>OY735201.1:47132596-47137596 GCA_963457665.1 Thysanoteuthis rhombus | reverse complement strand
CTTGTTTTGTGCTCGGATTAGTTCTTTAGAAATACATTGAGGAAAAGCCATAAAATAGAAGAAAAGACTACATTTTAGGTAAGAGATGAAGGATAAAACCCTACGAATGAGGTAAATCAGGGGGAAGAAAATAAAGAAAGATACAAAAGAAATAAAGGTAGATTTATTGATATAGGAAAGAAAGAGAACAGATATGGACAAACTGAACAAAGAAGTATAGGGGCGAAGAAAAAAAAAAGAAGAATGAATGATAGAAGAAAAAGAAATAAAAATGAAGGAAAAAGAGAAAGGTTAACGTAAGAGAAGTTGCAAGGAGCAAAAGAGCAAATGAAAAGAGTAAAAAAAAGAAGTGAGTGGCAAAAGCAGGAGAAATGCAAAAGATTGAAACTAATGGGAGAATAGAAAAAAAGTAAAATGAGAAAAGAGAGGGAGCGGAGCAACAAGCATGGCTGCTCCAGGGTCAGACTCCTTCCCTATTTCTATTTCGAATGAAGATGATTACTGTAACGTCTGTATTTCACATAAAATGAAGGAAATCGTAAACATAATAACATCGCGTTAAAGTACAATACATTTTATACATAGGTTTAGTTTAACATGATGTGATAGACGGACGGTGAAGAGTTTACTCCCCTGGGTTAGGTGAGGATAAGGTCTCTTTGTTTTTTCTGGCTGCTTCGTGGCAGGGGAACAAGACAAACTCCATCTTGGACAAGAGTTTCGCAAAAACGAAAAGGTATCACGAAATGCACTTACCGAAGGAAGGAAAAGAAAATATAGGAAAATAAAAAAAAGAAGGAACTATTGTAAATGAAACGAAGCGAAAACTGTACTACAGATATAAAGATGAGGTTAAATAGTATAAGAGAAGAAAAGAACAATCAGATAAAGAGAATAAAGAGAGCGAATATAGAGAAGAATCATTGGAATAGGTTCTTCATTTTCGGTCAATGAATGAGTTGTAAATAAATCAAAGGATGATATATGTACATGAAAATCATTCGAGAGGAAGCGATAATAACGCTTGCAGCCATTTACCCTCAAAATAATAACCATTTTTTCTTATTGTTATCTTGAGGGAATAAAAAGGTATGGACAGATTTTGGTACATGGAAAATAGAAGATAAGCGCTTTTAGACAGCACAGTTTTAAAATCTGAAAACAAAAACCGTTTTAATGAAGTATTCATTTGCACGATATAGCATATCTATTGAGTCCTTAAAACCATTAACTCTTTATAATAGATTTGGGACACCGGAGATAATGAAAAATTAAAAGATAACAAGAATGGTTACTCCAGAGTCAAACTTTGATGGACGCTTAAATGATTTAGCTGATGAGTTTAGATAATACTTCAACTTTTGTAAACTATTTTCCTCTTAATTGTAAAGATCAGTAAATTTTGTCATGGAATGGTACTCATTAAAATACTGTCTAGATATTTTTCTAGTTAATTCGAGATGTTATTTGAAGGAAAAATCCCGGATCCACATCCAAATGTGAACAATTTTTTTTTCAGTGACCATTACCCAACCTTGTACAAAATTTCAGTTAAATTCATTTGTGAACTTTGGAGATATTGCCCTGTGCATATATAGTTACCATGCAGGTGAGATGATTGTGGAATGATCCTTGATCGGTCCTAAAATGTAAACATTTCTTATTTTTCCCGTTACACACCCTTCCGGAAAGTTTTACTGAAATTCATTTTGACCCCTAAAAATGAGAGAAATCTCGCTCCATTTGACAACCCCCAACTGAAAAAAAAACCCCTCAATTCTGACCATTAAAAGGGAAAAAATTGCCTACTAAAAGTAAAAAAAAGAACTGCCCTTCGACTTTGAATCTTGAAATTGGTACTAAGTTACCCTCAACATCAAAACCCCAAAATCGGGAAAAAGTCGCCCCATTTTGACTCCTGAAAGTGAGAAGAAAACTACCCTCAACTTTGACCCATAAAAGAAAAAAAAAAATTCTCCCCATTCTGGCCCCTAGAAGTGGAAATCCCCCCATGATTTTGACCCCGAAATGGGGACATCCCATTCTGACCGGTGAACGTTAAACCAAAAATCCCTCCCTCAATTTCGGCTCATAAAAGTGGTAAAATCCAGCTCTATTTTGAAGTAAGTGAACTGAAATTCACACTCCATTTAGCCCTCTAAAAGTGGAAAAAAAACTCCAGCTCTGTGTTGACCCCGAATGTGACCCCTGCCTTTTGACCCTTAATATTGGGGGAAAAAACCCACCTCATTTTGACCCCTGAAAATGGGGAAAAATTCTGTTTAATTTTGACTCCCAACATTGAAAGAAAGATTCTACCTCCGTTTTACGCCTAGAAGTTGGAAAATGTTCACCCTCAATTTTGACATCTAAAATGAGAGATAACTCAACTCTCCATTTTATCTCTTAGAAATGGATCGGAAGAATTTCCCGTTTGTTTTCAACCAACAAAGTGAAAAAAAGAATTCCTTTTCCATTTTAATCTTTAAAAGTGGAAAAATTCCACTCCATTTTGGCCCAAGGAAGTGAAAAATATCTTGCTTCATTTTGACCCTGGAAGTGAGAAAAAGTAATTTTTTTGACCCATTTGGTGAAAAATTGATCCCTCCAGATGGAAATAAATTCAACCTCTATTTTGGTCCCTAAAAGTGGAAAATGGTTATCAATCTACAAAAATCATTTGATAATTAATATGAATACGTATTATGGATGGAGGAAGGGTATAATCCTCTCTCGTAATTGGTCAATAGACTTACTCTTGAAAAAAGTGATTTTAATTTATAATTATTCGAAACATCAATTGGAATGTTGATAGCATAAGAAATATAATCTATCCTTGTCCCTGCCTATGTGTCGTACTGTCTCTCTCTCTCCCCCCTTACCTCCCTTTTCTCATGGCTCTCCATTTTTGTCTTTTTTTTTTCGTTCTCTATTCCGCTCTCTTTCATTCTCCACTAAGTCTTTTTTCTCGTGCCCTCTTTCTTTCCCTTTCCCCCCTCTCTCTCCCACCATCTTTTGTTCTCTCCTTTTCATCTCTTCTTCCATCGCTTTTGATCTTTCTTCACTATTTTTTGTTTGTTTTGCTCTTTCTTTCTTTCTTTCTTTCTTTCTTTCTTTCTTTCTTTCTTTCTTCCTTACCCTCTGTCCATTCCTTTTTGCCTCTTCAAGGACGCAAGACGTCATGACGTCATAGAATTGCACTTTCTTTTTCCCCCCTTTCGATATCCCATGCTGATATCGAAATACCTTAAATTTGAAAATCTGTCCTTTTGAGATTGTAAAGTCAACTGTCTAGGAGTTGGACAAAATATTTAATGCTTTTATATCGTATTATCGAGGATTTAGAGGAGTTATTGCCAACCAGAATGAATAATTAGTTATTTTTATTCACCTTGTTTCTATCACAATGATCTAGCTCGATACACTCTACGACTGCTAAACGAAACAACATGAAATTGGAAACGAAAAAGGTGATACAACAACGGTTATAAAGAAAGAACTACATCGAAAAATGTATTAAAAAGAATAAAATAAATTCACGCATAACATTGATTTGGGATTACTGCTAATGTCCCCATCGTATATATGAGGTCGATTTTCTCATGAACAAAGAAAGGTGTGTAAAAGGCATGTCCTTGTCTTTGAAATTACCAACAAGAAAAAACTACTTCTTTGAACTGATTTCATACAGAAAATAGAGTTGTTTTCCTATAGTAGCAAATGTTTCCCAGACACCAGTAAATGAAAGGTGGACTTCAGAGCTTCTCTAATTATATAAGGCTACTTACGGAAAAATACGGTTGTCTGCACCTTATGTATAAAAATTCTTCTGTCCTTTTTTTATCGAAGGTTCTTGCTCTATTCGATCTGTTAATTTGAGAATCAGTGGTAGAAAAATAGGATGGAGCATCCTTATCTCAAATTATCTGACCACATATGACCACACGGCAAGAAAGCCAGACTCGAGCGAAAATTCCTTTTAACTCCTCCTGTTTCCGTTGATCACTGCGCATTGCTTTTGATGAGTGTTTTTTGTTGAACTAAAGTAATCATATATTTACATCGTCGATGTAATCAGATAACGTGCTTTGCATTCATTCAACTACGATTAAAATTGATGCTTTACATTGGCATTAACCACCATTACCCTACGTGGATAAGGCATGCTGTTGATTATTTTACTGCTAATAGAAACAGCATGGTTTACTTGCACAAAACGGGTCTGCAAGTGCAATAGGAAAGGTTTGTGCACAGATTCGTTGGTTTCCACCAATTTGAAATAGATTTGTTAAGATTTGATACTTGGATGCCTGAGTTGTCCAGTGTCTTACCAATCAAAAGTAATATTTCATTATCATGAACATAAATGTTTCATGATTGGTCAGTATAAAAAAAAGATGTGAGTGGCTAACAATAAGCAGAAGACTGAACACATCAGGTGTGTTAGCTTGTATCCAATACCCCTCTTTATTAATCGTTATTTCGTATGAGCGTGCATGTGCGTGTTATGTCCACGTTCATTTGCATGCCTTACAAACTTTCATGTCTATCTCACGATTCAATCCCTTTTTGAAAATGATATTCATTCGCATTGTCTGGGTAACAATACTGATTTAAAATGTCATTCTACTAAAAATATGTAATACTGTATTACATTTATTCAGTTTGTATCCAGTCAAATAATCTATTACCCTTACTAATGACATTACTTCTATTAGAATCATCATTAACAACAACAACAAAATCAGCAACAACAACAACAACAACAACAATAATAATAATGATGATGATGACGACGACTAATTTGCAGAAAAAAGTGATGACAGCGCCATGTAAACATCGTAATTTGTTGACTTTTTTTCCCATCCATAATATTGAGATATTTCTCATTTTAAATCAATTTATGAATAATTGGATCGATTATGACAAGTAAATCCAAGTTCAAATAGAATGTTGTTAGGCTTACAGGATATTACATATTTTTCCAGCGAGGTGCCTTT
>OY735201.1:46992596-47127596 GCA_963457665.1 Thysanoteuthis rhombus | reverse complement strand
TTCCGCTAAAAACTTTATTTCCGCGGCCGTGTCTACTTTCATCCTTCATTTCATCCTCAGTCTCCTGGTTTATCTCCCCTTGTTGACCTCTACACAACTACGACCTTTCTTAATAACGTTAAATTTCACACTCTCCTGCGAAACAGGATCCGCGAAATGGTTGAAAATCCATTCCAGCACCTTACATACATAGACTCACAGAGCGACCAAGACACGCACGCTCACATAATCTCTGTCTTGTGTGTTTATGTACATACATTGCTTTACTGTCAGGTTACTCCTCTTAGGAAATGACATCTAAAGCCAGTCTCAGACATTAGCCTCCCTCTGAGAGTATTGGATCCATACTCAAAGTTGCACAGACAACTGCATAGGCATTATTCACCTTATAAGGGACGGTAAGCCCCTATAGACAGCTAGGGCAGATACCTAATACAGGGTGTTCATGTCCAGTGGTTCAACTACCCGGGTCAACCTAAATGTCAGTACATTTCCGGATACGGGCTACAGAACCTTCTCAAGGAAAAAGAAAATACTTCAAAACCTACGACTTGAGAATCTTGCTTCTATCCGTGCCACCTTGGTGGACTATAGTATGCAAACTCTGTCCACGTTGCACCTGGAAAAATTCATTACTCAGGCTTAAGGATTATTTAGCGTCTAAAGCCCTATATTCATAGAAAACCTTCTCAAAATCCTCATTTGCAAAGCCATACCATTCCCACAGCCGCATAAACTTTTGTATGTGCGGCCAGGTTGCACAGGGCCACCACCGCCCATTAAACCAAGGGTTTGCTTCCCATAGTCCAACGAGGTAGAACGGATAAACGCAGGATCCCCAAGGTCGTAGATTTCTCAGCTGTGTCCTTTTCCTGGTAGTTGATAGCTTAGCTATGGGGGTCTAACACTACTTTATGGGAATATTCCGACTGTAACACTGACTGACAGTTGAAACACACAACAAAAATATCAAGCAGAAACGGGGCAATATGGTTGTTTGTGATCTTATAACAGATCGGCTACAGCGGCTATCTGAAAGTTTGGGCCTAGTTCCTAGACACTTCAAAAGAACAGTTGTGCTTTGACTACAGCGTTTTGCTACAGCCTCAAAGGAGTGACCTAGTATAGCAGCCCGGGTTACGAGGACCCAAGGGCCAAATCACACTCCTGGAAACGAGCAGAAAAAAAAAAGTGTCAAGTTTTCATTTGGTTTTTGTCCAGATATCCTCAACTCACCAAACATTTATGAAGACAATAGTAACTTACCCCTTTACTTTACCTCACTTAGGCCCCAGTTTGAAGGAAGTAAGACGATATAGCATGTATATACTGAGATAAAACAATAAATGTCTAACAAGGTACGTGAAGAGTGAAGGCACTACTTTTTTATGGAGAAACATGAAAGGTAATATATTAGTGATGACCACCTTATATATATATATATATATATATATATATATATATATATAGAGAGAGAGAGAGAGAGAGAGAGAGATAGACAATAGATATATAGATAGATAGATAGATAGATAGATAGGTAGAGTTTGTATGTATGTATACATAGTCTGTTTAGCTGACAGCTATGCAAATTACCATTAATACTAAAACAATTTAAACTCAATTGGTCTCTGCAGCCATCCACCGTTGTTGGTGTTTCTTGGTGCAAATAGTGTCTCTCAATCCTCTTCATTCTCTTATCAAAGAAAAACTTTCTGAATCAAGTGATAAACATTTTTCTTACTTTGGGTTTCGCATAAATATTTTGTATCTATTCATGAGTAACAATAAAAGTCAAACAAGGTATACAAGAAGTGATGGTGCTGCTTTTTGGAGGAAAAATGATAATTGTGATGATTAACTCAATATATATATATATATATATATATATATATATATATATATATATATATATATATGTATGTACATTAACTGGTCCATACCCTTTTAATGAAAACGCATTTATTTTGCACACAAAACATTTTTTCTTCAACATTTTGTTAATGCTCTTGATTTAGTACAGTGTTGTATCATTATATATATATATATATATATATATATATATATATATATATATATAGAACCTCTTCAGTACTTTGATCAATGAATTGTGTCGATGTTTGTCAGTGCTTATAGAGATTCTCAATTCTCTTCACTCTCTTATCCTAGGAAACAGTCTGAATTTGAATATACTTTTATTACCTAAAGTTTCCCATGTATATGTTGTGTCCATTCATGGATCTTCAGAGTTTATAATTTCCTATTTCTCTCAGAATGGCTTTTGTGTTTGAGCATTTTATATGAAACTATATGACCAGATACAAATCCTGACATTAATGTATACCCATTGCATCTTTTATGTGGAATCCACGTTACATTTTGTCCTCGAAATCACATGCTTCAATTCATTTGTACATAATTACTTCAAATTTTGTACATATATATCGAAATCTACGTGCAGGAAAATGTTCAGCTTCCTTACTTAGTTTCGTAGTTATTTGCCTGAACTTTGATATTTGGGACCAATCACAGCATCCAACGGCCGAGCAAATTGAACGAGGACAAATAATTGTGAAATAAATTGAGTGATCCAGAAAGTATGAAATCAAGAAAAGAAGTATCAGACCCAAGGATTTTGGTAAAAAGTTGGTTGTTATTAGAGAGCTGCTACAAATCCAAATTTGGTCCATAACTCGTCTGAAAGCAAAAAAGGCTTTTCAGTTAACAGAGACGAACAATTCTGAAGTCAGGATTCAGACGCGAGAAAAAAAAGTCCAATCTGTCCAAAAATGATCCGTAAACAATGCACTCTGGAATTAGCAAGTCTTCATCAGACGATGGACGATGTATCGTGATTGATCTCCTTCATAGATGTGAGGAAATTCAACTTCGATGGCCCAGATGGCCTCAAATATTCCCGACAAGACCAACGATTAACAAGGGGTAACTTTTTGGATCATACTAGTGGAGATAGCGGGCCAATGGTTTGGTATATTGTTTGGGGGAAGATGGCGATCCAGAAAGTTGATAGCTGGCTAAACACAACACCATATGTTAATAAGAAATTTGAATTTAGTAGCTGAAAATGTTTGGCAGGATAAGATATTCTTAGTCATGGACCGATTTCATCGAGAGCAAGGTATGACCAACATCCCCGATCTCAAAATCTTTGAAAACGGATTAGGATGATTTATCAAGGAAGGTGTTTAAAGACGAGCGGCAATCAATCCAGTGCAGGAACTCAAGCCTGCCATCTTTGAGTGAGCTGCAAGAGCGCATTTCTACAAAAATACTATGACACTACCATTAAAACAATAAAATTAGCAATGTGTTCCAAGTTTGTTAACTGACCGATTGATATCTCTGATCAAAACAGTTCATTCGACCCTTCTTAAAAAAATAATCTTGTTAAGGTGATCATATGAATACCCGATGATCAGGCTAAATACACGTTATTCATTCACAAGATTTCATCAAAGAATTAATTGGGAATTATTGCTAGAGTTTAAAGCCTCGTAATGCACAGCATACACACACACACACACACACACATATATATATATATACACACACACACACACATATATATATATATGTGTGTGTGTGTGTGTGTGTGTATATATATGTATATATGTGTGTGGGTATGTGTGTGTGTGTGCATGCGTGTGCATGATGGATGTGTATGTGTATTTTTGCTGGCCACAGATTCGCTTCAAGCCACAAAATCTGCGGCAGATAAAATTTGCTCGTGATGTCACCTGAAAATATTACTCTGGATATTTATAGAGATACCTAGAAAGCTGGAGAGCCTGATAGGTTTAAAGTATTTATCATCACAATGAAGAATATCCTAGTTATTCACTTATATGTCATTGGGAGCATTTTCAACTCTCTGCAGTGAATCTTGATCACTTAATTTAGCTAAGTCAAAAGTTCAACTCGTATTTAGCTGACCGTCTCTCTGTCGTATCCGACTAGCTGGGTCGTGAACCAACATACTCGATAACAATTATCCATAATGAGTTCCCGCCTCTCTTTTTCTCCGTTCTATGAGGAACTGATGAGGAGAAATTGCGCGACAATGTCTCACAAACGAAAAGGAAAAACCAGGACTGATAAAGACGAGGGAAAATGGTTGCCAACTTTTAAATTGTAGAAGTCGTTAAAAGTTGGAGATGTTGCGTTCTTTGTTCCAGGAACGTGTCTGCACCTACAGTAAAATGTATGGCAGAATGAGACTTTTCATTAGTTGTCGGGAAGTGTTCGCTCGGTTCTTGAGCGACGTTAAAAAGGAGGGGCACTGCAGGGTCACGAGACACAATGGCTTTTGAAGCACTGATTCCTTTGAACCGATCTCTTTTTGCACATATTCGATTCCGACTGGCATAATTTGAAATTTGCGATTGTTCCAGGCTAATATTGTGATGACGACGATGATAATGATCGTAGCAATAATAATCATAATACGGTTTACTACCTTCTAATATTAATCATTTTTTTATCATAAGAATGGTAATGATATAGGTTGCAATATCGACGATTTCAATCATGATGATGAAAGAAATGATCATCATGATATAACGCATGATAATAAGAATTCAAGTCGGAAGCAGTTGTAATTATCTTTATAACTGATTATGATAGAAAATTCTCATTGTAATTTTAATACATATTATTCATGCAAATGGAACGAGAGCAATAATGAAGTCAAATTACCTACCACTACTACTGCTGCTACTACTACTACTACTACTACTACTACTACTACTACTACTACCACTACTACTACTACTAATAATAATACTGCAACGAAGATGCTGAAAATTTAACTTGTTTCTGTTGCAGCAGTATCAACAATAATTCAGTAAAAACTCAATAATAATAATAATAATAATAATAATAATAATAATAATAATAATAATGATAATGATAATGTTGTGAGATTCCAAATAATAATAATAATAATAATAATAATAATAATGAGAAGAAGAAGAAGAAGAAGAAGAAGAAGAAGAAGAAGAAGAAGAAGAAGAAGAAGAAGAAGAAGAAGAAGAAGAAGAAGTAGCTTATCTGCAGTAGGGTCGCACTCCCGTACTGCATTAAAACCTAAAAAGTAAAAAAAACATAACAGAATTTACGTCGAACTACGTGTCCTGTTTCAACTCCTTCATTCGTAGTTCCTGTTGATGCAATTTGCTTACTTTAGCAAAACCGATTTGACTTGAGTTGGTCTTCGCAAGTGGGAGTGGATTCGTCATCAATTTTTGTGTACTAAGTAACTATTTAATCGTGCGTGTGAGTATTGTTTTTTTTTGGGGGGGGGAGAAGGGCTTGTCATTGTCATTTATCATCGTTGTTACGTACGAAAATAAAGTAAAAGTTCGATAGCAGTACTTTAATAATAATAATAATAATAATAATAATGATAATAATAATAGTAATAATAATGATAATGATAATGATGATGATGATAATAATAATAATAATGCTACTGATAATGAAACTAAAATCGACAGAACTCATACAAACAGCTAATGTCGCTTATGTGGGGAAAAGGATGAGACCGTAAACCGCATAACAATTGAATTTGGTCAGTTACCCCAGAAGGGGTATGAACACAGACACAATAGAGTAGCAAGATTGATACACTGGGAACTGATTGAACGAAAGGGATTTAACCATACGAAAAAGCAGCATCAACACAAACCGGATACAACCCTGGAGAATGGAAGCCACAAATTATTTTGGGACTTAGACATCAAAACTGACCACCCCATCCAAGCAAGAAGATCAGACCTAGTAATCTTGGACAAGAAGAAAAAAAAACCTGCCAAACAGACGCGGCCGTACCTGCAGACCACCGAGTAAATTGGAAAGAGAGTGAGAAACTGGGAAAATATCAGGATCTGGCAAGAGAGCTGAAAAGGGTGGGCAACATGAAAGTCTGGGTAGTATCAATAATAAAAGGTGCACTCACACACACAAATAGAAGTGGAGGTACGAGGCACAACACCGCTGTAATAGGTGAGGGAGATGAGATGGAAGGAGGACTGACGACCTGAGGAGACTTACTGTCACTCAGCCTTCAGCGAGTACCACGGGACAACCGGAGTCAAACTGTAAACCACAGCATTGCAGTGGACTTTGAGAGTGCGGAGAGGAGGGCCGGAGACCTGAGGAGGCTTGCTGTCAAGTTGCCTCCAGCTGTGACCACCAGGCAACTGGTGTGAAAATAATAATAATAATAATAATAATAATAATAATAATAATAATAATAATAATAATAATAATAATAATAATAATAATAATAATCAATTCATCATTTTCAAAGGTAATTTTAGATTCTTTGTCCGTGACCTTTCCCGATCAAACCTTTACTCTTGCATTGCAAAACCTCCTTTTCCAAAACGATTTACTTTTCTCGTCAATTCTTTTACCTCTCTAATCTTCATTGATGGTTTCGTATGCCAAAATGACAATGCTGAGTCATTTTCTGTTTTCCATTCATAATCCAGCCTGCAACTCTCCACCAACTACATCAGCCAGTTTTAAACCTTGCTTTCCAAAGTCATCGAGGGGGCTCTATCAAGTTTGAAAAGAATGAAGAGTACGCTAAATGCCAGGCCGCGCTTTCTGTTAGCCTATTACGGCCGGAAGTCGGCAACCGGATATGTTCACATGCCGAATTTCCTGCTGCTCCCTGTTCTCTTTTCAAAGGGAAATTGAACGGGATCAACATTTAATGTCGGCCATTAAAATATCCGAGTCTGTAATGGGATCGCCTTTGTGTCTTATTTCCCCGACTGCATGCACTCAGAACTTTGCCTCAAACGGGAAATAGCATCACATGAACAAAATTATTGGCGACTGCTTTTCCCTTCCTCTCAATCTATCTCCCTCTCTCTTTCTTTCCATTTTGGAGTGATGAGACACTTCTCCGAAGAAAGGTCACTTGAATAAGCCAAGAACAATTCACTTCTAGAATGACATGCTTATTGTTGACTTGACTCAAGGAAGTTCTTTTCGTTGCCTGTATTTCCGTTTCAGTGATTCAACACTCTCTCGATGCTTTTCCTCACAACATAAAATTATCATTCTTTACTTTCCTTTTTCAAAAATTTGTATTTTGCTCGTAGTCGTTGTGGCTTCTACAGTCAGAGCATTTATACAGTCATAAAGTGAATTATCTTTAAAATTTAATACTGTTATGGGGTAAGATATCTTTAATATTTGCTTCTTTCCAACATTTCAGTGTTTCATTATACTTTCCCATTGAATCACACAGTGTAATCCATGAGAAAAACAAAAAGTTTTCTAGCTCATGAATTGAATGGCCCCGAGACACAATGGAATGGGTTTCGCTGGATCTGAATTATTCGGTAATTGTGAATATCAGTGTGATTCCTGAAAACTTTTCGGGTATTTTTTTTCAAATCTGTGGTCTGTGAAACTAAAAATAAGGTTATATTGTCTCTCTCAGTGGATAAGAACTCATTATAGCTGTTGGAACATTTACACCTCTCCTTCATCCTCTCTCTTTCCAGATCCTTCACCCATATATATATATATATATATATATATATATATATATATATATATATATATATATATATATATATATATATATATATATATATATATATATATATATATATATATATATATATATATATATATATCTTTCTAGATCCTTCACCCATATATATATATATATAAATGTGTGTGTGTGGTGTGTGTGAGTGTTTGCATGTGTGTGTGAGTGTACGTGTCTCTCAGTATTTAATATATAAAGATTATTCAATGTTTAAAAGTGCCGTAGTAAATGATGAAGAAATATACTGTGTACGTCATCTTCTAAATTTTTCAGAACTCTTAAGTGTTCATAATAATGTCTCATTAAACTCCGGCGATATTTCTGGTTTGCCCTTATAGAGCTTTAGACATAGTACATAAAAATTATGATTTTTTTTTCTAATGAAAAAATTACGATCAAAGTAAATACCGGACCGAACTTTTAAATTATCCTGCAAAAAAGCTTACATACTTATGAACACCTAAAGAATCGGTAATTGAAAAATGTCCTTTAATTAAGATCATTTAGGATAATTCAAGTAAAACAGATACGTTGGAATGTTGTGGCCTGAAGAATCAAGGAGTGTTTAAGGGGTTGATGCCGTGTGATAAATACCTTAGGCGCTGTTAAGGTTATTGAAAGCATTTCGACGCTCGTAGACC
This sequence comes from Thysanoteuthis rhombus, assembly GCA_963457665.1. Lineage (NCBI taxonomy): Eukaryota > Metazoa > Mollusca > Cephalopoda > Oegopsida > Thysanoteuthidae > Thysanoteuthis > Thysanoteuthis major. The sequence goes on along the minus strand of OY735201.1, from coordinate 47,119,364 downwards.
ATTATTCCTATTAACATACACCTGATCGGAATTCATTTTTCTAGTTTGCCTTCTGAAAAGCGTCCATTCAGGATTTGTGGAAAAATGTAATTAAAATAACAGATTTCAGCAGACTGCTAGATTCCATTAACCATTATATTTCCCCACCATTAGCATAGAGTAAAATGTGCAGTAAAATGTTTCAAGAAAATGTTATAAAAACATGAGAAGAAGGCTTAGGACATAACATTATTGAATTCCTTGAGAGGTTTCTAATTTCTGATTCATTTTCAACTTTGAAATTTGAATGGAACTTTCTTTGCAGTTAATAATTCGACTGCTTATCACTTTAATTGAGAGTAATAATCATCATTATTTTGTTTCTATTTCTCTGTTTCTCTCCATCTTATTTCGCATGAATTAATTGAACTTATAAACAGCCTGCCGATGTTATTTTTTGCCGCTGTTTCCAAAACTCAAACTCTTGTTTTTAACAAACAGACGCTCATTCGTACAAAGGCACCAGTCAACATACATCGAATTTGATAAATTAAGATCATATCTAGCTGATGGAAAAAAATACATATATCATCATACATTTATCATCATCAGCCTTTTATCATCCGTCTTGAGACAAACATCTTCCTCAAACCCTATCATGGGCATCGCAGAGCCAATACTTTCTGTACTTGCCTAGTTCGTCAGTGCTGCATGTGTGTCGTGATGCCCAATTATTGTCTGCCATTCTTGCAACGTAACCATCCCATTGCCATTTTAGTTTTCTGATGGATTCTATGATTTCTGATGGATTCTATGATATATGACTCCTAGTTTTCCACAAATATATCGTGATGACTTGTTATCTCTACATGTTATGTTTAGCATGATTCTTTCAAATGTACGTTGCATGGTTCTCAGTTAGAGGATAACTCTTTTGGTTAGGTTCCATTTTTCTGTTCCATAGGGGACCAGAAGAAGGATACATTACTTATATACCCTTCTTCTTGATACTACTGACAATTTTTTGTTCTTGAAGGTTCAGCTCGCTGTACTGAAAGCTTGCCATCCTAGGATGATTCTCCACTTGATTTCTCCTTCTTTTAAGGATTTCATAGAGATTTGTTGTCCCGGGTAGATGTAGTGATCTACTTTCTTCAGTTCTGTGTTTTCTATTTCGATTGTTGTGTCTTTGTCCTTAACATGTTCTTTTTACCTGACACCTGAGAATGGCAAACTTTGTTCATTCCATCCAAAAATCAATTAGTAAATCAAACGCATTTCTCGAACTAGATTATAACTTTACAATTGAAATGATCTGGTATCGATCATACGATACTACACGCTTTTCTTTTTGTGCAGGTTCAGATTATGTTATAGTCATTGACTTGTCGCATCCTTGTTTTCTTGTGTCTAGAAATTCTACTGCATTTGTTCATTGAAACAGATTGGATAGAATGTTATGGAGAAATTTTTCCCACCATGTCTCCTTTCTTTCATTCACCTTGCTAATACAACGATTGTAAGTAAGAAGTATAGGTTGATTTTAAAATGTAAGGACTGAATTCTCTTATACAACGGAATTACCTTTCATGTAATGACAGATCTTAATAGTTTTTTTTTTAATTTTGGTATCTTCTGAGAATAGTGTTACTAATAATTTCTGCAATGCCAAGTTCAGGTTAGGTAATATATTAGTTAATTGATAATTAAGTAATTATAATTGTAGCAAAGATACATGGCCATCATCCACTAAATATCTTTTCAATGATCGGCTGAACACTATATCATTACTTCAAAGTTTTAAAACCTTGAAAGGAAATTCTGTGAACTAGAATATCTTTCACTAGATTCATGTACATCTTCAAATTCCTTGAGTATTTTTCGTGCAATTATTAGGTTTGAAAGTAGACACAGTACCTTCTGATGATGACTTTCCCGCTGTTAAAATTGAACTCATTTATTTATTGATTATAGGCGGATTGCTTCTAACTCAAGGAAACACATTAAGTTCTCGAATATATATACATGTGCATGTGAGTGTGATTGTGTTTGTGTATGTCATTGAGAGAGAGAGAGAGAGAGAGAGAGAGAGAGAGAAAGAGAGAGAGAGAGAGAGAGAGAGAGAGAGTACGTTAGTCCGTATATGTACAATTATATAACTTGAACACCTATGTACTTACATGAACATGTTCGTAAAATTATTTACATATTCACAAGCCTACGTTTACACATACACACACACACATACACTATATATATATATATATATATAATGAGAATTCCTCTTTTTGGCATAAACTCGCCTTTTAATTTAAGATACATTAATAGACCATTGAATATATTTGTGCATACATATTTATCTATGAAGGGTCTGAAATTGCGAAATGCAAACAATCATGAATAAACAGATAAACCACAGTAGATTAAAAAAAAAAAACTTGAAATTATACGAATGATAAATATAGGCCGTGGTAAAAGCACTGGTTTCATGTAGAGCACTTAACAAAATGTATATCATTGCTTTATTTTCTCTTCTTCTTTTCCCTTAAAATGACACTCAGAGTGCCGAAACATAATTTGCACCGGGAAAAATTAAAGTAGGCAAACAAGACCCGCCCTTCTCTGTTCTTTAGTGAAGGCAATCGTTGATTAAAAAGAGAATACAAAGGAAAATTTGCGAAACTATTACCAGAAAATATTAAAAAGGGGAAAAAAAAATAACCGAAATAAAGGAACAAAAACTCAATGAATGATGAAGTGTAAGGTTTCCGATTTGGCAATAACTAGGAAGACGGTTGCAAATGCTGCCGGCTTTGCGGTTCGCCTAATGAATACAAGTCTCAATTTTGTGAAAAATACCACAAACCGCAAACTACCGCTACTGGCGGGCCCCATTTTGCTGATCGACTGGAGAGTTCTTTTTATGAATTGAAAGCACTTTCTGGAAAAGCTGGAGGGATGGGAAAGGAGTACGTAGCATCTATAGCTTCTCTGTTAACTGTTCAGTCCACAATCCACCCATTAAAAGGCATGCACACACCCATTTTTGCTTTCATCTATTTTCTTCACCTTTCCTTTCTTTCTCCCATTATTTCGTTTCGCTTTCATCGAACATTTTGACGGCTTTAAATTCAATCAGAATTTGTGATTTACAGATGGATCTTTAATTACAAATAAATACATTTTCATTCTTTTGACGAAAAAAGAACTGACGACTCATAATAGAACAAAGGATTCGACAAAGGAAAGAATGCATGCAATCGTGTGCATATATATATATATATATATATATATATATATATACATATATATATATATATATATATATATATATATATATATATATATATATAGTGTGTGTGTGTGCAAGTGCATCAACATATATATATATATATATATATATATATATATATATATATATATATATATATATATATATATATATATATATATATGTATATAAAGGGAAGTATAATTTGCATGAAAACGCCAGAGAGGAGTGGATGAAAATAGATGGATATTTTCGACGAGGGGTATTAGACAAGGAAACAGGAGAGGAAAAACAAATGGAAGTAAGGACAGAAGAAATCTAATCAAAGAATGGTGAAGTCTGGAAGAATCTTGAATCAGAATTCCAGATTGGCTACGAAAATGTTCAAACTTTTATCTCATTAAAAAGGATGAGAACAAAAACAAAAGAGGAAAAGGAATAGAAAAGAAAGAAGACGAAAGGGGGAAAAAAGCAAATGTTCAAAGAGTGAGAGCAAAAAAAAAAAAAAAGAAAAAGATAAGAAAAGAATATAGAATATTGATCTGTAGGGGAAAATATCTTAAAGAATGCAGAAATGAAAGATAATGAATAATTACTTATTAAAAGTATAAGAGAGGAAGAGCAGAAACGTGTTCACGATATTGAGGAGAATGAAAAATAAAACAGGTGAAACAGTTAAGTAATAAGACTAGTTATGTACGTAGAAATAAAATACATCTAAATTAAAGGAAGAAAAAAGACGAGTAAAGAGGATAAGAGGGTGAAGAAAAGACAATAAAGAAGCAGTAAAAAAGAAACCACAGCGTGAGTGTAAAATACTAAAACCTATATTTACGTAAAAAAAAAACAAAAACGTGAAGACAAAAATGGACGGATGAGATAAAAGACAGATACAGAAAGAAGCATAGATTTGTTCTAGAGTGAGAAATAAATAACTTGAGAAGGAAATGAATGAGACAAACGAACAATAAGAAAAAAAAGTGTGAGGATGTTTTCTGTAATTAGCCACGTCATGTAGTCTCGCAGCGAAATCTCGTACTCGAGATCCGGTAAAGTTACTATGATCTAGCGACCTCTGATCATCTTTTGATGGTTTTATCTAATGATCAGTTTCAAGCCTCATTCCACAAGCGCTATTTCTTCCACTACAACTATAATCATAATCTGAGTCGCTATCTCATATTAGATATCCCTCATTTACGGCCTTTTACATTTTTTGTGTCTTTGTCTCTGGGCGTAGTTTGGGTCCTTTCATCTCCGCCCCTCACCTAATGTGGTTCCAACCTTGACAGCCTTATATGGAGCTATGATTGTAATTGGCGATATTTAGAAGAAAAAAAAAGAGGAATAGATGGAGTCTTTAGTCGATATGGTAAGGCAACAATGAATTTTTGGTGAAGAAAAGTAGGAAAGGAGGAAGAGAGATGAAAAGTGGAGGGAAGGAAGGCAAAAAAGAAAAAAATAGGTATAAGAGAGTATGTAAATGTAAATTGTGGAAAGAACGTAGAAAATAGAGGAAGAGAAAGAAAAAAATGCGATGAAAACAAAAACAAGGAAGTTAAGAAGGACGGAAGAAGGAAGAAGAACGAATGAGACAAAATGAAGGAAAATCAACATGAGAATCACGTACGAAAGAGAGAAAAAGAGAGAAAGAAATGTTTGTGTGTGTGTATGTGCGCGTGTATAAGTGAAAGAGAGAGAGGGCGGGTAGAGAGATACTAAGAGAGAAAGAGTGACAGAGAGAGAGAGAGAGAGAGAGAGAGAGAGAGAAAGGGAAGACGGAAACAAAAACACATAAGTATCATAGGATATAACAATAATGTTGGTGAAATGGTTTGAATTATCGGAATAAATATGGAAGACCAAAAGCCAGAAATAGCATGTTTGAATGAGTAAAGAGTAATAAAGGTAGGGAAATAAATGAAGTGTGATATAAAAAGGTGAGAAGGGATGTACGAAAAGACAAATAATGAGGAATAATGGAGAATAAAAGGAAAAGTAAAAGCCACTCATGAAATTAGTGCAATCTGGATAACAAACTTGGTTAGTCATTCAATAGAAACAGTCAACTGGCCACTGTTTTTGGGTCACCCTGCAGTGCTAGGGGGGGGGGTATCAATTTTGGAAAAAATCGAAAAGTTGTAATCGATGGATAAGTTGCTTCTCTTGCTTTTCGATTAGCAGTGATCATTAAAAATGTCAGATTAGTAAAATACAAAAAACAAACAAACATACAAACAAACAAAAAAAAAAAAACAAGAAAGAATCGTGGATGCTGCTGGGCGCAAACCAAAGGAAAATTTAGAATAAACTTACATCACAAATATTGATACCTCCTCTGGAACCTTTTTCAGAGGGGGTTATGGTAAAAAAGGTATTTTCATGATTACGGAGTCAATATCGACTTTTACAGCCTTCTAGCTACATCGGAAATTTGTGGTGTGCATGTATGTTGCATTCATACCCATATACATCCACGTGCGTACATAGCAAACCTGATCAAATTGAAAAACTGGAGAAAAAAAAAACTATGTTGACAATTTTTGTGACAGTTTTGATTGACTGTTTCCAACAAGTCGAAAAGGGATTTTAAAGAAAGGGACACCGATAAATGACAAAAGAAAATCAGAAAAAGAGAACCTTTAAAATAAGCATACGTATCGGATAAGAGCAAAACAGAATAAATACGCTGAATATCTAAATAAATAGATACGGCATCAATAAAATAAAAATCTCCACAGAAAACAAAGGAGATAATGATGTTAGAATATATACACAAAGACAGCGTAAGCAAATGAAATTATTAACAGATGGTAAAGAAATGATAATACCGACTATGGCAACTAACCCAGTGCTGTCGCATATCTGAAATAAAATATCTCCCCCGGGCGTTCCCCAAATCACAGGCGCCCGTTCAGTGATCATCGTGTGGTAGAAGCCTTCGTAACGCAGTTTTGACTGAACAGAAACGGGATGAAACTGCAAAAAGATGACATCACAAAAAAATTCTATCACAAAATAATGAATAGAATAATGGAAAGGGGGAAAAAAAGCAAATTCAATTTATTTCTATATTTCCTTTTTAATATTTATATATTTTAAATGCTTATCTTCTATTCATTTCGTTTCCTTTTTTTTCATTCCAGTTAACTTTATTTTCAGAGCGTTAGATGTTCTGATATCTCTAAAGCGAAGGAAACATTTCACACACTTATACACACGCATGAATATACACACATGCCCAGAGACACACGTACATTCATGGAAACATTCTTACCTACATGTATTCTTTGTTTCTTTGTCAAATTTTAATCTTTTGTTTTAACTAGTTTTTGCTTTGGGGTGAAGTCAGAATTTCGTTCCCAACGTTGAATACATAAATTTAGGTGTCACCGACTCGGCACTTGGAGAAAATCTCCGGGTCTTTAGTTTGCAGCTGTCCCTGTCATTACACCATATTTATTTACTTAGTTTATGTCATTTTCGTTAAAATCTCTCATTTCATTATCCCCTAATTTTTCTTGGGTCTACCTAATCAGATGTATTTTTTCTGGAAAGCAATCTTTCGTTGATTAATTTTACTCAAGAATTTTATTATTCTAACTTAATCTGGCGTTAAAAGATATTTCCTCAAGTATTGCTGTCAGTGGAAATAAAAGACAAACATTACCATTTAGTGACAAACATGCCAAGATTCTGGTTCGTTTTTTTTTGTTGTTGTTTTTTTTCCAAACCTACATAAACTCTTTCCAATAAAGGATTATATCAAAACATTATGTTTGTTCCATGCTTGCAATTTCGTTTTAGATTTTATGTTCGAACGGGAAAATTCATGTCATCATTTTTAGCATCAGTTTATAGCTTATCAATTCATAGGAGAAGACAAAAAAGGTTATTTCCAAACGATTCAATACTACTGCTTTCATCTTATTACGTAATCCAACATCGTTTATCATTTCCTCTAATCCAACTGATTATATCAAGCGTACTCCGTAATCTGCGACATGTTTCTTTTTCAACAATTATCTATCAAATTCAAGCCTGCATTGCTTTCCTGACTTCTTTTTCACGTCATCGGTAAATTGTTTTCTTCTTTTTCAATAAATAAGCACATTCAGTTTGTTAAACATGTCTCTTGCTGTTTCTAACTTTATTAAGGGTTGAGTTATCTCCCTGGAAAATTCTATTATATACATATACATTTTTACTTTTATGAAACAGAACATTTTTCTCTCCTCGAAATTTCTGAGTACAATTTAATTAGAATTTTTATTTATTTACTTATTCTACTTTCCTTTTTTTCCCCATCAGTCTGCGCAATTAACACTAAAAAGAAAAAAAAGGGGATTTGGAAGGGAAGCCACACACATATATACATTCGCCCAGAAGGCTCAAAGCAGTATCTGCTTCAGGACAATTTCATATAAAGTTTATATATTTTTTCTAGCCTGATCTTTCAAATAAATTGATTTTTCCATACAATTTTTCCTTACTGACGTTTACCGGTGATAGGAAAATAATTGACAACAATAAGATAGAAGGGACATATCTTTGAATCAAGGGCTCGTCAAAAGTTTCTCTCAATTGTATTTTCTGAGAGTTTATATTAGTAATAAATGTAATCTGAGATTCCAGGTTAATCACTTTGATTAACCATATGTATGTACATATTAGCATACAAATATATACACATTAGTCAATTACACCAAGTGAAATAAAAGGACACATTATAGTAGTAAAGACAATCTTTTATTCTAAAATTACCATTACAAAAAATGATAGAGAGTTTCCTTCCGCTGAAATATTAAATATAAAGTGATTGCATGAGCATAGATCAAAACATCAAGGCCTGTCGTTGGAGACTACAACCAATAACAGTCTTTTTTGTATTTTTCTCTTTAATATTCCTCTCTCATTTCCCGCTTTCTTTCAGCAGTAAAAGTTTCTGTTGTGGGCAGACATTACACGAGTATTTTTTTCCCTCTCTATAAAACATATTTCTCCTCTATTCGTTATTGATTTCATAACAATTAATAAGAGATGCACGTCTACGTCTACCATCATATAGTGTGAAATATATTTCAAAACACGTCTAGAATGGCAGCCAGTGATCTAACAACGTGACTCGGTTGTGCTACTTGTCGGACCTTTACTGTCGGGGGATGAAGGTTCGAAGACAACGACGCGGCTCGGTCGATCTCGGGTTTCGATCATTGTATCTGCGTTGTTGATTTCCGATATATTATCGGATTTGGTTCGCGTTTCTTACTTTTTCGTTCAGCGTAGATTCGTTGAAAGGAATTTGTATGAAGTGATTCATCCATCAAGAAAACGAAGCTGGAGTTATAAGATATTACGTTTTTTGATAAAAAAACAACAAACAAACAAAACCCCTCTCTTCATATATTATGCAGTGTCTCGGAAGGTGTGCTTTATGGAACGTACATAGGTGCTGCTGTTGGTTATATCTGTCAATAAAAAAAATAATTTAAAAAAAACAGGCAGATTTGAGAATAACCTTCCCTCTAGGCCTTATTACCAAAGAAACGTCAATATCACGTTGGTTATTGTGGTAGCTACTTCATTTTACGACCCATTCCTGGATGGGGCCGTATGACCTCCCTCTGTAGGCCATCTAAAGCTACCTATGAGTTCTTTTGGTGATACCCATCGTTTGCCCATCTGAACTTCGATTTATTGCTGTATTTCGTATCGTGTTTAGCAAAGTCACGAGATGACAGAATTCGACATTCAATCGAGCAACATTATTTATATTTCAGCTTTAAATTTTCCTTTCGATATTATTTATCATTAGAACCTATTTTCATACCGTAACCTTACAAAACTGAGAATCATCTATTTATACCTATCGATGCCTACATTCTTCATTGTAAACACTACATCTGTTCTCGAATTCCCTAATTCCCAGCAGAATTAGCAAGTTCTGTTTACTCACGAATGCAATCTCGTGCTAATAAAATCTTCAACACAATCGATATAGCACAGAGGGAGTGAGAGAGAGAGAATAGCTGAGAGAAAAGAATAAATTAAAGAAATATTAAAGGAACGCATTACATCGGAATATATTAAAAACAGACAAAAAGAAAAAACAATGTTTCATTAAAAAAAAAAACAAAAAGAACTTTCTATTTTCTTTTCCAATTTGTCTCAAGTTTTGCGTAGGATCAAAATGCTCCAGTAACAATACGTTGAAACTTTTCGACTCCTAGATTTCAACTAGTTATTTTCAACAAGCAAGGAAAGAGAAACACTTACCGTATCTTCTTTTGGTATAATTCGCCGGTGAGAATACGGCAAGGTCAAATTCAAATGGAAAAACCAAGGAAATCGGACGACTCGAATATGTCTTGCCTCAAACCGTTATCAAGGCATTTGATGATTTCATTTCAGCGAAAAATACAAGTGAAAACAAACTCAAAAATTGGTCACATATTTTTTTGTTGAATGTCTTCTCGTTATGAATACATCTAGCAAGAAACTGCCGAGCCTCTTCTTCAGGCATGTCTTCACGAAGGAAATCTTATTGTGAATCGTCTATTTTTGACACTGGCTCAACAGGTTTTTGCCATAAGATGTCATCTTCTGTACAATCAAGGGTCTTATTGATTCCATATTTCTTGAAAGTGTGCTGGACCATAATCATCACTCACTCAGAAATCGGTCCTCTAAGAAGTTTTTACCCTTCCCCATGACTGACTTGAACATAAGTCGATGTATTAAATTCAGGTTACTTTTCAGGTGGGAAAAAATCGACATATTCAAAATAAGCAATACATAGACATTCAGCGAACTTAGTTTACTCTGGAACAAGCCTTAATGGGTGAGTAACGTCAGCTATTTCCCTACCTCGATAATTATCATTCCGAAATCTGGCCTTTTATCCGGGCCTGAGCACCCTACCTTGCACAAATGGGAAATATGCAACTATTCCAGGCAGAACAAAAGCCGATGAAAGGGTGAATTCTTAAATAAAGGAAATGTTTTCAACCCTGAATCTTTATTCTGTAGCGAAATAAGAAGTGACCGGTGAAATAATGGAATGTAAAATACCGGAAGGTGATTTAAAGGAGGGGTGCGTATATTCCATAATACATATATGTTTAAAATGAAGATATCTAAGGCATCATAAACAAAATGATATTCAGAATTCAAAATTCATTGAAATCAATTGCTTGTATTTGGATAAAGGTTATGATTGTAATGAATCGAAAAAAAAAATGTTTGGTCTTTTTTTCTGTCGAACAATTCGTACATTATAAAGAGAGAATCGGTAATGATTCTGAAGATTTACATATTAGACAAAAGGGGAGATCCTTACCTCTAGGTGAGAGGCCCAACCGTGGGAGGGTCACACATACACGCACATATATATACTACTTTCAGTCCCGTTGATTATATATATATATATATATATATATATATATATATATATATATATATATATATATATATATATATATATGGAAGAGTAGTGATTTGCGCCACTTTTGGTTCGTTCCACTCCAGTTCAGATAAAAATCAAGTCTGAATACTTCACGATCAATCGTATTTTCGAATTCATCCTGCATTTCAATAGTCATTACATTAATGTATTTGTCAATTATGTGATAATAATATTGCATAAATAACCTTATCGATCAATGAACATCTAAATATCTGCATTTTTACTTAGCCCCCCATCCTCTTTTTGTTTCTTTACATATCCGATCAAACGTGAATACTGCACATGATCTTCGAGTGTGGGCCGACTTTTTTGCTCTCTTCATTTAGTTCGTCTAAGAGGTCGTGCAGGTTCTCTGCAAAAAGGGCAATGTCGTCTGCAAATCTGAGGTTGTTCAGATATTCGCCGTCTATTTTGATTCAAAGATCTTACAATTTTTTTCCCCATTTTTTTTTCATCAGTGTCAAACCAAGGCAGCATTGCACCCGCCTAGAGTAAATAAATGTATTAGCTACGGTAATTCTAATAGTGAGAACGAGCTTCTGAAACACTTGACATATTTCACCGGTTCCGCATTTTATTCCACTAGAATACTTTCCCTGTCAAGTGTCACGAAGTTTTCTCAAAGCCGTGGTTTAGATCCTACTAACCATCTTTGTTAGGCCATTGCCGACAAGGGTGTAATTCTCATATTTACAATATTCTCCTCCGTATTTACGCAAAGCCAAATAGTGCTGTGTTCTGCATTATCTCAGTACTTCCTCTTATCTCTGGCTCTTCCAATCTTGACTACAATGAACTGAGGTTTCTACATTCTATGACAGTCTCTGGTTTCTGTCGGTACCATTGGCTAACATGGAGGAATATCAATCGTTTGCATAGTTCCCAGGGTATAACAGAATTTGCCTGTTCTGGTACTCCTTCCGGGCTAGTTTGATACATTTGATGACAGATTCTATTTTTCTTTTCAGAAATTCTTCGTGAAGCTGTACCCATTATAGTTTGTCAAAGATGTATTCTATATTTAATGATTGCCTGTCTGTGATATTATTATTATTACCATTATTATTAGTAGTACTAGTACTAGTAGTAGTAGTAGCAACAGCAGCAGCAGCTGCAACAATAGTAGTAGCGAAAGTGTTTGCTGTCATAATAATTGTATAATTTTAATTTAATGATTGAATTTGAGGAAAGAACTATTTGAGGTCAGCTGATAACAAATTTCTTTCAAGATCTCGGAAATTTTTCATAATTTCCCCTATTTAGAAATTCTGTAATTGTCATCTTTTGCGATTCTACAAGTCGAATATCATTAATACTAATTGCAATATTAGTATTATTTTTGCAGTTGTGACACTTGATTGGGTGCCTATTCCAAAGTTGTTTATATTATTAAATCATTTACATAAATATGGTCATTATCTTTGCTCTTTCATGGTGATAATTGTTTATTAAATGAATGCTACTGTTCCTCTTTGTTTTATAATTATTATTGCTTCGTTTCTCTCTTATTCAAGTAATTGTTTTCCTAATATTTCACTTGTATTGAAACTTCAACATTATGTTTTGATACTTTCAGTTATTACTTTTTGTTACGTTTTTCTCTAATATTTATGCATTTTACAGCTCTCATCATTTACACTTGGAATGCGAGTGTAGTTACAAGCAAAGTCATTCTTCCCATAGTAATTGCTCTTCATTTATAACGTTCACTTTGTTATGTTACAGCTCTAATGAACCATAACAATATGCAATGATTTGTAATATAACTAAGTAGGAATAGGATATCATAATCCTATTCATATTCAAAAGTTGAAAAAAAAAAACCGTTTAGCATTTGATGTGATCATTTCTTGTACATACAGCAACAGCGAGTCGAATGATGTTCACTTTTTTGTTGTTTCTAATCTGATGTACTCAAACTGCAGTAATCACATTGATGGCCTACTAATAAAACCATGAGTACGACTCTATAGTCAGACATAGAACTTTTACAACAAATGATGTCAAAGAGCGCCTCCTATGTTGTCTAATCAAAGCATATACTGTTTGAATTGATCATAAATGATATTTGGCCATTAATGTGTGTATGATGTTCGATTAGTTGGCTACTAATGAATATATATATATATATATATATATATATATATATATATATATATATATATATATATATATATATATATATATATATAATCTTTTTTTTCCAGATCGTTAGCCACACCATGTGAATATCCCAAGGAACAATTCAGGTCAGGTCGGGTGCAGCATGTGCACTGCCAACCACACCCTTTAAACCAACGGCTTGAATGACTTGCCAACCAAGGTGGGAAGATCGGAACATGAGTGTTGATGCTTTCTTCTCATGGCAGATATCTGGGCTGACCGTGTTGGCTCTTTGAGGATGAATTACGACAATTTGTCTGACCAGAGCAATTGATGCTAAATGCTGAATATATATATATATATATATATATATATATATATATATATATATATATATATATATATATATATTGGCGGACTAACTATTGGCGTAAAAAAGAAGTAATTCAGTTGATTTGCCGCATTTAACGAAAAACAGCAGTTCGGTTGCATCTTGTTCTTTCTCTATTTTCGACCTTACCTTACATTGTTCCGCAAATAGTAATAATCAGAAAGTTCCTGGCCTTCTCCTAGTTTCATGTTTTAACGTTTTGCGACATTTAGTTCAGAATCATAGACCAATATCTGTTTTACTCACGTCAACAAAACATTACAGCAACTTCCCGCTATCCAAGTTATTATAATTGTATTTCAATCGTTTTCTCGACGAATTTTGATTTTATTTTTCTCAGTAGAAAAAAATGAAACAAAAGTTATATTATAGTTGCATAATGCTTTTTTAGAATTTTATCAAAACAATAACTTACATACAAAACGCATAATGATTCAATTACAAAAACATAAAACGAAAAAGAATTCATTTTAATTAAAAATTTGATAATAATCAATGAGTTAAAAATGGGTCAAAAGGATAATGAAAATTTTTGATAAGTAGAAATGATTCGATGAAATTAAATTACTTGACCTTTTTTTTCACGTGAGTAGATTAAACTTAAAACAGGAATGTTTAGCTACATAGTTTACAGTGATAACTATTATCAAGATTCATAATAACTTTTATTTTTTTCAATTGAAAAGTATTCAAATTAAATCAAAATTCAGGAAGAAAACATTTCAAATACGACTACACTAACGTTGCAAATCAAAAACGGGAGGTTAACGCTGTTCTGTGGACGCAGAAAGAACAGATATTACGCTTCAATCTAGATCTAATAGCCACAAAATACCAACTCACGAAACTAGCATGATGCCAACTTTATTATGCACGGCGTCTTAGTAGCATTTATCAAACTTTATTCAGTAAATAAGCAGAAAGTTTGGTATTGTCCATGTGTTCGTTAAAATTCGATATATCGAGTTTTGTTGTAGCAAGAGTCCATTGTATATGTACCAAAAAAAAACTAAGTTCTTCAAAAGATACGAAACTGACTTTGCCACATTCATAGGGCTACAAAATTAAGGTCATGAAAAAAACCCAACGAGAACATTAATGGGTTACCCGAGCTTAGCAAAGGACTGACAGCAGTTAGTGAACATTGTATGGATGCTGAATTACCTCAACTATATCGTTGATAACTCTCTAACTAGATATTTCCTTCACGTCTGAGTCCACCCGGCAAGTTAGCCACTGGAGTTGATTGTCAAACGTGAAGATTACCTGGAAGAGGACTGTGAAAGGGGATTACCAAATACGTTGGATTGATCAGCACCTGCCAGCCAGGAAGAAAGAAAGCGAGGTACCTTCCGGATGGGGTTGGATTCGCAACCCGTTCTTTCGTTATTGCTTGCAGTAATTTGGGATTGCAGGTGAGAGAAAGAGTGGAGGCGCCCACAGTATCATCGACACGACAAAGAGGACCTCAACATGGATGTGGCTCAGAATGGTGTATCTAGCTATTTCGATACAAGTTGGGGTCTGATCAGCCATGACTGGGTTGCCTGGAGGAGGGTTTATGATACTGAAAACCACAAAACGCCCGATGATTCCATGAACATCTCTGAAGATGTGTCCAGAAGCGTCGAGAGATATATGCATTCAGTGGGTTATCTATGTTAGGGAATTCTAATTAATATCATTTGGTCTTCAAGAAAATACAACGGAGATAAGAGCTCCATACATACAGAAGTATTTGAATATGACACCATTTAACTGAATCACACTTAGAAATGCTTACGTTTCTCTAATAAATAGTAACAGTGGCAGGAAAGCCTAACTAACTGCTACACATGCTATTTCATACTGACATGACTCACCAATATGCTACGTTTCAGCTATATTCAGGTTTATCAATGAATTAACTGGTGTTTTGAAGGTGAATTTCAATGTTAGAAATGATTTAATTAAATATGGTCTTTGAAACGACTTATCCACAAGTATAGTCCGAAATTATGCATAAAACTTTTATTTAAAAGTTAAAAAAAAGTATTCAGTAGGATAAATTTTGTATGGATGGGAAAATGGTCCTAATTTCTCAATTCAACATCCGGAAATAAATGAAAAATATCTAAGAGAATCTAAACATTTTTTTCTGGGTATCCATAGCTATAGTGCAAAATCTTGCCCAAACTTGCATCCAAAAAACGTATTTCCCTAGACAATGGTGCGAGACAGGGTAAGATAACTTGCATTTTTCATTTCAGCACGAAACTCAGCTTAAATGATCAAGACAATGTTTCCAATGTATTCCAGTGAAGCATTCCCCCCTGCTAGGGGACAAGATGACGATTATTATCAATAGTGATGCTGTTGATATTGCAGTGATTATCATTATCATAAAAAAAGACTTGTATAATAACAATATAAAAATCAGATATTTCTATCTTTTTTGTCATAATTTTTGTTCTTGGACAAAGGGGAAATAAGAAAGAGGAAAGAAAACAGAAGAAAAGAAACCAATTTGCAACAGATGGTGAACGGCCACGAACTCCATTTTTGCGGTTAGACAGCGTGACATTCCAGTGAAAGACGCTGATTTCATCACCTGATATTGTTGATAACTTGATTTTTACGCAATTTTTATTCTATTCAATATAAGTTCTTTTATTCCTGGACTAGAGACAGTTCTTGTTTTTTGTCACTCTTGTTCCTTCACGATATTCTGTGATACTTGGAAGGCTTTAAAACAAGGAGACTCTACTCAACAACATAGACACATATATATGTATGTATTCATGCATGTGTGCATATATATATATATATATATATATATATATATATATATATATACACACACACACACACATATATATATATATATATATATACTCACTCAAATACATAACATACATGTATATGTGTATGGAGATAGCGTGATAGAAATCAAAATCAAATATACTCATCTTGTGCATAAACATATATATCTAGTTTGCATGTATCACACATGCATATACATATGTATGCATATAGATGCATTTGTAATGTTGATATATAGTAGTATAGAATAAAATATCCAATCATCTAGGTGTACATATATGTGTAAAATCATTTGTAGAAATGACTTGGAGAGATAAGCAGCTAGCATATGAGCCACTTCATGTATATGCATATCAGTGAAATCATTCATGTAAATATCTAGAAATCTAGTGGATGCCGGTGTGTTCGTGTTTATTTGCTTTCTTCTAGAAGGTTCATTTCCTACATTTCCTGTAGGAGTGAAAAAAGGCAGAGGGCAACAAGAAGATTGGAACAATCAGAGAAAGAAAAGAGAAACATTTGGGAAGTTACCATTGTTTTTTTGTTTTTTTTCCTAACGAATTCCATAATATCTTTGACTCCCACTCTTTTTCTGATATAAAGTGCTGTCTTGTGATCTCTCCATTTGATGTTCAAAAAGGGAGAAAGGGGAGTAAAAGATATGAACATAAACGTGAAAAGAGGGAGCATTAAGTAGAACAGAAAGAGAAGGGGGAGAGAAAGAAAGAAAGAAAGAGAGGGAGAGAGAGAGGGTAGAAGGGAGAAATACCAAGTGAAAACATGCGATTGTTGGTAAAAATCAAGTATACAATCCAAACACACGTCCTAAAAACCGAATCGAATACATATAGTATCAATTGTGCTCATTTCTCAAACCATCACCCGCGCCATCATCTCGTATACCTACTTTCACGCATACAGATTTAGTCTCATCGTGGCAAACACACATCTCTGGTCGCGGGCGGATTGCATGTATGTATTGATGCCCTCTCTTACCTTGCTTATAGCGGTAAAAACTTTCGAAACCTAACAAGAAAACCACATCAACTCAGCTAACCTTAATTGCCTATTGATATTCATATCTACCTTGTCTTCTGTGACATCATTATCGCCATTCCGACTATATTTCTTCATTCTCTCTTGCTCGTTTTTATTTCGCTCCCCTTTCCCTCAATATTTATCTTAATCATCGCCATCATCAATAACAACAATATCAACGACCACAACAAAACTCTCTTTTTTTCTTCTCCTTAATCACAATTACATGTAATTTTCACGTTCATCTTGTTTTCTAGTATCTCTCAGGAATAATAATAATAATAATAATAATAATAATAATAATAATAATAATAATAATAATAATAATAATAATAATAATGATAATAATAATAAAAAGAAAAGGAGGAGGACGCAGTGGTCCGATTATCATTCTTATTATCATTATCGTTTGTACACGTTGAGTTTTCACACCAGTAGTGCCTTGTGGTTTTAAGAGATCAGGTGGCAGCAAATCTCCACAAGACCCATTATTCTTGTTGTCTTCAACAGTGCAGTCTTCTGGTTAGTCTCGGCTCTTCTCCGGATTCCCAGTTCCCCAAACCTCTTTACTAGGTTCTTCGGTACGGTTTGCAGGGCTCCGACCATTCTTCTTCTTCTTCTTCTTCTTCTTCTTCTTCTTCTTCTTCTTCTTCTTCTTCTTCTTCTTCTTCTTCTTCTTCTTCTTCTTCTTCTTCTTCTTCTTCTTCTTCTTCTTCTTCTTCTTCTTCTTCTTCTTCTTCTTCTTCTTATTATTATTATTATTATTATTATTATTATTAGAAGTACCACCATCAGCAGCACTAATTAGTTGAATTCCTCGTGGAAGTTATAAGGTTGTCCCTATTAGTAATAATATTTCGGATGTGAAAGCATCAATAGTAGTAGCAATACAACTGTTCCTCTTAATTTGCAGACATGTCTTCTTTAATAGCATCATGTTATAATCGCATCTTTCATTCATCACTCTCCGTATAGTCTTTGTTCACTTCTTTTTACTTCTGTTCAATTCTGTTCATTTCATCGATTTCTTCCTCGTTTTCTATAACGCTAATTTTTCTTCTTCTTCTTCTTCTTCTTCTTCTTCTTCTTCTTCTTCTTCTTCTTCTTCTTCTTCTTCTTCTTCTTCCTTTTAGCAAATGAATCATCATCATCGATTTCATTTCTTTTCCTCCTTCTTCTTCTTCTTCTTCTTGTTCTTCTTCCCTTCAGCAAATGAATCATTATCATCATCAGTTGTTCTTTTTCTTGTTGTTGTTGTTCTTCTTTCCTTCAGCAAATGAATCGTCATCATCATCTGCTTCATTTCTTCTCCTTCTTCTTCTTCTTCTTCTTCTTCTTCTTCTTCTTCTTCTTCTTCTTCTTCTTCTTCTTCTTCTTCTTCTTCTTCTTCTTCTTCTTCTTCCGCCTCGTCTCCAATGAAGAACGATCTTGTAGCTACCAGTCTTACATTTGCCCTGTAATTAGGCTACATCATTCGCCGTCGATTCACACGAAATTACACATTCCTCACCTCATAATTGAAGCATCGCTAATTAAACAAAAATCAACGTCCACCGTTGCCCCACCTCAGACTATTCTACCCCCACCCACCCCCTGCGCCTGCATCCCAACAATTTTCCCCTCATCCGACACGGACCATCCTCCACTTTAACCGCCGGCTTGAATCACCAATCACAAAACTTAACTTACCCCAACCATTCACCTTTCGTGAATATTGGGCAAAATGTACAAGTCATTTTAATCAATGAACCAGAGCTAGCAATCATTCAGGCAAGAAAAAAATAAACGAGAAATCACTGACAATTTGAACGTTTTGGTGTACACAAAATGACAACCGGCGGGAAAGTATCTGATTGCTCACCAAATGACAGTAAGAGAAATGTCACCGTTTCGTCTGGCAACGATAGGTATCTTTTGTGTGACATTATGAAACCCCGACAAAGAGAAAGGGTTATAAAGCAAAGATATTAGTTGTATTATTAAAGATGTTAGTTGTTATCAAATAACAAGTT
The DNA here is from genome assembly GCA_963457665.1 of Thysanoteuthis rhombus. Classification (NCBI taxonomy): domain Eukaryota; kingdom Metazoa; phylum Mollusca; class Cephalopoda; order Oegopsida; family Thysanoteuthidae; genus Thysanoteuthis; species Thysanoteuthis major. Next base: position 47,100,303 of record OY735201.1, on the reverse strand, counting down.
GAACAAAGTATAATTTATGCAGAATTTTCCTCCGTTTGATAGATTTTGATAACATTAGTTACAATGATGATGTTTCCGACAAACCTTTCTGAACCGATGTTACCAGGTCTATAAAGAGGGTAAAGATAATAAGTAATACATAGACAAGAGGTTTTTCTCTTTTTTTTTTTTAAAGACATAAATAGAAGATGACTGGGCCAAGCAGAAACATGAGTGATTCTTTCCGTACAAATGTAATTGATTCATTTTACATATTCTCTTGTAGCATTATTGAAGTGCAAATTTAGAAGAGGCTATAAATATTAATATCTCAATTTACTCTCAAAAATGTATTTTGCCAATATAATCATCAGTCTTTTATCGTCCGTCGTTGGACATAGACCTTCCCTGGGATTCGCCCGACCTCTCTATCATGGGTGTCGCAGAAGACAATAGTTTTTGAACATGTCCAGTTCGTCTTGCCATCTTATATGCTGCTGGTCTCAGGTTCACATATGATCTCAGGGGATCCATGTTGTGAGTCGTGATGTTCCACGTTTGTCTGCTATTCTTGCAACATGACCAGCCCATCACCTTTGATTTTTTTTAATGAATTCTATGAAGTCTCTTGGTTAGGTTCCATGTTTCAGCACCATCGATGACTACCGGAAGGATGCATTGGTTGTATAATTTTCTTTCTAAGACTAACGTGATTTTCTTGTTCTAGAAGGTTGAGTTTGCTCTGCCAAAGGTTTGCTATCCTAGTGTGATTCTTCTTTTGATTTTTCTTCTTTTGTGGATTTCATGGGGAATTGTTATCCTAGTTAGATGCAGTGGTCAACTCGCTTCAGTTTTGTGTCTTCAATTTTAATTGTTGTGTTTATTTTCTCTTTGTTTTCTTTTCTGATATTAGGATATAATGAACAAACTTTCTCCTACTGCTACTAGGATATTATCAACGATTTTTTTCTGAAGTTTTTTTAAAAAATATTTGTGAAAATCGGATAATTTAAAGATTAAGATTGATTCTTTTAATTTAATAAGGGTCGTAAAATTTGGGGTGGGGTATATGCATTCGGTCAAGCCTGTCTTACCTTCTGTCTGTCCACACGATATCTCCGAAAGTCCTTAAAGAATTTCCCTTAGATTTGAGAAAGGATGGGTAATGGTGTAAGTACGGGTTCTGGGTGAATCCAGGATTCAAATTTTGACTGCAGGATATTTTTTTAGTCTTGTTTCCATACATTCATTTATAAGCTCGTAACTATCTACATGATATCTCCAGAAGTTCTCAATTAATTTCAATAAAATTTCGTGGATGTGTGACCGAGAGAGAACAAAAGAAGCAATTACATTCTGGATGGATCCATGTCCATGTTATCTTCCCTACGCTAGAGTTATATTCCACACTGCATTATATCACCAAACGTTCATGTCTTTCCACGCGATATCTCCAAAAGTTTCGGATGAATTACGATTGGATTTTATGGATTAACAAGCAATGTGCTTCGGGAGAAATGTCCGAAATAGGGAAAATATTCGCACAAATCTATTTCCCATTCTTGGTAGTTACATGTCCTCATCACACAATATTGCGAAACTTGTGTCCATATTTACAAGAATTTCACGATGAATTTCAATGACATTTTTCGAAGGGATAAGCTGTGGGTCATGGAAGAACTGATAGAATTTTTGGATCAATCCATGTACAATCAAGTCCTCTATCAATGGTGTTGGCAGGAGTAAGTCCTCCCAGGATACTTTCTAGTTTTAGTAAAGACATCAGTAACTTACCGGAGAAATTAAATAAATGCCAATCCGTGCAGAATACTAGAATATTTCACAGTTTGACAGGTATAAAAGCCTACTTTTGCACCAGTGAATTACATTTTTAAAGGTGAATGAAAAGATTGACTCGATTCTTCAGATGTGAAATTTGAACTGGAGAACTTTCGAGTATATAAAGAAGTGGATGACAGATAAGAAAAGGTTTGAAGAGTTATTGGCTGTTGACGATCAGTTTTTCAAAGTTCTTTCACTAATAAACCGATCATCACGCTATTCCATTTTGAAAACGTCTGATTTGGAAAAGTCCAAGTATTCAGCTGATAATGGTTTCAAATAAATCGCTTATGTAGTGAGATCTTATTTAAGCCAAAAAAAAAATCAGTTGGTTTCCACTGATCCCAGTCCTAGATATAAAAAAAGCAGTATTTGATCGCCCGAATGAAAAAATAAATCTAGTCAGCCCAAGTTTCAAGTATGGATCGGTGAATTTTAAAGAAAGCCCAATGTAACATAGCTGGAGATTTCTTAAGATAACTTAAAGCCAGTTTGCCTGACGGGATTTCAAGCTGATAGTCATGAAAAGGTGTTTGTGTTTGTAGAATTCATATCAAATATTGAATTACCCTTGCTCCCAAACGTTCACCTAGAGACCATTATTATAGCGTGGATATCTAGACCACCCGTTATAGTAAACCGTAAAACATGATATCCAGCTTTAAACAATAAACTGAGAAGGATGATATCTTAATGACGACTGAATTAGTGAGAAGAAGAATGCGAAAAAATGATATCTTAAAGTCTTATCAATAAGCTTCTAAGTAGAATTTCACGATGAAAAATAAAGAAGGCGATATTGTGTTCCTCAGTATCAAGCCGGTAAACATGCTAGTTTGAATTGTCATCTGTGGCCCCGAAACATGGGGAAGCGCCCATTAGCTTACAGTTTACAGGTTTGGTGATGTGAACTCTTATCTTCTGTATTATAACCCACGCTAAGAAGACAAATTCATCGCCAACAATTTTTTTTAATGTAGAGATGCTCTTGAAATAACCTGTGCTAGATATTTCTGAAAATAAGACGAGTGTTTACTAAAATATTCATTACTATGGTTTTGTATGAAATGTTGTGTTGGTAATATAAGGTGTGCATAGAGTATTACCAATTTTGAATCTTTTTCTATTTCAGTTGGAATAGTTATCAGTGAAATATACTCCATTCCTGACTCATCTTGTATTCACGATAGAAATTTAAAATACTCGGTACTTGAAATTACCCTCAAGTACATTTTCAACCTGCTAATAATCAAATTATACGCGTTAACAAAGGTTTCAGTTGGAACAAGTTAAGCAAATCCTACCCAGATTGTGATTCTGTATTTGTATAACACTGCATGAACGTAAGTGTTTACTAAGCTAAACGTAGTTTGACACGAAACATTAAAAATCCGACGAGGAGCAAAATTAGTCAACCAATTGCTAACCAATGTTTCAAGCTAGGTTGCTAAAATTGAAAACGAATATGTCTATGTATGGTTATTTTTCCTGCGCTGTCAGTGTTGAAGGGTTTCTATCCTAGATAAAAGAAAGTATTTTTTGATTAATTTTCAAGATTTGTTGGTTTTCTTCCAATGAAAGAATGATGCAACAATTGTCCCAATTGAATATCTTCCCACTATCTAACGTTGTGCCAACCTAAGCTAAGCTTTGTAAATATCCATATTCATTCAGATTTGTATATATATATATATATATATATATATATATATATATATATATATATATATATATATATATGTATGTGTGTGTGTGTGTGTGTGTGTGTGTGTGTGTGTGTGTGCGCGCACGTGTGTGTGTCTTTGCACATTTGTACTCACATACACAAATGAGGCAAATTGAGTTTTAAATTCTCCAGAATTCCCGAGAGAGTTTTTCCATTAATGGCCAAAATCTCTCCTAGGGGATTCCCGTAAGAAATCATAACAATAGTACCAGATTCCTAGCACAAAATCCGATTCCCTTTTGGTTAACCATATTTTAAATCATTGTTGTCGTTTTTCCCATACTATCTGTTTATCGCGGCCAACAACAACACTAACGGAAATAGCTGATAATCAAATCTATTATTTTATTATGAGGTACTTAGCGAGAATTTATCAGTCATACAAATAAATATGATTCGGTTGCTGGGGCTGTATTCTGGAAAAAAACGAACGGTTTCGTCGATATCATTAAATGGTAGAGACTTAGAGATAAGCGGTGCTAATCTTTTGTAATTCGCCGAGGGAGAAACCAGTAACCAGTGCCAAGACCAGACGCCGTTTAATTTCCGTGTCCGTATTCCCAAGTTTCGATTTTAACCTCATCGAAAACAAATAAATATATGGAACGATATAGCTGTCTAACTTGACGTTTAGATATCTTGGGTTCTATAGATGCGGGAGAAAATACTGCATTTATCCAGAACTGATGCGAATGCCAGGAATATTTGAATTCAAAGAGGCATATTTAAGAAATGATTATCCTGATGTCAGCCTAATAGTCGTCTGTACTATTCAGGCATTAAACATTTTGCTAATGAATTTTTCTGTTAGCTTTTCTGTCATTAAAACTGAATAGCATGTAATAAAATCTGTCATGGTATTACCAGTGTAACAAATATTTTTACTACTCTAATATTGTGAAAAGATAGTAAGGGGCACGATTAGATCACAGGTGAAAGAGGATAAAAATTGCGTAGTTTTTTTTCTATTATATAATAATCACCCTAAACCAAGCATGTCAATACCATACATTAAAATTTTAACTATAGAGTACGCATGTTCCGTATGGACTGTTACCGATTGGACATGTGCCTCCAAGTAGACCAACAATCGCTTCATACATTGTAACCTTTTCGTTTCCTTTTCTGTTTAGACAGTGTTTGAGACATACTCATAACATTCCATGGAAATTTCGATGGAAATAATGGTTGTAATTAAAATATCCTTTCGATGCAGTTGTTTTCAATAATGAAACCCTATTTCTTTTAAATGTATGGAGAGGCCCAATAAAATATTGAAATATTGATCTGTTCCCCAAATCATTTAATATTTACATTTATGAGTATTCATTAGACGTCAGAACGATGTGCGGTGCCTTCAGAATCAAAATTTTCAAGGAGACACAATTACTATTGTTGAGTTCTCTTTGGCAAGTGGTACAATTACACACGCACTCATACACCATTTAACTGATAGTAACTGAATTTCCTAGCCTACTGGAGTAAATCACATAAAATCAAAATATATTTTGAATAAATTCATTTTAAATTTAGATACTTAAAATTTTGGTAGCCCTTAAAATAGTGATTTTCGTTCATTAAAACCGGTTTCCTTTAAGTTGATGATCAATTCCAAAGATATCACATCTGGTTAAATTTCTGTAATCATGTTAAAATAACCGACATTGATGACGGGAGATGTCATACCCGTCATTATCAGTTGTAAATATTTTAAATGCATGCGTAATTTCCACCACCGTGTGAAGTACATTTCCTTTTTCTATCCCCGAAATGATTCTACATAAATAATCAAATGTACTTCATTAATTGTGCCATTAATTATTTTCTATCTTATTAGTTTCATGTCACTGATTAATGATACAATGGTTTCATTTTGATTTTTGCTTTTGATTCTTTTTGAATCGGAATTGAATTAAAGGGTGCATTGAGTTGCTTTAAAAAAATAGTGGACGCATATCTAGATTCTGACAAAATCCTACTCTTTATTCGGCTTTAATTTTGGTTGGTAATTACAACTACAATGAAAATGACGATGACAACAGTGACTCTCACCAAAATCAGGACTCTTGATGGCAAGTGAGGAGCCTGAAATTAGGCAAACAACCTTATCACAATTCGACAAAGAGATCTCTAAGGATTTTTTAAAATTCTGACTACTTGCTAAAATAGGTAAGTTTTGCGATTTATGTATGAGTCACTTGTATAACCCCATGCGGTTATAGCAGAAACTTTAAATTTTGCACACATTGTCTTCAATGAGTTTGGAAACATTTTTGCATTTATTGATAATTCAACCTGATAGATGAAGTAGTCGAATTTTTCTATCTCCGTATGGGAGACCGGGAGCAGTTGGGTTACATAGGGAACTTGAATCACTTGCTTTTATTTTTGTTCCCATCACTTGATTGTACCGCTGTAAGCCTAATTTTTAGCAGAACAATTTCAGTAATTTTTCGTTTAAGTTTGAAGCACGATAAATTTAGCACGAAAAAAGACTTTTTAATCCTGGTAAGTAACTTTTTCGTTCTGACAAACGAGTGCCTAGTTCATGCTATAATGTGCAATTGATGATAGCACTTTCTATGTTTATGGGAAATGGCAATAAACAGTATATATGCAACATTTCATTCATTTTATGTCTCAACTTTTTCTTTGAACGGAATGTAACATAAAAAAAAAAACAACACATGTGTCTTTGGATGGTCGGCACATTGTGGGTAGGGTTACTCGTATGCAACTGAGACGGGGAGAAACATAAACAAACAAAAAAACAAAACAAAAGAATTTCAAACAAGTCAAAAAGTGTTCAGAGAAAAGCAAAACGTGAAAAAATTACCAGAAATAAAATAGAGTGAGAAAACTAATTACACTGATAAATCCATGGGGTCATTATATTCCCAAAATGTTGATTCTTCTTCAAATTTCTATTACTATCAATACTTCTGTATGGTTGGAAAGTTTATATTTCTCATTTATAACAATATATTCAAATGGTACTAAATATCTACAACTGTTGAAGTGGACTGATACACCTTTTCATAATGTTCAAATGATAATGATAAACTTAATCAATGTTTTAGGCTTGAGCAACTTATCCAAAGATAGTCATTCCTACATAATAACCTTTGGTCATATTTGCGTTCTGCAGAATTGACTTCCTTGGAAGTCACAGCCATTTAAGTGAAACATGTACCAAGAAGCCTCATGTTTCTCCCATGTGTCACTTGTACAGCTCTAACCGTTCTGTGTAAATTTGGCATACACACTCCCCTCAGTAAGGAGGGAAACAGTCTGAAATGTTTGAAAATTCGGACGAGTGGTTAAGATACTTGCATTTTATATGTTTGCGTCACGTGTACAGGCTTCATCAGTAGATTCAGAGAGATGTTTGACCCTGAAGCAGTCGGTCTCTTCTGAATTTAATACACTACTTGATATACTAGTAGTATTGTTTATTATAGAAGTGCATATATCTCCGAATAAAAATCATAAAAAATATGTTTATATACATACGTAACAATGTATCTATAATGGATTGAAGTTTTTAAAGCAGCCTTTCACATTGGATACATATATCAGGAGATTTCATACACTTATTGATATACAAGTGGTATTGTTCATTATGAAAGCACGTATAACTCTGAATAAAAATCATAAAATATGCTTTGTATACATACGTGAGAATGTATCTAGGGTGGATTAAAGTTTTTAAACCTGCCTTTTACAATGGATAAATATATCTGGAGATGCTCCTTATGATTCGACACTAAATACTACACGTGTCGTATATGTATTGGCTGACAAACAACCTATCCATTGATGTTTATTGAATCAAACCAATAAAAAATGTAACTTTTAATCGAAAGGATTGCTCGTGAGCCACTTTCTCCCCCCTCCGTTCAATGTAGGCACAAAGTAACATACACACACACGCCATCTCTCAAAAAAGTAATTTTAGATTCCAGTTGGTAGTTGGATAGAATTAACAAGCCTTTTTATTCAACAAGATTATAGCTTGTTTTATTCACAAACCATCAAGAATGTTTAGAATGTTGATTCCTACAACAGTCTGACTGATGCAATATTTATTTCAGATTAATGTCAAAGTTAAGTAACAAATCTCTAAATATTTATTTACAAGTGTGCTCTTCTTTCTTTACTAAAATTTGAAGATGTCTCTCCTAATTCGACCTTATCATTTGATGTTTATTGAATTAAATATATACCAGCGTATCTTACAAATGCTGAATTTCTGTTAAGCCACTTTCCTTCTAATCGCCTGTTACAAATCAACTAATCTTCTCATATGAACTAAAATCCCTTGAAAAGAAAAAAAAATGGGTGACAGCTATGAATAATCCAATATTACCCACCTAGCTACTCGTAGATCCTGATATCAATGGCTTCTTATCTTTCCCTTTATAAGTACCTGCAAATATCATACCACCCGCTATCATGTAAATGAAATAAATGAATATCAGCAGACACGGAACTTAACAGAAGGAAGACGGAGATGAAGAAGTATGTATCAAAGATGAAAAAAACAACAACAGCAACAAACAAACAAAATACATACCGTGGTGAAAGGTTACTGCTCTGACTCACCGCAACGCACCAAGAAGAAGAAAACTTTTCCAGGGCTGAGTAGAGCTTTTCAATCTTTAAATAATTTTCGAATCATGTTACGATTTCTATAACTAAAATTCTGGTAATATCAATTGAAAACCACGCTTGACGAATAACAATCAGATAGACTTTTTTTTCAGGTAAATCTCCAATATACCTATCTAAGATACGTTCAAACAGACATTTCAATTGAGACTTTACTAATACTACAAGGAAGCATAAGAAGGTCAGGTCGGGGACCGAACCTAACATCCAACACGTCATGGACCAGCATGGCAGGGCATAGCCTAACACTCCCCATAGATCACAAGTTCCTGCTGGGTGATTGGTTCCAAATAGGCCCAATCACATAACTTGATTTGGGTGGAGGTGATGTGCTCTAAGGGCGAATACCCAAACACAACATCAGGAACGTCACCAGGAAAACAACCGTTCCTGGTGCGTCGGCGATCTCAAAAGATCAAGCTACACTATTTGCTTTGGGTTAGGGTGATGTGCAACTTCCCAGAGATCGTCACTAATTGAACAACTGTACAATGGTACCGACAATGTTAGGACACTTTCAACAAACATGCACCCAACCGATCTTGGAAGTGAAATAAAAAATAAATCAAATGGGATATCGGTATTAGTAATTTGAGAAGACCCAGGGAAGAATTTATTGAACTAAAGAGCAAACATCTTCTATACAACTATGAAAGGGGAGAAGGAAAAATAAAGCAGATCTGGCCTCCTTATTCATACATAAACTCATAGGCAATATTGTAGGATTCAAAACCTTCTCAGTTCGTGTTACAAGCGTCACTGCTCAGCTCTCTAAGGGACACAAGCTGAACATTATTCACCTTTACATTCCCATACGAAATCAACCGATGGAGAGATAGATAACTTCTACAGTGACTTGAATCCCATACTCTAAGAAACCAAAAAATTATTGCGGGAGACTTCAATTGAAGGACAAGGTAATGGAAAATGCTTCAGCAAGAATGGATACAAAATACCGAACAGGAAGGACAAAGATCTTATAAAATTAGCTACAGCGATGGGGTTCAAAATCATGAACAACTCCTTAAAGAGGAAAGCAAATAGAAAGAAGACTCCGAGGAGTCCCAATAAAAAAAAAACAACAAAAAAAAACCATCATTGTGGTTGAGAGTGACACCGTCAAGGATATTCAGGTCCTCAAACAAGTCAATGTAGAAAACGGCTGCAGAATGATAAAATGCAAAATTCAAATTAACACTTATATAGAACGCAGAAAAATGTTCCGAACTGCAATCACTTAACACACAGGAAGACAGAGGTCTGAGATTCCAGAGAAACCATTAGAAAACCCAAATGGCAATGACATGGCCATTTTGTAAGAATATTAAACAACCAAAGGACATCACGGCTCACAACATCGATCCCCATATCATATGTGACATTGTAGTTGACAGAATGTTATGGCGAACCCTAGGGAAGATCTTTTTTCCGACGACAGACGCTAAAGGGCAGATGATTACGATGATGATGATTTCGAATAACAAATTGTTATGCTAATAGAGATTTAAAGATTCTATTCAGTGGAACGCGGTGATCTACTGAAAGGCTTATACCTCAACTAAACACACACTCAGAGTACATATCTTGTTCTACGAAAGAAAATTGCTTATCTTTGATAAGAAAACTCTCAAAGAACCTGTGAAGAAAACAGTAATAACCAAACGCTTACAATGGATTTCCACTATATTTACTTAGGAAATATATCTTAAACCTGTATTTCTGGTAAAAATCTAACCATGTTTGAATCAAACTTATTTGATTATACCAGAAGCTTTATTAATTTATCAAATATTTCATTTTAAATACGATTTGATACTAGAAACAAAAAACAAAGCTAACATCCTCTACTCCAATCAAATACTGGTGTCCTCTTCTGTTTCAATACATGGAGATTTATAAGTGATCGCAGAAATGACAGATATTTGCTGCTTCTTGACAACTATTAAAATATTGAGTTTTAAATAAGATTATATCATGCGTTGTATGATTCAAGTGGTTCAGAAAGCAATGTCGGACTTAAAATACAAGCCTTTGACATCAAGTAACTACTATGGAATCAAGGTTAAATAAACCATGAAACCTCAATTTAGTGTAACACCTGTAACATATTCGCCATTACAAGCTGTACAAACTTCCTATTATCAGAAACGAAACAGACAATGAACACACGGTGCAGAAACTGTGCAGAAACGCCATTTGCAGTTTAGCAAGTTTGAAAGGTTCACGTTCGCCATTAGTAAGATCAACAATATCGATAAGGATCTTTTGAAGGCCTTTGAACAACACACAATGTGTAATATCAAACTACACAGTGAAATATAATGCAAACTGGAAATGAGTTCAAGGAGGGGATTTTGGTTACCCATGAATCTATACACAGGAAACAAAAAAAAACAACTAAAAAGTGAAAAAAAAATAAACTAATAACAACCTGAAATTGTAATTTAGGATATTCGAGTTGAAGAAACCGACGGATCTCACGTGAAAAACAAAATGCTGCTCGGAGAAAAGGTTTTTAAAAACTACATTTGAATTACTCTGGTGCCATGTAGGGCGATGAATATCATAAGGATTAAAAGAAAGAAAAATATCACATGCCCACGCACAGACAGGTGCTTGCCATAGAATACTGACCTCTTTTCCCCAATTTTTTTTTCATAATATACCACTTTTCACCATTTTTCTTAGGAGCACCGATTTCCTTTCATAACATGGGTATAGACAAACAGGAGAAAAATCAATTTCTACCTTATAAAGAAAAAGACAAAGGTCCAAGATTTCCGAGAAACTATTAGAAAAACCAAAATGGCAATGAGATGATCATTTTGTAAGAATATTCATCAACCAAAGGACATCACGGCTCACAACATCGATCCCCATATCATATGCGACATTGTGGCCGAAGGAATGTTATGGCGATTCCTGGGGAAGACCTTTTTCCAACGACGGATGCTAAAAGGCTGATGATTACGATGATGATAATTATAAAAAGAAAAAACAATTGTTAGGCTAATAGAGATTTAAAAATTCTAAACAGCGAAATGTGGTGATCTACTGAAAGGCTTATACCTAAACTAATTACACACTCAGTACATGTGTTCTTCTGTGAAAAAAAATTGCTTATCTTTAATAAAAGAAATCTCAAAGAACCTGTAAAGAAAACTTTAAAAACCAAACATTTACAATGGATTTTTAATGTATTTACTAATGAAATATATCTTAAACACGTATTTCTGGTAAATATCTCATCATCTATACATGTGTTGCACTGACAGGAATTTGCCATAGAATATTGACCTCTTTTCAGATTTTCCTTTTTTTTTAAATAATGTACCTCTTTTCAACAGTCTTTTTCAGGAGCACCGATTTCCTTTTATTACATGGGTACAGACAAACAGAAGAAATATCAGTTTCTACCCGTTCAGACCAGCAATTGCATTAAAAGCTATTTTCTACTGACTAATTCGGTTACATATTCGAAATTCCAGTTTACAGTTATATCCATCCCACCACCTTATTTTTGCTCAAGTTTTCCATTTATCCTTCGATTCATTCCATTAAATTGATCGGACAATATTATTGGATGCCTCCGAGGGAAAGCACCCATCACCGAAATGATATTCTCATAAATATTTAATGAAGACTCTCCCAACCACGCTGATGTATATCTACGGATACCCTAAGGGAGTTAAATCTTTCAGCTAGAATGGCCGTTCTCTGGACTAGTAATTCATAAATTCTGCATCTATCACTGTAGCTTTTTTTTTGTTCTTTTTTTCAACCTTATAGTCGACCATTACCCCACCCCAACTTTTATTTCATGTTGTCCGCAGACTTGTCAAAATGACTGTCCATTCGCCCTCTGCCTTTCGTTCATCTATGTGAGCTGACATTACCGCTTGTGGTATGTCGCAGTTGAGCCTACAATGACTAAAAGGTTAGAGTCACTAAGTAAGGTTACCGCCCCCCATTAGCTAATCAGCCTTGCTAAATTTCTCTTCCGATAGCGAAATGTAAGGGTGGAGCCGGTATAGGGTCATTTCTCATTGGTAATCGTTGGGATTGCTTGTTTGCCAGGGTAATGGGCCTAGCGAATAAGGGTCATCGGTTGGGCGAGTTAGCGTGGCCTTGGAGATAAAAACAGAGACTGACAGCAAAAGGGAGCCTGCGAGCGAGAAACAAAAAATGATATTGAGATATTGGAGGCATGGCTGTTCAGATGTGGGGGTGGGGGTGAGGAAAAACAAATGACTGGAGAATTAATGTTGTGTAGTTGATCACCACCCCCGGGGAGCAGTGTCCATATTGTTTCAAAGTTGAAGATAGAGTGAAGGTCATTTGAAAGCCAAAGGTAGGAATTGGTTTCGATTTAGCGAAAAGATAAGGGAAAAAATGAGATTGATAAGTATGCGTTCATCTATAATATCTTGCTTATTAGTAGTCGCAATATTAAGAGTACAAAAAAGAGATAAAGAGAGAGAGAGAGAGAGAGAGAGAGAGAGAGAGAGAGAGAAACAGAGGGGAGAGAGAGAAACGACTGTTTTAATATAGGTAGAAAAGGCAAAAAACGAAAACTTAAGCATAATCCGTGTCTTTGAATCATTCCTATTGTCTGTTTTCAAATAATAATAATAATAATAATAATAATAATAATAATAATAATAATAATAATAATAATTATAATAATGTCACTGAGGTTAAAGGCGAGACAAACTTATTATTCAATTTAACGAATCTGTTCGTATTCTTTTGATGATAATTTAATTATTGACCAGACATTGACTTGCTTTATTATGCATTTGAGATTTCTTCTTTTTTTTTTTTAAATCGGTATTCATTCTGATAATTCTGTGATCAAGAGACCGACTGCATTATTGGGTTACCAAGAAAGAAAGCGTGTGGAAACCAACTAAACTAAAACCTTTGAAGGAGAGATCTGAACCCAGTCAAAAAGGTTAACGGCAAGACTAACTTATCATTCAATCTAATGCATTTTTTTTTCATATTTTTATGATGATAATTTGATTATCATTGAAGATATTGACTTTTTAAAAAAATATGCATTTGGAATTTCTGAAGTCTTTTCTGCAGTTAAAACTGGTGGGGGAGAGATATGAACCGACCAATAACATCAGTCAAGTGATCCCATATCTCACTAACTCGGAGGAGAATACTATGAGGGCTAAGAGCCGATGAAACTCCGAGACCTTAAATAACCCAGTAGGACTTCGTGCAACATTAAAGCATAACAAACCAAACAAAAATGACAGTACACTATGATAAACCTCATGCGAAAATAATACACATAATCAAGATTTATGCGTCAGTTGTTCTATTGTCGTCCATTCTGCGATTGCTGGCCCTAATTCTGGTCTGAGCAGCCTTGGTGGCCTACAAGAGTAACGGAGCTGTTACTGGGTGGTTTTTGACCAAAATGATAAGAAAAAGTGAAAAGAAGAGGACAACTAATTCATTATTTATTGTTATACCCCCCCCCCCAAAAAAAAACCAAACCATCCAAAAGGAAATACAGAAAACGTATTTTGCATCCCCATGTGTGGTTCCAGAAATTCTTTGCCTTTGTTGCAGCTGGTTTTCTTTCTCCATTCAAGTTTCAGTTATAGATTTTTTCGTTATTTTAGAATATATGGTTCTGTGTCCCTTGTCTACGTGTCCTTTCGTCTTGCTTTCAAGCTAGTGTTTTTGGCCATTTCCCTCTATTTGTATTATCTTGCATGTGTCTCAAAACCTTTCTTGCAGTCTGTGTAATGTGTTTTTCCAGAAATTTTCAACCCCTCAGTATTTGAGAGTTTTCTTTTTCGAACCTTTCCGAGGCATTTCTTTTATCCCTGTTGTTTGGTGTTTCTCCTTGTGCCGTGAAGATTCCGGTTACTATTTTTGTATCAGCATAGACGCGGATTATTGAACTCCATAATGTTGTTAGTTCCAACATGCTGTAAAAGGCAACTGATTTGGTCAGTTGAATCCTTTTATTCCCAATCCATTCCCCTGAGGAATGACAGTGGCTTTGTCTCTTCTTGCTTTGATTCTACAGGGCTTTCTGGACAATGAAACATCAAATTATCACTTCCACAGAACTGGTATAAGTAGCAAGCAGTTCTCGAATATAACTTGATCGAAAAGGAAGAAATGAGCAATAAAAAAAAAAAGAGAATAGCTTGATAGAATGAAAAATCCCATTAAAGACTAAGCTGAGTAGCAGAAATCTGATGAAAGAAATAAGAGCACATTGGCATTATCGGTAGTAAGATACACTGGTCAATCTTTTGGAAGGATAGAGCAGGAACTTCAACCAATCGACTGGCAAAGGAGAAAGCTTATGACGATGCACAAGGATTTACACCCCAGAGGCGACACAGATATACTGTATTTGAAGAGGTGAAAGAGGAGCAGAGGGCATGTAAGCATAGAAGACTGTGTTCAAATGATCCAAAACGGCATTAGTATGTTCTAGCAAGCAATGATTATTCAAAGCGCCCGAAGGAGATTAAAAAACAACAGAAAAGTACAGAGTAGTAGCGAAGGAGACAACAAGGGAGGGAAATTAGAACTGAAAAAGCAACGTGGGGAATCCAAATGACTTATAGTAGATGCATAGAATTACAGAAGAGCGATTTTGGACATGGTTACGTGAAAGAAACCTGAAGAGAAAAACTTCATCTTTCAATATGGTATTGGGAGAGGGTTACTTTTAGCAGTAAAAGTCAAGGAGAATTCTTTTTTTTCTATAAGGGGTCAAATTTGCAAGAAAGATATTCTTTCCACTTTTAGGCTTCGGAAGGTATTTTTTTTCACTTTGAGAGTTGAAAATGGAGAACGGGCGATTTTGTGTCCACTTTCAAGATTCAAAATCGATGGGGAAGATCTTATCAACTTCGATATCCAAGGGATTCTTTTTTAGAGGTCAAAATGGGGGGGGGGTTCAGAGGTCAAAATTGAGAAAAAATTTTTATTTCAATTTCAGGGATCAAAGACATTTTTTTATTACTTTTAGCAGTCGAAATCCAAGGGAGTCTTTCTCTAAATTTCACGGGGTGAAAATGGGGGAGGTCTCTTTGGGAGACTAACTTTTGGGAGATATTTTTTTCATTTTCAAGGGTCGAAATTGAGAAGTTATTTACTTCAACTTTTAGGGCTAAGATTGCAAGCGAAATTGTCTTTCATTTTCAGTGTTCAAAGTAGTGATTTTTTTCATTTTTTAGGGCTCAAAGTTGAGGGGAAAATCTTTATTCACTTCTAGAGATCAAAATCAAAGGAATCTTCGCTTTACTCCTAAAAGTCAAAATTCTTTTCTTTTGCTTTTTTTTTTGTGAAGGGGGTTACTCATCTCTTTTTTTCTTGAATTATCACCCGTTTTTAACTTTACTCCTGTTTATATTAGCCCAAGCCTCTTTTGATATTAGCCGAACATCTTTTCTTTATTAACAATGACCCCACCTTTTTTTCTAACAGTCTAAAAAATTAAAACTCAATCTGATTTATCTATCTTCCTATTTCTTTTGGGGGCAGCAATTTATTCCGCCCGTTAGATCGACTTTTTAGTCAAGTCAAAAGAATTCACAATAAATCAAATTATGTCATAAGTGCTCGTTAAAATTCGAGAGAACTTAGAATAGACGTAAACAATGATGTTAATGAATCTCTCCAGTGTACAACTTGCTTAATATACAGATTTGTTAAAAATACCTAAATTCAGAGTTCCTAATTATAAAATTTTCCTTTTGCTTTTGAAAGTTGTAATAAAATTAACTTTGCTGAATGAACTTTGCTGCTTGATCCACGATAGTGATGCAGTGCCTAAAAGAAAACTTCTTTCAATTTCTTTCATATTCGACATGAATGTTCAAATATCTTTTTTAAAATGATATTTCGTGGCCGTCTATATTTTTTCATCAAATCCGACATTATCGCCCGATTAACTTACGGTATCTCTCACTCCCCTAATGCATATACATAAATATATTCATGTTTTGCCTTTATTCCTTTAATCTCCATGAGGTAGAGAAAAAAAAACCACAGTCTCTCCTGAGCATACATTATTTTAATTGTATACTCCACAATAACTATTTTTCTTTCGTTTGTATGTATCTGTTTATGCTGCAGTAGCATTCCCGTCTATCTTTTATCATCTCTGCTTACCGTCTCTTGTGTATTGCTGCTTCGACATTTACCTCTTTGGAAGTCGCCTTTTGCCATTCCCCATGGAGACAAGAGTCGAAATTCCCCAGACCCTACAGCTAAACAGCATTAACCTATTAACATTTGCATGTCGAATGTCATTGATATGAGATGCCCTTCAGGTTTTGCTGACAACCTGGCCACTCATAGCCAAATGACCTTCACGTATAGAATTTTGAGAGTGTTTTTGCTGCTACATGTTGAGTTGTGCAATACTTGAAAAAAAAAGTCTTTTAATTGAGTCGGGGTGGGCGTAATAATTTATGTCATATTAGAAACCATCAACTAAGACTGTCACCAAAACTATTAATACCAGTTTCCTCAGTTTCTGAGCTGGTCCCCCTGGCTGACTATGTATGCATGTATCATGCTTACAGGCAGCTTCAATGGAGCTAGAAGGCTGACAATGTAGAAATCTATTTCTTGTTATGTTTAGAAAAAGGTAATGTACGCTGTCTTACCCCCCCCCCCCATTATTTTTTTTAGCGGGTATTCAAATTGCAATGTGAGTTGATCTCTTGGTTTGTGTTGGTCAATAAAAAATTCGGACTTTTTTAGTGATCCAACGAAAGACAAGAGGAGTAAGTAGATCAATTTCCTAATTGATCACCACACACTACATGCTGCCAAAAAGCATTGGTCACACGACGGTTTCTATTGAATGATAACAAGAGCTGTCGCCTTCATGTGTTTGCTTATGATTAGCACGTTTCTAATTCAATCAAATTATGAATTTTGATTTAGGAAAATAAAAGGAATAACATCCGCCAGTGAGGGAGCCGTGGATTTGAGGGCCTGGGGCTGGGCTCTTTCAGGGGCCCCCTTTTAGTGAGATTAGTTGTAAAGAGGAAATGCATTGACTGAATGAATAATCATGCACTATCACTTAATCGGTGAGAAGCAACCAAAAGGCTGGAATATTATTAATGAATTTCATGTATAGAAAAATATATTCTTATTATCGTATAATGCCAGTTAAATGTACAAAGTGAACTACATTGTAAAGTTTTTAATAGCCTCCTCCATTTGGGGCCTAGGAACATTCTCAAATAGGTCCCTCCCTCAATTATGCCTCTGTTTTGTTAGAAGTTGTAGAAATCTTGAAAAGTAGGATTGCAATTGGTCTGTATCAGCTTTTTTGATCGGGTCGTGCAATTGATGAAACTTCTACGATGAAACATCTGTGATTTCATTCTTCCCATTTGAGATCAACACAAAATTTTCTCAACGGAAGATCTGTGTGGTGTAAAATGAATCGTTTTGTGTTTCAATGTTTAATATTTTGATTTAGCAGTTTAGGATTCCAGAATTCATGGCAGAATAGAAAATAGAAATAGATAGTGTGAATGTGTGTGTGTGCATGTATATGTGTGCGTGTGTGTGCGTGCTTGTGTATGGAAAATAACCCAAAAGGATATATATATATATATATATATATATATATATATATATATATATATATATATATATATATATATGTGTGTGTGTGTGTGTGTGTGTATGTATGTATGTATGTATGTATGCATGTGTGTGTGTGTGTGTATCTTTATAAATAATCCATCACCTTTGACAATTGCTTGAAGTAAGGAACAAGTGTTAGTTAATTTCTCTCTCTCTAGTTTTTACTATTTTGCTCTATATGATATGATCCTCATATTGAGCCCTGGTCATCACAATGGCCCCTTCTTCCATCAACGATGCAGAATTATCGAAGACCCAAAAGGAAATGAACACTATAGATTTAAAACAAATAATCATCACAACATGAGACATTTCAAAATAATATAGACGAGTTTTAAAAAAAAATACCTAAGAACATTCACCGAACGTTTCGTTCATCTGCAACCTTTGAGCGTCCGACGTTGAACAATAGACACTTCTAAAGATTCTTCAGGCTCGTTTAGAATGGGCGTCACAGAGCCAATATTTAAAAAAAAAACTTTTCCTGTTAGCTAGGTCCCGTGTTTTGGATCCATATGTGACTTTCGGAAGGATACATTGGTTGTTTCACTTTTTTTTTCAGACCTTATGGGATTTTCTTGCTTTTTTTTTGTCATGCTCTACTGAAAACATTCAAGAAAGAATGATTCATCGTTTGATTTCTTCCATTTTTTATTCGATGGAGATCCGTTGTCCTTGGTAAATGTATCAGTGGGCGTTCTTTAATTCTGCATTTTTTATTTTGATCGTTGTATCTTCGTCCTCAACATGTTTGTTGCGCATGGCTTTTGTTTCAGCGAAGTTCATGTGGAGACCAACTTCATTGGTTCGTTCATTTTATTAAGTTTATCAAGTATTATTTGGAGATCATGACGGTTTTCAGCAAGAAGTACGACCCGAAAATCGCACAAGACCACTGAAGGAAAATAATACAAAAGAGCTTTAAAACTGCCAAAAGGTACAGAACACCAATATTAACCAAGGTGCAAAAAGAATAGCAATAAAAATCTACCTGGAGAAACGAATGAGCTGCCCAGAAAGATTGCAATCCTTCATAATACTAATGTCCAACAAAGATAATTTCAAAAGAAACCCAGCATACCGACTAATCATCCCTACAAAAACGAAAAAAAGGAAAGATCAGCAAAACAATACTTTAAGAAATATACGCCAAACAAATTCGGCTCCAAAAATTAGGGACATCAAAACTGCGCAATCTCTTAACTAAACTTCAAGAATTTATATCCATCAATAACAAAAAAGCTATACTAGCCAGAGCCATCTCTCTGGCTAAGGAACATATCCGAATCTGCAACGATCACCTAAGAAAAAATAAAAACTGTCAAAAATCCACCCTATTGGACAAAGACTTGCCATGGATAAAAAGGCATAGACAAAAACATTGTAAGTAACATTCTGAAGCTTTGTTACAAATTAAAAGAAAATTGCCCTTAATCCGGTATTGTATGCCAAACCAAAGAGAGAATATACATAGGTATAGCAGAAGGAAGATAGGAACAAGGGAGTTATCAATACAAGTTATCACTTACGAACCAGATTACGGATTCAAAACAGCAGTATCAAAATGAAAATAGGAACTAAAAATAGGGAATAACATGGGAGGTAAACCAACTGCTAATACTTACAACATTTTAGAATGATGTATCATTTGTTTAAGAAGCAAATTAGCTATCGAAACTTGCATCCCAAATAATCCTAAGCAAAAGGTCAGTACAACTACCCAAAATGTCGGCACGAGCAAAACTTCCTATCAAGTTATATAACACAAGTATGAATTTCACGACTTGGATTTAAAACCACACAAAAAATAAAAATAACAGCACAGACCTACCAGGAAAATTGATTCAACGGCCAAAAAAGTGAAAAGAAATTTAAAAAAAAAAAAGAAAAAGAAAACACAAAAACCTCTTTGGTCTTCCAAAAAACAAAAACAAACAAACACAACTTCTTCACTAACTAAGACACTAAAAAACTCCATAATATCCTACAAAAATATTCACGTGTAAATTAATCACCCATATCCGGCACATGGACAAACGCAAAATCACATATCTACATGCTACTTGAATTTACATTTTATACATTTTTGACTCAAATTATCCCCATCTCAAATCCATATTCACACCATTGAATTCGATTTATTTATTCACTCATATAACTATTCAATCAATTTTAATTTTAATTAAATCTAGATTTAACTGCAACAAAAACCCAATCATCTACCCATCTTCCCTGAAAATATCTTAGAATTACACTTTATATTATAATTGCGATGTCAAATCTACGTTTACTCGATTTAATTTTATCTATTCATGTATGTGGCCATCAAATTGAGTCTAATCAATTTCAAATCGACTTAATCAATCTTTAACTTTATTTCTACGTCTAACATTCATTTTTTACTTCACTGCTACTTGGAATCTACTTTCACTCCATTCAATCACATCTATTTATTTACTTATGGAACAATTTTATTCGACGTTTTCTTTAATCTTGACTAATTTTTAATTCAATTTATCCTTTTTTTAAAAATCCAAATCCATTCTAACTAACTTAATTATGAAATCATCCAAAATAGCCTATATATTCCAAGAAAAAAAAAACCTCTCCCATCACTCACGCCATCTTCCTTTTTACAACCACGTAAACAACTTGGAACAACTAAACTGCTCAACCCGGTCACAGCACCCCATCCCTTCCATCATCCATTAACGAATTCAGTACTGGTTAGACCATACTCTCCTTGACCACTAACCTTTATACGCACAAAAGAAGGAGAATTGAAGAACCCTTAAAAAAAAGAAGTTTACCATAGAAGCTTAAAAACAGTTGATCATTCATCGCAATGACTGCGTGAAACTGATCAGTACGGACACAATTCAAATTTTTTTCCTTTCTCTCTCTCTCTGTCTGTCTGTCTCTGTCTGTCTCTGTCTCTGTCTGTCTGTCTGTCTGTCTGTCTGTCTGTCTGTCTGTCTCTCTCTCTCTCTCTCTCTCTCTATATATATATATATATATATATATATTATTGTGACATCCACGGACAGCTGTTTCGTTGTATTGCAACTCTTCTTTGTGGCTATAGACTATCCATTATCCCATCCAGTACCACGAGGCAGAATCGATACCTTAGATTCAGACATGGAGGCTGGTATCCTCCCTCTGCTTCACGGAAATGGATGGTCAGTAAAGTTGAATTTAAGCGATACACTTATTAATCGCGTATATTCCTCATCCACCAGAGTGTTCCATTCCATGTTGGAAGAGTATTACATATATATATATATATATATATATATATATATATATATATATATATATATATATATATATATATGTGTGTGTGTGTGTGTGTGTGTGTGTGTGTGTGTGTGTGTGTATTAGTATGGATTATACTTAATCCGAAAGAGTGGAATGATAATATCTGAGAGCAGATGTCGAAATAAATTATCATTCGTTTCAAAAAGCTTTGTCATCATTCAAGTTTCATATATGTGTGTGTGTATATATATATATATATATATATATATATATATATATATATTCAACCTTTTATAAATATCGTAATGATATCTTTTAGATTTTTTTCATCCCTATTTCATGTTTTTCAAAGCTAATTGTATTGCAAAGGAGGGATGAGATCTTATCTAATGTAATTCGAAAAGGTTTTGCAAAAATCACGAATGGAAATGAAATTGCTGACAAGAAAAACCTCGTGTTCTTCCCTCTCATTCTGAAAAGATACTTACGCTTTTTTCTGTCAAAATATCCTCCTCTCTCTGTCTCCCGTAAATATACTGTAAGTAAAGTATTTTTCTATAGAACGTGTGCTCGATATCAAAATTAAACAGAGCAAATATTATATTTATTCTGGAAGGTATTCACGACAAACTTGTCCCAAGTTACTACGATCTTCCGAGATATGAAGTATTAATGATTGCCCATTATATTTATTTCCATTATATGAATGAAGTCTGCACTCAGTATGTGTTAGTTTTACAATTCCATGCATTTAGTTTGAGTTCTCGATTATTTCCCTTGAATTATGTATGGTATTTTGATACAAATTTCTTTTTAACGTTTTACGTTTTATATTTGGATCTGAAATTCTGTACTATGTTATGGTTGTTTTGTGTATTTTCTATATTAAGTTCTTAGTATTTTCTGATAATCGTTCATAATCATGAGTTCTACGATACTAGTCACTTATTCAAAGAAAACATATTTTTTATTTTTCTTTATTTTTTTAACTGTTTCAATGGGAGTTTATTTATTTGTATTTTTCTGTTACTTATTTCTATAGTCCATTCAGTGTTGGGATTTTTTATGTTAATCGTTAGAGCTTCTAGTGATATTTTGATGTAGTTTTCAAGCAGAAATTTTTCGCTGTTTCAACTACCTCCTTTTTGGTCAGTTATTTTGGTTTATTAGTGATTTCTCTTTTATGAATTCTATCAAAAGTGATTTTTTCCAAGGAATAAAAGGAATTTAGGGGTGTTGTTTTTGCATGTTGGTATTGATCTTGAATTTTTTTTATCACAGGCGTTTTATTCTGTTCTATTTTTTAATTTTTTAAAATTTTCCCATAGATATTTGGACAATGCAGTGTCATTCTAGTATCTTCCGTCGGTGGAAACCTTTTTATGGTAGCTGAATCTTTTCTTTAAACTGGTGTTAGAGGCACCTGTATAGATTCTTTCTGCTGTTTGGTTAGGGGGATTACATTGCTTCGTTTGCAGTTGTTTTTTTATTATGGCTTAACTTACATGCAGATTGTATCATCGAGACATTAGGCTTATTATGATCATCAATCTCTGTCTGTCTGTCTCTCTCTCTCTATATATATATATATGTGTGTGTGTGTGTGTGTGTGTGTGTGTGTGTGTATGTGCATGTGTGTGTGTGCGTGCATGTAATTACACGAACGCATGTACGCGCACACTCACACCTGTGCACACACACACACACACACACATATATATATACTAAGTTTAGTTTTATCTGGTACAAGGCCACTTTATATGCATTTTTGCTGAGCTAACCAAAATAGTCTGTAAAATATCTAATATTTTTTTCTCAAATAAATCAAATTAACTTCCTTTCTTGCTAGTTTCTGTCTAATTGATCACCGACTTTACGACGGAAATTTGAAACAAACTTCAATAGCAATGTCGAATCAGGGAATAATAATCTCCCGAAAAAAGCCGTCCATTAGTATGCGTAAGTACCTAAATTAGTGTCAGCTGATTTTATATGCGTATATATATATATATATATATATATATATATATATATATATATATATATATATATGGTGTGTTTGTGTGTGTGTGTGTGTGTGTGTGTGTGTGTGTGTGTTGATAGATTGATAGATACAGAATTAGACGAAAATTATGATATATACATGTATGCATTCGTGTGCTAATAATAATCTGACCCAGAATAGTTATTTCAACCCCAATATTCAGCCTTTGCATTGATAAATGTAACAAAGTCGGTAGAATCGATTTATGACTACAACAAAATTAGAGATTTATGTGCAGCACTGTCCATTAAACATCATTTGTATAAATGTAGGTCAACCTTGTTTCAAATGTCTTTTCCTTTATCCTAATGATAGAAAACATTACAATGTTTACACATTGTGATATAGATTTTGATTAATGCTTGTATGTGTGTGTGTATGTACACTGGAATTCTCATGATAATATTTTATGTTTATATCAGCCTGAATAATCATCGAGAAATGATTGTTTGAAATTTTGACAAGATGTGACTATAAACATTTTTTGGAAGCAAAATCTACTGAGAATATTTTGTTGTATAACATGATGATTCCTAAAGTGTATAACATGTAAATCATTATGCTCTTCATGTGACTATATTTCACCCCAACAAAAGCCATGTGGAAACGCATTAAGGTTAACCCGTATATACTGGATACTGAGATTCTTATGTTTATGAGATTGCAATAACATGATTTTGCAAGTAGAAAACTCTTCCTGCATCGTGAAATGAGGTTTTTGCTGCTTTATTTGTTAGAATCCTGCCAATGCCTTCAGAGATCCCGTCAATATAAATTATGCTGAGAGAATAAGGAAAATTATTCACAAGTACAAGTTCTACGAGGTTACAAACTTCCTTTTTCAAACAACACTATTTCGATAACTATACATCATGGATGTTTAAATATATGTTCTTTGATTTGCTCACCAAACCAGAATATTTACATACAGCTAGCCATGCTGAGAAAATATAGACGATAAGAAGGCTTTTAAAACCAAAACACATTTGTATTGTTAATTTGCAGATATAACTTTTTTTAACGTTACGTCTGCTGATATCTTCTTGATATGGATTCCAACTTCATGACGACCAGCTTCAATACAAAAGTGTTTCATGTAATGGTGTATATGAGAGAATGCCGTACATTTCATTTGGTAAATTCAAGTATGTGTCAGAATACGACGTTAAATGCTGGCTTTTAACTTTGCAGATTTTTCAACGAGTCTGATTATTCTGCTTAACATTTCTTTCATTCATCTTAATTGTTTGACGACCTAATATCCACATTTTCAGTATGATTTTTCCATGGAAATTTTTATATTCATTTCTGATAAATCAAAGCCGTATTGATTGTCAATCATGTATTTCAATTATTTTTCTTTGGTTTTTCTTAGGTTTTGGGGTTCAATGTGGTTTCAGCCTAATGTAAAAATGCCTAGCTTGCTATACCGACAAAAAAAAAAGCCAATTGATAAAATCTGTTTTCAAACTTGGAGAAAAGATTAAAATCCAAGTTGATTAATCATTTCCTCTTCCAGAAAAGTGCAACAAATAAATATAAGCTCAGATTGAAACTGAGGTGTATTATATTCAATTCAAAACCCATCAATTTTGAAGTTTGCAAGTTCCATAGTTTTGGTGTGACAGGATTCCAGAATTCAACAAAGACACATAAACAAGTGAACGTGTTGTTACACGAACTGCGGTTGATCATTTACTTTTACCTGCAGGTAACGCGAATCATCGGGCCAGATAATATAAAAAGTAGCACTCTGCAGTTAGTAAAGTTAACATTTTAAACATCTAAATATCTCATGCGTTACGACAACTTAGATGACGTTTCTTTAGGCCAAGTTGGATATTTCTGTTTTAAGATTTATTCAGTGATGAGTGAGTGCTTTTTCGCTGCCTATTACTTGACTGAATACAGCTGTGATGACAAGAGACGGGAGAGACGGGCAAGATGAGTAGAGAAGTTGACGCTTCGCCGCTTTTCCGGTAAACGAAATTGGTTGAAGGAGGACGGGAATATTTCGTACCCTTGAGCAGAATTCAGTCAAGTGCTCCATTCTTGATGGCATTCGTAATGACGGTGGATATGTTAAGATGCAACATTGTCTTTTATGAGAGGCTGGGCTTAACCAATACTCGACACGAATACACTAAAGACCTCACAGGTAGGAGATGATCATCAAAGCGCAAGTAAACACATTGTAAAAAAAAAGAAAAAGAAAGAAATATATTACCGTGCCTAAGGGGTAGTTGACAAAATACTTGGCAATGACGCACCACCTCCAAGTGATGCTATGGCAGGAAAGAAGGTAGTTCACTTTTTGCTGATTTACCCTTGGACATTGATCAAAGAAACATTCCCCCAAGGCACTTAGCCCGCATTCGATAGCTTTGCTAATGGCAATATCAACCGCCAGTTTCCAGGTAGAGAGTGTGTTCGAGTAAAATCGCAAGACTCATGCAAGTTTCACTAAGTTGATGTGAAAATTTCTAATTTGCCACGAGCTTATGATCGTCTAAATAGGAATATATATTCATTTATATGCTCATGTATACAAGTATTTACATATGTAGTGAAGTAATTCACATGGTACAGTTAAAAAAACAACATTATCAACAATTGTATGGAAAATATGAATAATTTAGTGAGAATTATTCAAAATTTCATTCGATGCTTTGTCAGCAAGTCTCTTTTCATAATTTGAAGTAGTGATAAAAGCCATTACGATTTATACACATTTATCTCATACATATTCATATTACAGATAATCATACTGAAATGGTAGATATCATTTATCTCTGTCAACGGAAGAAGTTCATGTCTTCATTCATGTTTGTCCGTCTGTTCATTAGGTATCTCCAAAAATTCTCAATGACTTTCAATTTTTGGAACGGGTGAACTATTGCCTAAGCAGGAAGAGATTTAATGTTTGGATGGATTCATTTATATAGGAAGATAGTTCACTCGTAGGAAATACAAACACCATGACATAATGGTGATGAAACACTTCTTCAAGATATCCGGAGTACTTTCATGCCTTTCTCTAAAGTATGAATGCCAAGTGAACATGAACAGCCATAGCTATAATTCGAACTCGGTTCAGAAAATCTTTTTCGGGTCTGATGACTGTTAAGCCATCCCACTCTGCTATTATTATTATTATTATTAGTAGTAGTAGTAGTAGTAGTTGTGGTTGTTGTTGTAGTTGCTGCTCTTATAGTTGTAGAAGTAGTAGTAATTGTAGTAGAAATTATCGTAAAAAAGTTATAATTCAACAATGTAAATGTAATGTATCTACACGCCAATACACAATTTCTGATATCATTTTCCTAGTTTATTTATCATAGATATGTATTTCTTACCGGTCTCAGATGCAAGAATTAAAATCTTTAATACTTACGTACAATGCAAGCAGCCCCTGTCCTCTTGAACAAATGGCGTAACTTCATCATTCTACCTCGATGTTTCTATTGCATTGACAGAATACCCTGTCTCTGGTACAACACGTAGGCTGACTGAAGAGACTGGATAAGATGCCTCAGATTAATAAAAACTAATTTTTTTGCGCAAGCAGGAGTAACTAAAATCTGCTTCCTCCATTGTTTATCTTAGCACCGAGCAGATAGCCCCATAACTCTGCGCATCATCATCGGTTTTTTAACGCCCTTCATTGGCCATACACCTTTGCTAGATTTCGCAGGAAATCTCTATCATCGTCGTTGCAGAACCAATAATTTCTGACCTTGTCTAGTTAGTCTCTTCATCTTGTACCCTGTCAGCTCCAGTTTCATATGTGATTTCAGTGGATCCATCTTTTGAATCGTGATGTCAGTTGTCTGCTATTCTTGCAATGTGACCAGCCCATTGCCATTTAAGTTTTCTAATGGATTCTGCGATGTCTTCGACTTCTGTTTTTCCCCTATTGTGCTGTCATATGCTCTTTCCATGTAGGTTGAGCATGATTCTCTCATATGCATGTTGCATAGTTCTCAGTTTGAGGTTCCATGTTTCAGCTCCATAGGTGACTATCGAGAGGATTAATTGGTTGTATACTCTCCTTTTTTGGGACTAAAGGGATTTTTTTGTTCTTGAAAGTAGTGCTTGTTCTACCAAAGGTTTGCCATCCTATTATGATTCTTTTCTCTATTTATTCTTATGTTGAGAATTCCATCGTTGTCTTAAGTACATGTAGTGGTCTATTTTTTCTAGTTTTGCCTTTTTGATTTTGAACGTTGCATGTTTATTTCCATCATGGTCATTGCTCATATTGGCTTGATTTGTACTGTTGTTTCGATGTATTATAAGTTACCGAGGAAAATTGCTTGCGAGAAACTGAACTTGAAAAGTAATTCTTTCTTTAGATAGATGTTATTGTTATACGAACGAATCATTTCTATCAACAAATGACAAACGATTGCAGTTTAATGCAAATGATTAATTATACGGGCATTTAACTGACTCTTACATAACTCCCTAAAAAGAAAAGAAGCGAGAAAATAACATGAATGCATACGTTGCAGTAAAGGGGGATCACAATTTGTATTCCTTTCTTTTGCTTCATCTAATTTTGTGGTTGTAACAAATATAACGAAAGAAAATTTCTTCTATTTTTTTTAACACAATCAGTTTTCGATGCAGAGATCATTATTTGTATTTGGAAGGTTCGTGGTATCATAGAAAAATGTTTTCTGCATTATTTCAAAATATTTGGAAAATATCCAATTGAAAGTTTTCTCTTCGTTTATTGTCAAAATATTCAATAAGTTGGTATTTAGAATCAACTTATTTGTCAGTTCACAATTTTACTATGATACATTTCAATAATATCTCGAATAATCTACCGCAATAATGTCTTTGGAGACTTTAGTACTAGATATTTAGTTTGTCCCGAACTCATGCGGAAATTACCTTGCTACGTCCATCAATTATGATCAAAAGCAGACGAATTTTCTTTTTTTTTTTTTTTTTTTTATTGAACTGAATTTCAATTAAGTTATAAAGACTATGGCAATGTTTAAGGAACTTGATATCGAATTCAACCACAATCACAACCTGGAAAATACGAATGTCACGAAAAAGATCATTATGAATGTCCATAAAAAAGAATAAACCGATTTGAAAGCAATGAAATTCTCCCCTTGAACAACCTGTCGCCATCCGCTGTATTCAGGTGTTAGATTCTTGTGAATGTTAATTTTAGAGATGAAGCAACCCTCATAAATTGATATTAAAGAAATCATGAGTTTCATTCATTTGCCATAACTGAATGTTCCTTGAAATATGCTTAATGATATTCAGCATTATTAGTTGTAAAGTTGGAGCAACTATTCTTAGGCCCATATCTGTCTAATATGAATTTGCCTAGGGTTTTTTTCTTATTACGTTGCAAAGATTGTGGTCAACTCACAATGCTTCGCTTTTCAGGATCAAATGTAGGGCTTGGGGTTCCTGTCTCACATAGAAATGCACCTGACGCGTAATCTGAGAGCAAACTTACGGCTGACACATGAGTAGCAGAGAGAAGGAAAGAAGAGAAGTAGTTTATGTATCAAGGGGCCCTGTCATCTACCATGAATAGCTTTCTTTCCTCTATTTGTACGTTCGAAATAAAATTGTGCTTAGCTTTTTCTTTCTTTCCGGCCTCCAATCCCCATAAGCAATGAGGTTAATGGGTGATTTTCACATCTGACCCCAAAGAGGATCATGTGTCTCTTTTCAATAGGTTTTTTCTTTGCAGGAAGCGGACCTCAAGTGAGGGCCATGTCCAGCGGATGTACTCTCGTAACATGATACAGGTTATCAACTGTCGATTGGAGCAGAGTGTCAGTATGAAGTCGAACTGAATTCATCAACTGAAAAGGGGCAAAGATGACTTTGGCCCCACGCAGACACACAAGAAATCTCTCACACATACCTGTTGAGAAATAGGATAATCTGCGTAGGTAAACCACACAAGTTGCAATACAGACGTTTTACAATGAATGAATGCATCAATATAAGAAAGCAAGTTTGCCCCATTAATTTTCATACACTGGAGTACACATGCACACATCACGTATGCATTCTCGTGCATTCCCTAGTACACACACACACACACACACACACACACACACACACACACACATATGTAAGCATGCACACACACACACACACACACACACACATATATATATATATATATATATATATGTGTGTGTGTGTGTGTATATGTGTGTATGTGTGTGTGTGTGTGTGTGTTTCTGCAAACATATTCCTATGCTTTGTATTCAATGATTAATAAACGAATATACTCGCGGGACAAGCACTCTGGACAAAATCCGATTAACAAAACTGACAATAACCCTGCTTCTATACACAAAAGACTAAATATATATTTGTGTGTAGAATTAGGCATTGATACGTAATCTGTTCTGTTGCATGCAATGAGAATAATACAACTTATAAACTGGAACAGAAAAACTGACGCACAAGAATGTTGCATTTAGTTATATTTATATAAAGACTACCTGGTATTGCCCGGGTATCAAATACATAGAAATATTTATTTTTGTCAAACTTAAATGACTTAATTGATTGCAATTTTCTATGTATTTCTCCCAGTAAATAAATGTATGCACAAATATCTTTATGAATGCAAATACATCTGCAAACTTGATTTATTTCACACAGTTTTAATGCATGAAGTTTTTCGTGACTGATGTCGTTGTTAATCATTTGAAAATAATGTGGAGAGTAAATTCTCAAGTATTGTCGTTTTTTGTATGTAAATTCAGTTCAAAATCTTCAAGAAAATTAAAGAGAAGAAAAAATATAATTAAAACGTGACTTTTTATATACAAAATTGAGTAAACGACATTGATAAAAAAAAGTTTGATTAGGATAATTAGGCACTATATTTATCTGACTCCACATGTTACCTTATAACAATCTACCTATTTGCATTTAATGTTTACAAATGAATAAGAACGAAACAATGTAGAAATACTGTGACTGTATTTATCAGATGAACCATGGGCCATACACAGTAGTGATACGCAGGGGCGATCTTGAAGCTCTCATTAAGCATAGAGTATGCGAATACACCTTTTCTTTGAAAGATAGCAACATCCACGCATAACTTAAAATAGAAATATTCATCCCAATACATTTTGTGTCTGTTTCTAAGAACGTTTCCTACCCACGTAAGATAAAACCGGAAATCTTTTAGACTATCTTGAGACGCGTAAAAAGTTTGGAATGAATCGATGATAAAAATTTTAAAAATTACCACATGAGTTTGGAAGATAGTTTTAAAAAATATCACTTTTTGTTCAAAATAACAGAATTATGTATCATTTACTTGGATATGGTTGGAAATATTGAGTATGTCTATTTGCTTAGACAGATTTCCCCCAGCGGTGTAATGGTGGATTCTCTTGAATTCTTACCGGAAGTTATTCAGTTGAAGAGTAGTCCTCGAAGTCAAAACTTCTGGAAAGGACAAGTCAGGATTCAGTTTAGATTTATAGTTTTATTGGATTTGAATAGTCCTATAAAATTTTGCAAAACCCTTATGTCATATATCCTCTGCTGTGAAAAGATGTGACGGAATGCAAAATTTCAGGTTCGTACAAAGAAGATTGTGGCCTAGAAAGTGGGACAGACGGACTGACTTTGATATATATATATATATATATATATATATATATATATATATATATATATATATATATATATATATATATATATGTGTGTGTGTGTGTGTGTGTGTGCGTGTGTCTGTACGTGTGAAAATAAGAATAGGTTCAGAGGGAGCAAACAGTTATTCGATTGTTTCCAATGTGACAGCAAACGCCGTAGGAAAATATCTCTAGGTGTACGGATGAGATAGAAAGGTTTGCCAGTGAGGTATGGCCGAATTCAGTGCAATCGCAGTCAAGCACTGGACTCATAATGACTAATATATATATATATATATATATATATATATATATATATATGTGCGCGCGCGCGTGTGTGTATATGCCTATGTGTCTATCCATCAATGAATGCAAAATTCCAGTCATAACTTATGGATAAAAAACATGGAAACTGACAAAGTTAACTGAGAACCATCTTAGAATAGCATGGAGAGCCATGGACAAAGCAATGCTAGGAATAACTCAAAAAGATTAAAAAATATCTGAATGAATCAGAGAAGACTAGAGCAAAGGATAATATACAAATAATCAACAATTGAAAACCGAGATAGGCTGGATACTCAGAAGAAGAAATGACAACAGATGGAACAAAACGCTAACAAATTGATGCCCATGGGACAGTAAAGGTAGTAGGAAAAGACCAGACACAAGATAGAATCATTTTCCCAGGGAAAAACAAATCAAGTATAACACAGGAGAGCAAATGATATTTTATATTGTTTCCATTGAATTAAATATCAGTAAACAAACACCGGCAGATCCGCACACTACCGCGAACAGGCCACGTAGACCCTCCTGAATCTTTAAAAAACATTTTTTTCTCTCAAAATCTAAGAATGAACGTGCTCTTATTTGGCATCGATATTTCGAACATTGAAACGGGTCATCAGATTTAAATCATGCTCATTTTTAAATGTCATGCTGAGTTCGGGTTAAGGTTAGGAATGGGCCTTGGGTTTTGCTCAATGAAAACATGATTTATCGTCGGACTAAGGTCAGATGCCTTACAAAAACAATGCTGAACTGACATAAGAACTGACAGAAAGAGAAATTTACAACCATGGACTTCCCATGACGAATGCAAACCAAGCACCTAATCCAGCATTAGAGCTAAGAGAATCCCCCATTGAAAATTTTTTGGTATCTGACAAATGCTCATTGGGGAAAGAAAAAGGGTAAAACAAAATGTACTAATGTTTTTTTTCCTGTGGCTGCAATGAGCTATTTCATTGCCAAAAAGGTGCTATATAACCGAAAAGAACAAAAACTTGTTCAAGAATTCAGTTTAATGATAGAAACAAAGAAAGAATAACGAAAATCGTGAGTGAAGAATTATCATTTTTTTAATTGTCGAGAGAATGACCTATGACCTCGAATGACCTCAGAGGTTAGCCAATTGGGGGAGCAATTTTTATAAAACCTCTATGACAAATAACAGCTTTGTAGTTATAGCTGACTGGGAACAAACTAGCAAAAATCTCAATTATTAGAATAGATATGTACACACACGCACACACACACGCATATATATATATATATATATATATATATATATATATATATATATATATATATATATATATATGTATAAAGAAAGACAGACAGACAGACCGTCAGAGACAGATATATATATATATATATATATGTATATATATATATATAGTTCGAGGTACAACAGACAATGGTGAAAGTCCTTTTTGTAATGTTATTTGGAACTTCTTGGATCGAAGAATGTATTTAGAACTTTATACACCCAGAGGACTTTGGAGCGATCTCTTGACAATTACTTATGCAACACACACCAGTTTTATCCTCTGTTATAGAGTGGCAGAATGACCCATGTATACTTGAGTCTGCCACACAACTCAATGTCAATATATTCTGGCGTAAGCCAAGCAAGAAAAAGTTACTCATGATATAAAGAATTAAATCATTTGGCTACTCGTGGAAATTGGGTAATTCTCTTACACACATATACATCAAAACACACACACGCACATACACATACATCTCTCTCTCTCTCTCTCTCTCTCTCTCTCTCTCTCCATATATATATATATATATATATATATATATATATATACTGATGAGCATGTTTCCGTGTGCACCTATCTCAAAACCTTTCTCTTCTAGTTTCTTAAGCATGTACATGTATATGCAGACATACATACATACCGTGTCATTGTTTTTACATATTTTACATAAAGGGAAAGCTAATCTCTTTTTTTCCAATGTCCACCTGACGAAGAAGCGTAAACCAACTTAGTGGACACAATCATAACAATCTGAATATTTTGCTGACTAAAGTCGAGAAAGGTCAATACATCTCTTCTAACAACGAAAACTGAAGCCATCTCTCTTAATATGTATAGACGTGAAACTAGATAGTCTGTTGTAAAACTCCAGTAAGTTGAAAGAATCAATTCCTGAATATTGCAGCTATACAGAGTATAAAACATTGAGATACAAAGCAGAAAGCATATAATTCTCACACGTTTGATACGCGATGCAGATATTTAGTAGCGGAAAGAAAACTTGAGGCCAAGAACGCAGAATTGTAATTACATCAAATAATTAACGTTTGCTTACAATGTAATAATTTATTTATATAGAAGAAGTAAATGTATTCATGGCATGATAATTTATTGATAAAAACAGCAATAAATTGTGCTCTGGTATGAATTTTGTTCATTTTAAAGATACTGTGGTCGGCACCTCGAATATATTTTTGATATAATGATGTTAGGTAATTCTCCTGGCAGTCGAAAGACAATGGCAGTAATTTCATTACTATAGAAAACGTCACACGATTGTGCGAGTGCTTCATTTATTCGTCAGTAGACCTGTTTAAATGAACTAATTGAAACCTCATAGCTAGATAAGGTAAACTGATATAGTGCGTTTCACGCTAAAACATTTTAATATGATAAATGTCGTAATAATCGTTGACGCTGACGTTGATGGCATTTAAATAGCTAACTTAGCAACGACCAATCGTTCTTTTGACGCGTCTCTGTAACATACATCATAAAAATAAATTTGGTGCGACTAATTAGTGCTGGTTACGTCGTCATGGTCGATATATCTAAATGGATTAACTCTTGAGCGTCATTACATTCTTCCTAGATCAATGAAAATACGGATTTCCTGTTGTTGATTGCAGAATCAAAGAGTTGTTAATGCCATTATTAGAAACAAGTTGAGGGCAAATAACTATTGGGTCAGGTAGCTATTGTTTTCCCTCGCTTCTGTTTCGTTTACTCCCTGAGCGCTGTACAAAGACAAAATATCAGCACAAAATACACGAGTGCTGTATTGTTTATCAAACCTTTATATGAAAAACCGATGAGATAAACTTTTGCAAATAACGAATCGTAATTGACATCAAAAACAGAAACAGAGATTTTTTGGCAGATACGTAAAGCGATCTTAAGAATTATCTTGGATCTTTGTCCTTGAGTCATATTTTTAATTGAGTTGAACAGAAATTCAAGGAGACATCAATGAATATATTACCTTCACCATCGTGGATACAATCATAAATAAATTTGTTGCACGCCTCCTGGCTCCTGACTCCTTTGCAAGGTATCCAAGGGGGGAAATCGATAGCCAATGATAATGTAAAAGAGAGTGGTGAGTTGTGCTATCAGTTGATCCTTTATTATGGAAGTGTCAATATATAAACAATGCCATTTTAATTTTATTATAACTTGCCAAACATCTGTATATACTTGCCTACCGCCAAAACTATTCGACATAAACTGATGAAATATTCAGTGGGTTTGGAAGCTAACCCAAGTGTTTTTTTGCAAATTAGTTTTAGAAAATCACCTCCAAATATCTTTTTTTGGATCGGGTTAGTGGTTCACTAAATACCCGGAAGTCATTTTTCCTTCTGTCTTATAGCTTTCTTTACGTAATTTCTTCATCTATTTTCTGTCTTCAAGTTTTCGTTCAGTCTTTACACCTGTTTGTTTCACGCCTTCTGACAATAACAATTTCCCCTTCTGCAATAGCTTTTTCAAAATCTAATTTTCTCCTTCAGCTACATAGTTTTCATTACCTAAATTTGATTTTTAAAATTTTTTATCTGCCTTTTTTTTTACGCTGGTTTGATTAACACCTATTGACAATATTTCTTTCCTTCTGCTATAGCTTTATTTACGTATTTTCCTCTAGCTATATAGCTTGCGTTACTCAAGTTCTGTCAATGGGCTTTCATTCTGCTTTTAGTCCGTCTTAATTTACGCTGCCTGACAATAATGGTTTTGTACGCATCAACTGTAGTTACCCTTGTTTCGTGGTCCCGTAGATCTCTAGTTATTCCGGCAACCTCTTCAATCCAGCAACTCCTTTGATCTGACAATCTCATCAATCTGGAAACTTTTTTAGTGTGATAACTCCTTTAATCTGGAGACCCCCTTTTTATCCGATAACCCCCATAAAAAACCGGTGACCCTTTTATAGAACAAACTCAATTTTCGAAATCAAAATGTGACGTAAGGATACATTCGTTGTATAAGAAATGAAAACTATGATATTTCTTTTAACATACATCATTTTGCACAGTCTATTGATTGTACAAGAATACCTTAGATAGCGCTGTCTTGATTAGTCCATGTTCTCGTGTTGTGCCATTAAAGTATCGCTGTACAATCCACGATGTAATTATGATTTACTTTATTGATAAATTATTTTCTGAGACACGAAAGTTGTTAATTGGAGATTGGAACCATTATTTTTTTATTTTTAGAGGACAAAATCCATTAGGCCTTTTCATTTCTCCCTTTTAGATGTCATAAATTTTGAAAATTTTGGTACACTTTTAGGGCTCACGATCTGTAGGGATTTTTTTCGCTTTTGAGTGTGAAAATCTGGGTGAACGTCTAAGGACAGATGTTTAAAGGGTACAAAATCGAAGGGAAGATTTCTATTTCAATTTTAGGGGGCAAAATTGAGAACATTTCGATTTCAATTTTATGGGACCGAATCAAGAGGAAGGTTTTTTCACTTGTAGGGGCCAAATCTAAAGGAAAATATTTCCCTTTTGTGTGTCAAAATTTAGAAAAAATTTCTTTTCAATTTAGTGGGGTCATATTGGGGTGAAAATTCTTCTCACTTTTAAGGGCTTTGACCCTTGAAGGTGATTTTCTTTTTTGTGGTCTAAATTGAGTGACGATTTTTTTTTTTTAACTTTTAGGGTTCAAAATGAAAGGGTATTTTTTTTCACATTTTAGTGGTCGAAATCCCAGAGACATTTTCTTTCACTTTTAGGAGTGAAAATTGAGGGGGAAATGTTTTTTTCACTTTCAGTGGTTAACATCTGGGGGAAAGTATTATTTTCAGTTTTAGGAGTCAAAATATTGAGGACATTTTAAAAAGATTAACTGGATTAATATCAAAGAAGAATCAAAATTTTGTTGTTAAAATCAGGGGATATAATAACATTCTACTTTTAGGGGTCAAAATGTAGGGGAATATGTTTTCGTCAATTTTGGGGGGAAAATTGAGGGGGTGACAATCATTTTTCGCTTCCAGGTGTAAAAATCAAGAGAAACCAATTTTCACTTTCAAGGTTCCAAATTGCAGCTGTTTCTTTTCCATTTTTAGGTGTCAAAATCAGAAAGGAACGTTTATTTTCAATTCTAGTGGGGAAACATTTCCTTTCAATTCTAACGGTCTTCATCAAAGATAACCTTTCTTCACATTTGAGGATCAAAATCAAGGATGAAAGTTCTTTTTCACTTCTTGTGGTCTAAATCGATTTTTTTTCCTTCACTTTTTATTGGTCAACATGCTTGAGATTTTTAAAAAAATTCAGAGGGTTAAAAGCAAAAAAAATTTTTTCAATATCAGGGTTCAAAATTGAGATGAAGTTTTTTCCCCGCTTTAGATTTCAAAATCGAGAGATATTTGGATTTTTTCCAATTTCAAGAGTCAACTTTAGAGGGAACTTTTTATCCTAGTATTCAATAATTTTTTTTTCATTTTCAGAAATCCAAATAACGCAAACTGCAGTACAGCGTACTGCATCTTAACAGGGGTGGGGGCACTAAAGTGAGTCATTACTTCCCGTCTGTCTTACGGGCACAAGTCCTCGAAGTGCGCGGTCATTTCCACGAAATCTGTTTTTGAAAAAATCAAATTAAATCTATAAGAAAAAAAGGGGAAAAATGAAAACTTGAATCTGGAAAAAGCAGTCTTCTTCACTTGTATCGAGAAGCACTGAATGCTGGCCAAAGCAAGAAGAGTTTTCGTACGGTCTTAGTAGAAGATATTGACGTAAACAATGAAAATTGTGAGTGCAACCTTTACAATGTATTGAACCCGTGAACTGCAAGAAAGGACGCTTACAAAATACGGTATTTTACAAACAGCATATTTGGCACCTTACCTCCGTAACGATTCAGTTTGACATCACAGTCACATAGTAATTAAATTCCCTCTCTTCAAACCCCACAAAATCTGCATTATCAAAACTGATATAATCCCCTAGATATCGTTAAGTTATAATGGATTGAAAGTATAGAAATCTCCATTCATAAAATAAACTTTTTTTCCGTATATTTATTGTTAGAAAAAATGAACATCATGATTTAGACCGAAGCATGATAAAAACGATTGAAATCCTCGAAGATAACTCAAGTGAAGACATACTGTAAGAAACCCAAACAATTCCAACCAAGCACAAAGAAAGTACAGAACATGTATTCATATATTTTGTAAACATTTTCAAATAAATAATGATATACGGCTAGATTACTGTTTTCGGTTGCAAGTGAGAAAGACAATTGCAATAAACTCAAATCAACGAGCAGGAACTTTTCTTACGCAACCGCTGTTTTGAGTTCCTTTGTCCTTGGTTAAAGAAAATGGGTACTGAGATTATGGCAGCGAGACCTATGAAGGTCCTGTACCTTGCCTTTTGGAAGATGCCACAAATTTGGTTTCATAGTGAACCATAGGATGTTGTACTTGAAATAAACTGCAAAAATTCTCAGTAAGTTCTTTTTTTCTTTTCATATCAAATCGCTTTTTCTTCTTTAGGGAATTTCAAAAATACAAACATTCTTTACTATCACTTCGCTAATTCTCAATCATTTCCAGAACCGTCTTATCTTCTTGGCTGGGTCTGTCTGAAAAATGACAAGCATTGAGTCCCAGTTATTCTTCCAGAAAAACAATTTCATTTGCATAACTTCGCTCGACGCTTTTCATTCTTCTATAGTGCTTACTAAAGAAGGTGGTTCAACCATTTGAAGGTTTACATGAGATATTCATTCGTTGTATTTGACAAGAACCATGAATTGGAAATCCCAAGAAAATCAGATTGTGTAGTCGACGTTTTCCGTTAATTCTCAAGTTGAAAATCTTGACTCATTTACCAGCAGCTATTACTCATTGATACATAAAGAAAGCCATAGTTATCAACTGTAAGAGCTTGGTTTTTCTCGACATATTTTTGCTTTTTGCATTTGTATCACTAGTTTTCTAGATTATCTTTTCGAAAGACCAAGTTAGTTCACTCAAATGCAAAAAAAAAACTGTCTCCTCTGTAATATCTTGCAACAATATTCACAATAAAGTTATACTTAGCCTTACTGCTGAAAATATGGTTTTTGCCTAAATCATTCAACAATTGCCAATGGCATAACAAGTAAAAACAAACAATCTGCTTCGTTGGGGAATTGTGAGCAGTCTACCCCCGCTTAAACAAGTAAGTTCAGAATCTTTACTCATTCTGGTCATTATGATTCAGGACGATCATTTATATGCATTTCAAAATTAAGTATCTCACATATCATCTCAAATTATTTGGATCTGTATCAAGTTCTCGGGCATTTGCAAACAATGCTAAACATTGTTGTTGCTATTATTATTATTATTATTATTATTATTATTATTATTATTATTATTATTATTATTATTATTATTATTATTATTATTATTATTAACGGGTTGCAGTCAAGATTTCGTGGAGAAAATACAATTTTATGGTAAATGGCTAGATTGGCAATGAGAGTTAAATTATTTTAATGAAATGCTATAAAGTCATTGTATTCAAGTCCGGAAAGAGATAAGCTAGGTTAGAATCGACGTATGAAACCAGTTTTCACTTCATCCCTATATTAGCTTTACGCTGACTTACTGTGCGTTGCATTAATCAATATCTAACCAATTATATATAGGACCAGTTCCTTGCTGGGGCGCTTCGGGGCATGGATGCTACTCTTGTGACCTAATTTACCCAGTCCAACTCTTTCTGAAATGACTTGCCCGTCTTGGATACATACTCATTTAATGAATACTGGTTGTTAGTACAAATAGTTTGAAAATTCTTTCTTTTTTTGTGCTTATAATAGCATTTTCAAACCATGCTTATGGAAAGAAAACCAGTAAAATAGTTTACGATCTAATTCATATATTTCGTAGTAAATGTATGCTTTATATATTTAAATCAATTTCCAGACATACACACAGACACACACAGACACACAGACACACACATATAAATATATATATATATATATACATATATATATATATATATATATATATATATATATACATACATATATATATATATATATATATATATATATATATATATATATATATATATATATATATATATATATATATATATATATATATATATATATATAAAGAATGCATAATACCGGCATTGACTTCTGTATATTACTCTTTCCAGTGAGGATTACCTTGCTACTGAGAATTCGATTAAAACAGTTATCATAACTTATTTTTTTAACACTAGATTTATTTTCATATGTGCAAATGTGGTACAAAAAGGATACTATAAGTTCAGAAACCATTTTAGCTCTCAGTACAAAAACTATGTGAATGATATTTGTTATCAAAATAGGTAAGAACTGTTTTAGTAATCACTATAAAGCCCTATGTCTCACATTTTATCAGATGTGGCGATTGAAAGTTCATGCCTCTTTCAAGGTATAAGAAATATATATTTTGACCGATAATTGGATCTAAGTTCTCCAATACATAATGTTCACTAATCTCATTATCCTTGCCCTAGTCAAACAACTCCGATGATAGAAAAAAACTTTCATATCCCAAGGTTGCAAGACCGCTGAAGGAAAACTGACATTAGAAAAGATAAATTCTGGTGTCCTTTTCTCGAACTAACTCTATTATAACATCTGCAAAAGCCAAGTAATAAAAATGTATACAGAAATGTAACCAATTAAGGCTAACAACCAACTGAAGTCATGGCCATGTTTGAAGCACAAGTAAACAAATGAAAAAAAAAAGGATGAGACCGTGTTGCCCATGTGTCTGGTCGCAGGTCGTTGGTCAGTGATGGGTCATTGGTTCGTCTGACCGCTTTGGCTTGAATGCAGTCCAGGATAACTGTCCAGTAATTGAAGTATTGGGGCTGCCACATATATTTATGGAGGGCAATGTTCCATAATAGCTTTGACCCGCGCTTTGTATAAGGTGAAGAGTTTAGCTAGGCTGAAGTACCTTCGATCCCTTCCATAGCAATGTCAATTTCCTTGAGGCAGACCTCGCTATCTCTGTAATGGTTGCAAATCACGTGACTTCATTGTAAATATTGACGCCAAAATTGCTGAGAGCGCGTAGGGAATATACAAGAATGAAATTAACGAATATGACGGATTTTGCAAGTACAAAACAGTCTACTCGTTTATTGTTTTATTGAAGAGGGACCGGATATGAGAACCTAACCACCTCCCCATTTGTTTACTCTATGTGGAAAAGCTGAATATAATACATTTCTTTATTTACTTGATAGGTTTGTAAAAACAGATGATGTAGCCTTGTTTACAATAAAACAATTTGTTGTCTGAGACAGGCAAGGAATTCATCACTGTAACAGATTCATGTAAAGCAGGGAAGCGAAGAGTTTTATATTCTAGGCTATTATTGTAGCTGTCATTTACATCGGATTGTTAATGGCAGCAGTTACTGTAAACTTAAAATTAACACATTTTTACTTCCTTCTGTCGTTTCAAAAGGAAGAATATATAATTCATTCACCATTATTGAACATTAATGAAAAGAAAATGTATGAGACAACAGGCAGTGCCGAATTAGTCTGACCTCCTCCTAACTTGGCTATTTCTGCTTTTATAAATTCCTTTGAGATAAGTTTACAGTTGACTAAGGTACGAATTTATGTGTAAGTAAGTATTAGATGTCATTATTTAAAAATACAAACAAATCAGAGCGGGATATCCCGTATTATAATCGCACTGAATAATATCGCTATCAGACTTTTTTTTTTTGTTGCTTTTTCTGGGGTTAACATATTAATTCATTTATTTTTTTTCCAAATCTATTTTTGTGACTTCATCACCACTTTTAACTCGTCTATGTTAAGGGATGATTAGGGTAGGGACTGTTTTGGGTTTTAAATTTCATTCTTCTTCAGTTTAATCCTGTAAAAATAAATAGGCATGGAGTTTGTCAGCCACAATATGAATGATACTTGTTATTCAGAACTGAATACTACAAAAACTACTAATTTCAGTAAAAAAAAGTGAGAAACCAGACGTGTGAATAATGAACGATTTGTTACTTGACTTTGGCATTAATCAAAAACAAATCTGAAATATTTTTTTTGTTTACGTCAGACAGTTGTACAAAACAACTTATCAATCAACGTGTGGTTTGCAAGACAAAATTATTTGTTGAATATGGAGGCTGGTTGATTCCAACGAACTGGAATCTAAAGTAATTCCTATTTTATGGTCTCTTAGGTGTGTGCATGTTATCTCGTCAGCCATGTTGATTTGTCTACATATTTCTGTATGAATTTCTGAGTTGATGAATTATCATTATTATACACTGATTTACTCGAACAGTTACCCGCAATATTGGAATATCGAACTGAAAATTTCATTCAATCCACTTGGTTAGATTGTCATAACTCCATTTTCCATGCTGTATTGTTGATTCTTCTTAGTTAATCCATACTTATGATGGTGCTTTTAAACATTTCATCAAACCATATCATATGATTCTTTTACATATTGCTAAGTCACTCATCCTTTGATAAGTGGTCTAATTCATGTAAGGGTTGTTTAAGAAATTGCAATTACTTGTTTGTTATGATTTTAATCTCGGTGATGCAGTAAAATCTGTGTAAATGCCACGATCTCTCTTTTCAGGTGTAAACATATCTCCATGAGGGAATCATTCGATTAGAATCAGAAGATGCATTGATGAATTAGAGCTCAACATAAGCAGATGGATAAAAAAAAAATACGCTTTATGCGAACTAGAAGGAAGAATTGATAACAATACTTGGATGCACTTTTCATTGATATTGATATATTCGCTACTAACACTTTGTTCTAATGCTGGGCTTATCATTCTTATGCCAATTATGGTAATTAGTTAATTACTAGGCTATGTTCACTCTGGCACACTGGCCCCACGTTACTGATGGTAGCTGCTGTCCCTATGCGGTCAGCCGGCGAAGCAGGATCATCGCTGCTTGAATTCAGCCGGCGGGAACTGTTGCATTCGGCTTCACTTGACTGTAGGCCAGGGATGGATCGTTAGTTCATCTAGCTGTAATTGAATTTCGTTTCCATCGATAGCCTTATTTTTGTAGCCTTGTGCCAGGCTTAGTTGAGCTACTTTGCTATCATCAATTTAAATAACGTTTTATTTAATTAACATAACCAGTGAAAGGCACTCGGTTTGTTAAGTCATCAAAAGCTGTTCACATTGTATGATGTACATGAACTTTGGGCTGCGATAATGTTTAAGATATTGTATGGATATCCCTTCATGTCTCTCGATTATTCGTTCTGTTATAATTTTCAAATAAAAGGAACGTGTATTCAACTTTTTATTATATTTTTGTACTTACCATTGGTCCCGATTGGAGTTACATCAATGCTTTTTTTGTTGCTAAATGAACACTTTCTTAAACATCAATGGTTGGTAAGCTTTAAAAAAATAAAAATAAAACAGTATTTTGCAAGGCTTAGTTCAGTATAAGAAAACAACTTGGTTTCAGCGTTTCATTCCATTCAAAATTATCAGTCTGATATTTCAAGTTTCAAATATTTATTGATCTACGTATCATAGTATTTTTATCATTGAATAAACTCAAGGCGGACTAATGGGTGCACTACACTTGTAACATTGAGCTGTCCTTAGTTAACCTTAGTAAATAGAAATTCACACATCCATTTATCGATACATGAGTGTATATAGATGTGCACAAATATGTTGTTTTGATATATGCGTGAGTGTATGCGTACGTGTAAGAAATAATTAGTAATAATAAAGATGACTAATTTCCCTTTTTTATAGTTTTGTGCAGAAATCTTGCAATTATTTTTGTTAGTGAGAAGTTATTTTCTGCACATTGGCATCATCCGCTGAATCTTTATGGAAATTAACTTTTTTTATATCTGAGCCTGGTTCTAATTCTAGGAAGTTGAAAAGCTAATGTTCGATATCAGTATGGTATAGAAAAAGGGAAATCGTGGAATATTTGGCCAACAACAATAGAAAAGAAAGAACAGAATAAGAATAAAAGCTCGACATAAAATAAAGATATATAGTAATTGAACTATTTATTTGAGAGAATAGAAAATTTAACCGAGCAAGTCATAGGAATATCATTCGAAAACTGACTCTTTATATCCGACATTTTTTCGTAGTTGATATCAATCTTTCATGTTTTTTATGAATCAATTTCATTTTACATTATAATGATAAAAATTATATCATGAGATAAACACTGTAGCGATATAACTTTAGCTTTTGATATCCTAAATAAAGTTCTAAAATTTGGTTGTGAATTTTCGTCACACAAATACTTACGTAGCAGTTGGTCATGTACTCATGATGTAATTTGTGTAGAATTGTACTAATAAATATCAACGGGTGGCTGAGTGGATTAGATAGCAACCTTAACCCATCAGCGCCAGGGGTGAGGTTCAAGCCTAGGAAAATTCCGATTTCGAGTACTTATCTTCAAAGCAGGTAGATGTTTTTCACTAGGAAGATGGGCGTAACAATTCCTTTCCCCCCATTTTGGCCTTACGTTATAAGGGGCAGCAGACCCCAATGGCTAGCTCTGGCGTCTGCCTGGAGAAGGAACTCCTGTCAAACCCATGACCATGGGACATTGCTCCTATCGTAAAAGTTCATCACGCTGGCTGGTGGGTTATTTTACGTACATGGCACCACCGTCTACGATTCTCATAATTTGGAAATCTTTATCTGCGAAGCCAAACTTTTCATTCTCTTGTACCGAACTAACTTCAGTAAAAATTAATAAACTCAACATAGAATGTCTCTTATTTCATGCATTTTAGGGATGAAAATCATTTTAGGGATGAAATACATCTCAGAAATCGTTCTGCTTATCAGAATTCAGTTTTCAATTAATTGCCAAAAATCAAATGAAATATACAAATATCCCTTCAGCTCGTCATCAACATTG
This sequence comes from Thysanoteuthis rhombus, assembly GCA_963457665.1. NCBI lineage: Eukaryota > Metazoa > Mollusca > Cephalopoda > Oegopsida > Thysanoteuthidae > Thysanoteuthis > Thysanoteuthis major. The sequence continues at coordinate 47,055,970 of OY735201.1, read as the reverse complement.
AAAGGTAAATCATTAATACAAGCCTTCAGAACGAAGTAACCGAGCATACAAAACTGAAAAAGCTATAACAAATATTTTTTCCTTCATGTTAAAAACCTGTTTTCCTATATCATACAAGAAAACGTAAGATCACTGATAACTGATCAAGCTAGTTCGAAATTAAAATAGTTTCAAAGTATTTAACATTGGAGGGAAAAAAAGCTTCGCCTGCAAATTCTATTTTCCGAGGCTTTAACCATTGAGCTATTGATCAGTCATGAGTGTGGAGCCGACAAATCAGTATCCTCACTTTAAAGAAAAAAGTGCAAATCTCCTCACATATGTTTAGGTTCGAATAAACAATAGAAAACCTTTCCCTGGAAGCAGAACATACATACATACATACATACATACATACATACATACATACATACGTACGTACGTACGTACGTACGTACATACATACATACATACATACATTAGTACTTGGTGATATAGATGGATGCAGCCAAAACTAGCTTAGGGAAAAAATCTACATTTGCAGTTTTCCTATGATGAATTAAAAGTGAGGACCTAGTTTAGCATCGTAAGTACATTGTAAATAAAACCACCATCTAGAAGCTGATTTTTTTTTCTTTGTCAAAACTGACGAACTTCCAGGAGATCTGAAGATTAAATACTTTGAATGTATATGAAATTTAGAGGTAAACTATCTTTTGTCGGAATTTGTACTTGGAGCGTCAATTCTGTTTTCTGAGGCTCTAACAACCCGGTTATTGAACGACCATTACATCAAAGCCTACAAATCGATGCCCCCCTCAAAAAAAAGGAGGAAAAACATCAACTTCCCACGCATACTCACACACACACACATACACACACACACACACACACACACACACACATATATGTATATATATATATATATATATATATATATATATATATATATATATATATATATATATATATATATAAGCTTTAGAGCTTTGAACACTAAACACATTAAAAAAACTTTTTCATTTTTTTTTGTTGTGTCACTTCAGTCATTTATTTCCCAATATCTATTAATGTAATTTATGTAATTTCCTTTCCAACTTGGACAAGATTGATTTTCTCGTTTCTTTCCTCTTTACACACACGCACACACACACACATACATACATACATACATATATACATATATATATATGTATGTATATATATATATATATATATATATATATATGAATATACTTCTATAAAAAATCACTTTCACATTATGAAATTTCTTCAACTAAAGAGTGTTTTCTCTCTTGCTTTTTGAATTCTGAGCTCTGTGTGTGCGCGTATTTCACAACTGACACACTGCTACGTATCTTCTTATTTGAGTAGGACATTACGAACAAGTAGGCAGCCGCAATTATGCATGTTCGACTGGTGTGACGGCCAGTTGTTTAACAGGTTCGTGACGCAATAAAACACATCCCATTTAGTTGTCAAGGTAGACAGGTCTTATAAAAAAAATCTATGACAACATGGTATTATCTACTCCCGATGCAATCTTCCCCAACACCTTTCTCTGATTCTTAATCTTTTTTCCACACAGTTTATCTTTCCTTTCTAACTTAGACAGGCTTGATTTTTTTTTGTCATTTCTTCCCTCTTCTATCTTCAAACATTTTCTGTCATTTTATACATTTTTATTTTTTCTATAAATTTAATACTGACAGCTCTGTGGCTTTAAACACATACACACACACACACACACACACACACACACACACACACACACACATACACACACACACACATACACACGTACATATATGTGTGTATGTGCTATATGTGCTATGTGTGTGTATGTGATTTTCCCTTGCCTTTTGCGGGAGAGAGGAGCACCTGGAAGCCGTAAATGCACTAAATTTGCGGATAACTTTTGCGACCCCCCACACTTTTGGGGCCCTCCGAACCTATAACTCTTGTGACATAAACCTTTAGATAAACAAAAACTTTACCATTCCCAAATTGTAAATGTACAAATACTTAAATGGATACAATAAACCATGGAGTGGAAATCCTAAATTTCTTAAAACTCGCCTTTTTTTTCTAGGATGACAGTGCCATCAATCAACGTGAAATGGATATTTTCTTAGTAGAAAACGTGAACAAGGCCTTAATCTGCTAAGAAATCCTCTGTGAGTACGCACAATTGTTTTTTAGGACTTTAAGCCCTTTCTTGTCGTTATAACCGAAATTAAACTTTCAAAGATGATTAAATTTTGCAATGCGTTTCAATAAAGCATTAAAAATGTGTGCGATAGATGATAGTTCATAAAGCTGCGTAGTAATTATTAACTATTTGCCTTCATTTTAATATTCTTGTTATTTTTTTCAACAATTTTATCAAGTTTGAGAAAAATTGTGATTAAAAGCCACAAACATATTAAGATTAAGGTGAAAAGTAGCATAACAATGGAAAGAATGGTTAGTAATGGTTTACAATACTTAATCTATTAAAATAGATATAAATATATCTATGAACAGTGCTATGAATTAGAGGAAAAAAGTAATGTCTAAAATACTGGTTCAACTGAAACGTGAATTATCGAAAACACGAATGGAAAACCCGCGAATGGCAATAACTGTATTCATGAAACATTCTAGTATTTAAGTCTAAAATACATTTACATTATTATCGACCTATGCGTGGGATATATACGTGAATATATGCATAGACGTTTATTTTATTTATATAATTATACGTATACACATTTACGCACACACATACAACCAAATTTATTTCACACACATATATATATATATATATATATATATATATATATATATATATATATATATATATATATATATATATATATATATATGGAATGTTTAGGTGACATCTTTGATAGCACAGTAATAATTTAAAGATATTTTTTTCTTTTTAGCGAACATAAACCTAAATGACGAACGTTGAAAAACTCATAAATAGCGATTACGAGGAGTTGGTAACAGCACGACTCTGTTTTGAATATTACAAAAAAACAAGTTATTTAAAGTGCTTTCCATAGTGCTTTAAATACAACATTAAACGATAAGGCTATTCATCAGTTACTGTGCACCCGATTCGAATTGGAAAATTGGTGGCTGTTCTCACCAGAGAACGTTTAAGGCGTCTTTTGCAACAAACAATCCTCCCAAGCTCTGACCACGATTTTAGATCCAAGGGATTGAGATCTGGACTTCCAGAGAGCCACTCCTTAAACTTGGAACATTGCTTACCCGTTGTTGAGAGAATTTCGTCTCCTGAGCTGGAGCAGAGTCCTATTGGAATGCTCAACCCTCTCCATGAAACATGGTCTCATTAAGATTAACTTCGACTTGATCCGCGAGAATATTGTTGGCATACACATGAAAAGTTGTTTTGACTTCTTTCTCACAAAAATAACACTTTCTTATTTCACTCTCCACCACACCATAACTAAAGAGGGATAATGGACCTCAGGAGCTTCTTTGGAACAATGAGCATTGGGTCTATCATTTTGGCGGTGAAACACTGTTCAGCTATGAAAATCATCTGATCAGCTTCTTCTGTTACCATTGCCTGCATACTGTTGAAACAACAATTTTGATTCGAGCTTTCTGATTTTCAACAGAGTAGGATTTGGCGTGTGTCCAGTTCTACGGGACATTGATCTTGGTGAAATAATAATCCCATTAGCCAAATGTGTTTTCTCAGAGGATTTTTCTGGATTTTCTCTACCATGGCTTTGATTGCCCGGTCATTGTCCACCAACGACAGTCAGATTTCCAGTGAATCTCTTTATAGTACAATACACAATCATTCTATTGTTTGAAAATGTTTCGAGCGGTTTGAAAATAGCAGAATGTTTATGACCAGTCTTATCAAGTCACAGTAATTCTGTTTTCTTTATCACCCATTCCTTAGTTAAACAGAAGATTTAATAAAACATATACCTGAATATAAGAAAAGAGAGTTGGCAAAGTCGAAAAATTAATTATATCAACTTTTACCAGTTTTTGTGGGAGTACTTTGTCTCTCTCTCTCTCTCTCTCTCTCTATATATATATATATATATATATATATATATATATATATATATATATATATATATATAATTATCTAAAAGTAGCTATTGGAAGATGAAGAGAAAAACCCAAGAGAAAGTAGGTGTTAATTCACAATTCAAAAAAAGAATTATTCCCTAGGCATGTTTCAATGCATTTCAGCAAAATGAAACCTCGATTTCATCCCCTGAAAGTGAAAAAAAATAGTTTTGACTCTTAATGATGAAAAAAGATTCCTCTTGAAGTTTGGCCCTCAAAAGTGAAATAATAAAAAAACTTACTGAATTTTGACCTTTGAAATCGAAAAACAAAAATGTTCCTCTCCGATAGTAACACCTAAAAGTGAAAGGGAAAAAAAAAACAAACAAAACTAAATTTCGATCCTTAAAGGTAGAAAAGAGACCATCCTCGATTTAGACCCTGAAACCGTTCTCTTCATTTTGACACTTGGAGAGGAAAAAACTTCCTCTTCGAATTTGAATCATAAAATTGTAAATTAACATTTCCCTTCATATGATTTATATAAATCCCAATTTTCGTCTTTTGTAAAAAAATTTTATCAATGAAATAAAGCGTTCATTCAATTCTATAGTTAAGTAGCAAATAGGGCACTGTTTTACCCACTTCAAAATGTGGTGCTCTTGAGAAATAATTAATATGCAAGAAAAAAATACCTACAAAAATGGCGTCGTCAGAATATGAAGTCATGCAAGAATTACAATATAAATGTAAATAGAATAGTGTTTTAATATGACAGTACTTTCCACCAGAGACACAAATCGGGAGTCCAGTTCAACGTTTTGGTCATGTAGCCAAAAGAACCTATCCAAAATTAACCCAAAAAACAAACTTGAAATGTTACCAATCACATTTGATTTCTTTTGCACGCTCTAATCCTGCACATATCAGGGATATCTTGAATCATTAGGTGCGGCTGCAATTCACCGTTTTGGATGAGAAGGCAAACAAACTTCAAACTTTCACTTATATAAGTAAATATATAGAAATAGATAACAGTGCCAGAAGTGCTATTTTTTTAGAAGTTACAATGATGATTATTCTGAAAGGACACGTGCAAAGATAATTGTGTAATTCTTACTGAAATAAACAATACCCAAAAACAGACGGTGCAAAATTTGACGGAAATTTGAAATGCTGGACGTAAATTGAGGTCAGAAGAGAGATCTTTCGTTTTGTGGTTCAATTCTGCTGTCATGAAGCTATCAAACCGCGCCCAGTATCATAAATTCGTAACGACAGTTTTGTCGGCAAACTGTCATGAATCTAAAAACGCATGAACTACTTTTAATAGAATTTAAAATTCAACATTCTGAGTTAATTTGCTCACCTCACTCAAAGTCATCCACGACTTTACACCGTTTTTAAGTGCAGCACACAATATTAGATTTAGTGTCGTTCTATAACAATACAACAATAGTTGACTGTTTTCTCTTTATCGTGGAAATCCGACTTATTTGTAGGGAATATTTTTGCTTCTGAATGATAACTGGCAATTATCGCATAGAAAGGGTCCAATGAATTGCTCGTTTACAGAACGTTGGTTTTTCTCAACTTTCCGTGTTCATTTCTCTCCAGCTTCAATTTTTCTCTTTTTCCAATCTTTCTTTCTTTTTCGTTTGATCGTTCGTTCTTTCTTATATATATATATATATATATATATATATATATATATATATATATATATATATATATATATATTACACTGACATTATATCATAACAACAACATCCACACACACACACTCACACATATACATACCAATACTAATATATATAATAAAAAAATGAAAAATCATACGAAGCCAATTGTTAACCCACGTATTTTAATCTCTACTCACAGAAAGAACATAACATAGTAACATTCTGTGGTTTTCTTGGACTTTTTTGAGTATCCATACACTTTACATATTAACACAGTTAAGACAGTTGCTCTTCCTTTTTCCCTGATTTCTTCACCTCTTTTAAATACATACGGCCCCTTCACCCCAACTACAACTACTCCTACATATACACACTGGGATGGCCTATATTCTCATACTGCAGGAACTTAGCTGGACTAAGATAAGGAATCTATTGTTAGCTACTGCTCAGAAAGTGATAAGTTGATAATCAGGATCAAAATACACAGGAATCACAAAGCACTGGTCAGTTGATAATCAGGATCAAAATACTCAGGAATCACAAAGCACTGGTCAGTTGGTAATCAGGATCAAAATACACAGGAATCACAAAACACTGGTCAGTTGGTAATCAGGATCAAAATACACAGGAATCACAAAACACTGGTCAGTTGGTAATCAGGATCAAAATACACAGGAATCATGAAGCATTGGTCAGTTGATAATCAGGATCAAAATACACAGGAATCATAAAGCTCTGGTCAGTTGATAATCAGGATTAAAATACTCAGGAATCATAAAGCATTGGTCAGTTGATAATCAGGATCAAAATACACAGGAATCACAAAGCACTGGTCAGTTGGTAATCAGGATCAAAATACACAGGAATCACAAAGCACTGGTCAGTTGGTAATCAGGATCAAAATACACAGGAATCACAAAACACTGGTCAGTTGGTAATCAGGATCAAAATACTCAGGAATCATAAAGCACTGGTCAGTTGATAATCAGGATCAAAATACACAGGAATCACAAAGCACTGGTCAGTTGGTAATCAGGATCAAAATACACAGGAATCACAAAACACTGGTCAGTTGGTAATCAGGATCAAAATACTCAGGAATCATAAAGCACTGGTCAGTTGGTAATCAGGATCAAAATACATAGGAATGATTATACATGCACAAACCATTTACACCTCACATGATGGCTCTGATATCAGAAAAACTACACATATCTGAGCTTTCAGCTTCTATCAATGTGGACTTATGATCGCTGATGATGGCGTTGTGCTTTGAAACATGATTCCAAACACAGTAAACTCATTTTCTGCCTTGAATTGAATATATATGTATAAATATATATAAATATGTATTTAAGTACAGATAAGTTTATCTGTTCATCGATATTTTTACGATAGGTTTTATATATATTTTGTTTGTACAGAAACTATAAGCAGTTGATATCATTGGAACAATTGGATCCATTCACTCGCCAAAGTTATTGAATTAGGCAGCTCCTTGATTTTTCATTTCTTATTTCAGCCTGAGTTGAAGTATAGCTAATGCAACTGGTGTGAAAAATCACGTACCACAGCTCCGATAAAATACATTGCAATTAAGAATATATAAGCAAATGGTTATTCGGACCGATATATAAGTCATAGGATGCAGGCACTACTAAGAAACAGAACAAATGATGAGATGTCTTTGCCTCGTTTTCAAAAAGAAATGTTTAATTTTTCCATCAGGAAAAACCTGATGAGTAGACTCCAGGGCATCAGAGCTGATGGATGTTGGTTTTGCTCACGTTGAACTCAGAAATGATCATAATCAAGCAAAGTCATTTATTCATTTATATGTAACCACTGGAAATGGGAAAGTGAGATTTAATTTGTTGCTGCGTGGTTCAAATTAGGAGAGGTTATTTATTTGAACAAAAATAGTTAATTTTTCCTTTTAATCTGTCATTCTCTCTCATTGCACACTTTTTCGCATGTGAAGATACGCACGAATGCGCTCAGGATATACTTGTGTGTCTGTACATTCGTGTGTATGCGTATAAAATGGATTAAAATCTGTTTGATAAATCTCTTCGCCTTATGTGTTGGCTTTTCCAACAACTCGGAATCCATTGTGGAATCGAACATGATTTGTTTCACTTCAACCTTTTAATATGAATTGGTGTTTGTGCATACATGTGGTAAAGTCTGACCTGAACTAGAACTCTTTCCGTGGCCCCTTATTATTGGCACGTTGTTAGGACACTAAACTTATGCTTCTCTACGCACAGATACGAACGAATAGATCTAAGAGACACGTGGGAGGTTTTGAGCCGGTATTGTTTTTGTGTCCTCATTAAGTAGATACCTACACCTTTTAATAAGCTTCGGGATGAGGGGGGGTGCTCAGAGGAAATACTTGGCAATTACGCACGTGAATCAGTTGTAACCATACGTTTCTCATATCTGACTTTCTTACTTATTTGATGCTTTCTATTTTTCGACCATCTTCAGTCCATCTACAACTCTAACAATGTCACACAAGTTGTCCCTCGGATTGAGACACTACGCTTTGTTGAACATGTCGTTCTGGAGAAGGCTCCGAAAGACATACGGGTTCCGCCTAGTGAGTGCGAACAATTGTTAGTTGACTTCTATCGTTTAGATTACGTGCAAAGGAGAAGAAATAAGACAACTTCTATGCGTTCAGTTCCCATACACCATAAAATTGCTGTACTGATTGAGCTGTCATTTAGTGCACATATATTTTGATCCCTGGAATGTGACAGGCATATTGGGACTGCATTAAGTTATTATTGAAGAAACAAATTATTCTCATGAATAAATGGGTATCATATCAATCAGATTTATCCACTTGTCATCATATATATATATATATATATATATATATATATATATATATATATATATATATATATATATATATTGCTCTAAAGCATTGAGCTAAACATCCTTCTTTGATGCAAAAAGCCAAAATAACTGTCTCAACTCCTAATTCTGTCCTGCTTATTAGCGGTCTATATCTGCTCTATTTAATTTTTACTCGGCGATAATTATGTTATCAAGAAATAGGTGTATGATTCAACAGGAGGATAATGAATCATGTTATATTGAAACACCCATTTGAAATGATCACCCACTATTACACAGTGAAAGTACCATTTGGCCTAAACAACACTGGTTGAATAAACAATTAAAGAAGTTGGAGTTGAGACAGTTATTTGGACCTTTGCATTACCGGCAGCTGTTTAGCCTAATGGTAAGTGCAACGCTGCATGATGCATACAATATATATATATATATATATATATATATATATATATATATATATATATATATGTGTGTGTGTGTGTGTGTGTGTGTGTGTGTGTGTGTGTAAACTATACAACAAAATACGCCTCATATGATGTTTGCTACCACCACATTAAAACAATTTTAAAAAAAAATAGGATACGAAGAAAACATCACATTGATTTCATTTCGGTTGAGAATTTTCAATGAGCTCACACAAAAGACAGACCAATCCATTCTCATGAAACGATATTTCAGACATTGAAATATCGCATTGAGATTTCTTTTCTTAAGTTTTACTATACTTGCGCTGACTAAACTCCGCCTAGTATATATATATATATATATATGTAGAGAGAGAGAGAGAGAGACTCACGCATGCATACATATATATATATATATAGAGAGAGAGAGAGAGAAAGAGAGATAAATTCACACAATTATGCATATATACATGAAAACTGGACAGATTTAGATAGCTCAATAGGATATAATTTGGGTTGATGATGGATTTTAGAATATACACTCCTACACAGGAAGGTATATCATTAACATGTGCTTATGCTGTAATTAAAACGGAGACAAAACTCTTGGTGTTTGGCTCTTGTTTCGTATTGTTCATCTCCAATTCTATTTGAACTTTACATATTTGCTTCTTAATATTCCTCCCGAACTAAATCTCATCGTCTGTACCTTTAGCTCTATAAACCTGCGTGCGCAATCTCTCATAGATACACACGTAGGCACAAATCCACTCAGCAGGCAACAATCATGCCCATTCCCAAAAGCTTGTTGTTGAAAATGATCTGTAACAATCGTTTTTGCATCTTTGTATTTCCGTCAGCACTGTCGCTCTGTTCCAAAAAACAGCTAAGTGACAGCAGAATATGTGAGCGGTTTCTCAATAGGCATATAAGAGGATATAGAACACCTGAGCCAGTCCCGTTCGACAATATGTCGTACTCAAGGTCCACATATTTGATTACCTGCAAACACAGTAGACGCACTCAACATTTCTAAATATTCCAGTTTGCTTGCTTGCTATATTACTGACAAAACAGCTGTAAAGAGAGATGCAGAAAATAAGCGGATAGGTGGTAATTAGCAGAGTGGACCAATTAGAGTTGGTGAGCCTTCGAAAAGAAGTGGAGAATAAGGTGACGTATGATTCTGATTATTCTGAGTTGCTTGTTAACCATACCCACTGCTTTGTCCTATTCAGAATAACGTGCTTCCCTAGAGGAGTGTCCATTTCAACCGGATTCTTAACGATGCGACTACGATGACTTTAGCAATTAGTTGTCCCCTACAAATTGAGAATTTGACGAAAACTTGGAATAGATGTATAAATAACTAGAATAAGTGTCGCAATGAGCACACAGTATACTTCTAGAGAATGTTTGAACACTTGAGCATATAACTCTATTTCGTTGATTTAATCATCCTTGTATAAATCTAAGTAATTATGTGCATGGGTATGCATTAGCATACTGCAATACACATCGGAAATGGAGAATAAAGAAGCTGGCGTGAATCGAACTGGCATCCATTATTTTTGGTAATCTGCTTTTCCCTCCAAGCTACGAAGGTTAACCGGCAGGAGTAATTAAAATCTTGTCATAAAGCCTCTCATCATATCCAACTTCCGAATGCCTGATAAGCCGTCATCTTTATTTATGAACATACCCTAGAAGTGTTAGGTGTAATGATATTCAAAATTCCGGAATGAAACATTATCGATTATAGATATTTGAGCGGCATTTTTTAATTCTAATTCCGATTGCTTTTGCTGTGATATTCTGGGGTTGGATTCTGAAAATGAGTTTTGATTGCCAAAGAGAAAAAAACAAACAAACAAAAAAACAAAACAAAAAACGCAAATCATTATGATTTGTTATATTTTTAAAGTAATGAACCGTTGGGTGCCGTGATTCAAACATGGGCGCGACACGGGATAACTGAAAGTACCCCAAGATTGACTCCTCTTCCAGGTTAGATGCATTGGTGACTCTGTTCTTTGTCTACATGAAAGTATTTGATCTTACAAATTAATCTAAGAGACGAATAAAAATGAAATCGTGCCGAACCAAGAGTATGTATGATATAATAACGGTGATGAATCATTCAAAATGGAAACTTGACCGATGAAAAATATTTTCCGAGTTGGTTGTACTGTCTGTCACTCTTGCAGAAAATGTTCTTGTGCGAATAATGATAATACTAATTTGATATTCAAACATATTAATTGGTCTAGAGCAGGAGACAAGAACTTGTGAACCAGAAGGTAAAAACATGATAAATCAAGGACAGATTCTGTTTCGGAAAAGACAAGTGAAGAGCTAGAGAAGAATCTAAACCTTGCCAGAGAACATACCCAACCATGAAACATGAATATGACAGTAGTACCAACCGTGCTTAGAGCCCTGAGATCAGTCTCGAAGAAACCAACAAAGAGTTCGAAGGAACAAACAATTTGGGGGAAAGGCGCAGACCATCCGCACGACGGCGCTGCTGAAATCAACAAGAATATCAAGCAGGGTCCTAGTCAAAAAAATTACCGAATGTAGCAAAAATAGGCATAGCTGTTTTATAAGAGCCATCCATGGGGAACTGTGCACGTCAGCACTATGAGCTCAAACTAAAATTAGTTGGGACTTAGATAATAAAACGGATCACCTTATTCAGATCAGATCCAATCATCTTAATAACAGATACATTTTATTTTACAATGGATTACACTGTTCCAGCTCAGCACAAAGTAAAATGGAAAACTAAACAAATACTTACACCTGAAGAGGAGTGAAAATGATTCAGAAAATGAAGGTGCTCATCTTTGTAGAAGAGTTTGGGATGGTCCCGAAAACCTTAGTAAAATGGCTGGAAGGACAGTAATTCCGAGAAAGGATTAATACAACCTATGCGACAGCATTAGTGCCAATTGCTAGAATAGTAGGGAGAGTGCTCAAATATTGAAGAGACTTGCTGTCATTTAATCTCTTGTATACTCCACCTAGTGCTACTGGTGTGAAATTCGATGAATTCACTACATCATCATCATCATCATCATCATCAACATCTATGTTGATAGTCTTGTCACAACTCAAACATAATTTTTCAAAGGTTAAATGTTATGATGAATTGACCAATTGTTAAAGAGAATCATTTCATTCAAAAAGTATATGAATTGATTTTTTCGAAGTATTAGAATATCAATAAAAATTCTTTATTCAAATTAATTACTAGTCAAAATCGAAGGGAGATTCTTTTGTTACCTTAAAATGGTCAAAGTGGGTTTGTTTTCACCAATTTGGGGGTGAAAATTGAAGGACACTTCCCCCCTCCTTTACGTGTAAAATGGAAGGGGGGATTTCTCTCCATTTTTGGGGTTCAAATAGGAGTGGGAAGTTTTTTCCGGGCTTCGGGATAAAAATGAAGCGATAATTTTTTCCCCACATATCGGGGTTAAAATGTAGGGGGGTATCTTTTTACCACTTTTAGGGGTCAAAATGTAGAGGAATTCTTCTCCACTCTTAGTGGTCAAAATGGAAGGGAAATTTCATTTCCAATTTATAGTGTGTCAAAATGGAGGTTGAATTTATTCCTACTTTTTGTGGTTCAAAATGGGTGGAGGAATTTTTTTCTAATTTTTTTCTTGAGGCGGGGTCAAAATGGAAGGTAATATTTTGTTTAGTTTTAGGGGTCAAAATGGAAGACATATTCTATCTATTGTCAAATGTTGAAATCGACGGTAAAGTCCTTTGACTGGTTTTGTTTGATCAAAATTAGCGTGTGTATATGTGTGTGTGTTTGGTTGTAATGATGGGGGGCTTTTTACCCATTTTTAGGTTACCAACTTTTTCATTCTTATCAAATAAAAGAGTGAATACATTCGATTTTCTTTCCCTTAGCACTGACTTTTTTCATGGATTTCTTGGATCCCCGGATATCTTTCAAGCAAGTTGGTTAATTCCTGAAAAAAAAATCTATTATGCTTAATCATGAGGTTCAATTCTCAATGTGAGCATAATACTAAACTGGATATTTTGTATCCTTTTGTGAATATCTATTGTGGTATCTGCCTTCACACCCAGACTGATGATTTGATTTTCATTTATCTATTTAGACCAATATCCCGGCGTAGAATGTTACCTCATCAATCATAATTATTACGTTTTTAGAATATTATACATTTTCATTCGACATAAATAGAGAAGAAAGGAATTTAGGTAGTTTACTGGAGTGTTAGGAAGGGAGAGGAAGAGATAGGGGAGTCACTTTTTTGATAAGAGAGGGAGAGGGGGAAATTAGGTACCGTCTGATTATGTTGGGTGGGCAAAAAATAATGAATTAGTTTAATAAGCAGGTAGAAAGGAAGCGAATTGAAAAGGAAGTTAGGTAGTTTACTGAAGGGGCTAGTGACATGTTTAGAATATGAAATTAATCCATATCGATGTAGCAGATAGAATCATTGATCAGCAATAAGAATTGGAAAGGATAAGGCTGATAATAAGAAGATACTGGCGTAAGGTGAGAGAAGAGCGGAGACATGAGATAATTGATGTTCTTAGCTGTCAACATCCGTGGAATTTCCACGGTTTCAGATTATAATAATAATAATAATAATAATAATGATAATAATAATAATTATTATTATTATTATTATTATTATCATTATTATTACTATTATTATCATTATTATTATTATTATAATGGTGATAACGAGAGTAGTAAAAACAAATCGAGGAAACTCCTCTTTGCCTTAACTTTTCAAATTAGAAGTTATCAACGTTTCTCTGCTGTTGCGTTAGCTGATCAGTGAGTTTTCTCAGTCAGCCATTTTTATTTTTAATCTTTTGCTTCAGATCTCGTTTTCTGGCCAATTATATTTGCTTAGATCGTATGGCTTTATGATAATAAGCGGTTTTCCGGGGAAAAAAATCACTAAGATTTCGCCTCGCTATGTTATATTAATGTGTTCGAGGAGAGTTGGTTAGAGAGAGAGAGAGAGAGAGAGAGAGAGAGAGAGAGAGAGAGAGAGAGAGAGAGAGAGAGAGAGATGAAGGATTGGTAAATGATACTTAGTTATTATAGACATCTAAGTAGTTATGAATCTTTTAGGCTAGAAATATTATACCTTATTGATATAACCAGGGCAAAGGGTAAACTGTTAAGTTCGAGAACTTAGGAGTAACTTTTGACATAATGCAAACAACAGCTACAAGAGTGAGATATGAATTCGCCTCTAAAAGTGTTGAAGATATAAACCGTTGGCGAATAATATTTCTGCGGATAGTGACATATTCCTCAACATAAAGTGAGTTAAAACTATGTTTTAAGGATTACATTTCCTATTCATCATCATCATCATCAGCAGCAGTAGTTACAGTAACCTTTGGCGTCTGTCGTTAAACATAGACCTTTCATAAATCTCCCCAGACCTCTTTATCATGGGCGTTGCAGAGTCAATACTTCCGTCACACCATCTTATTTTTACCGGCTACCATTTCGCATATGATCTTTTGGATCCATGTGGTGGGTCGTGATGTCCAGCGAGTATCTAGCATTCTTGCAAGATAACCAGTCCATTACCATTTGGGTTTTTCTACTGGTTTCTACGTTATCTTTGGCCCTTATTCAGGTTCTCACTAAAGAAAATTAAAAAGGAAGGACTTCCATGAGTTTTAAAAATTCGGCATTACTCATCGAATACATTCACAAGGGAATAAAAGTATAAGTTATCAAAAGCTAAGATGAAAAAGAAATAAAGGATTTAGATAATGATGTGTAAATGTATGCGTTTATGCTCACACGTATAAGTATGCGCGTACCCCCACATTTATATTCTAGAATACTTTAGAGCTTTAAACTCAAAAGATATTAAAGACAAATCTATGTCATTTCAGTCAATTATTTCAAAATATCTGTTGATGTAATTTACTTATGATTTTCACTTGGTTTCACCTTTCACACAGAATTATATATCATGGTACTATGTGTGAATTTTTTTGTAAAGACCATCAGTAGTTTGCCATCGATACATTCGGGGATTAAAAAACAAAACAGTTGTATTTGTATGGCTCCCGAGTAGTGTCGCTCAAACATCACTTCCCTTTGAGCTAAGATTTTGATATTTAACTAACATATATACGCGCGCGTGTGTGTGTGTGTGTATACGGAAAGAGTTCTATACACAGGCTCTATTCTTACCGACTGAGCTAACAACACTCATGACGAGGCAGGAGTCCAACAACAAGCTATTATTACTCATTTCTCTGATTACAATCGCTGACACAATCATCTTCATACCTGTTATTCTATATGATGACATTATGAAATATCAGTAAATGGACTATTTATATCCAACAATCTGTTATAAATGTAAGGAAATTTTGCTTTGTAGCAAGCCGAGCGGCCTTACATCGTGTAAATAAATAAAGTGAAGAAATGAATATCGTGCGGGGATCTAACCTGTGTCAGCCTTGGAAATGGCAGTATATGCAGGCATCGCTCTTATATATATATATATATATATATATATATATATATATATATATATATATATATATATATATATATATGTGTGTGTGTGTGTGTGTGTGTGTGTGTATATGTTGCAAATGTAAACTGAAGCTAGATGAACAAGAGATTGGGTCAAATTAATGAAAGGAATATTGAATACGTATCATTATGCTTGTGATATTTATGTGTGCATGTATTTGTGTGTGCGTGTTAATACAGTGAAAACGAAAAATATCTATTAAATAGTTGCAATGTATATCTTGATGTATTAACGCGACTATTTAAAGGGAGAAAAATATTCTGAACAAATATGCAACGTCAAGATGGTTTAAAGAAACTGTTTCAAATTGATATCAGCGTCGAACTAGCAACAATGGTGACTAACGAGCGATAATGACTATCAACTCCCCAAATTAGTCAAATTCAGAAGGTTTCTTCGATTCACATCAAGAACAATAGTTTGCAATCTAAAAAGAATATGCATCTAATTTGTCCATTTGATTATCATTCAGGTTTCGTAATTTTAAAACATGGGAATATAAACTCACGCGTTCAGGAAAAGGACACGAACTCACGCGTAAGAAAAAATACGGAAATATGCATTTGCATTCAAGTATTAAAGTAAAGATTGCACCACCCAGACGCATACATCAATATACATGCAAACTCTCTCATATATATATATATATATATATATATATAGTAGAATGTGGATTCGCTACACAAACCAAGCGAACCTGATGAGGCCTGGTAAAGGCAGAAACATGAGCTAGTTCGTGTAGCGAATCCACAACCTACTATTTATTTCCAGCTCTACTCTAAAACAACTAAACTTCGATTGTAAAAAGTTGTATGTATCGAGCACTCTACAAAATAAATCCATTAAATTATGATATTATACTGCTAGCTTGATCTGTAATATATATATATATATATATATATATATATATATATATATATCGAAAACTTATGAATCAATAAAATATGGATAATAGTATACAACATAGTGAATAAAGAGAGGTAGTTTAAGAGCGAAATAACAGTGATGATCGGAAAATAAAGAAATTAACCTCAGGTGCAAGTTGAACCTACACCTTCCTCCATACGTGCGCAAATATTACCACAGCCTGCTCTAACTACCAGGGCCCTTATAGCATACGTAAGTCTAAATAACACCCTCAACTCATCCGTCTCTCTTGATCGCTGGCCGGTTTCGCTTATGTATTCTGTTAGTCGCAATGTTACATTTTGTCCCCAGTAGAGAGAGACTAAAACAGGCTGAACTATGAATTCCAAGTGCACTCGATTTTAGCCTCAAGACATCTCCGAACAACTTTACATGTAGTAAAAGATAATTTCATTCGTAGCATACATGCTTTCTAACCAGCATAACACTCAACTACCCGGTAACTGATATATTCTGGGGTGAATTTAGACCGAATAAAACTGCTCACAAAATTATGACAGTTTGAAGGAGTTTCCCAGCTCATCAGAAACGATTGTATTGGTTAGTTGGAAAATCTCATTACGTTTATCACAGACAAGTATTTAGGTTTGTTCAAGGCCCTGTTATGTTTTTAGAATGGACGGGCATGCTTTTCTTTCCCAATATTTATTCTTTTTAAGTAAATTGATATTAATCGTAGCCTTCTTTTTTATGGAACTCATAAATTCTTGCTTAAATCACGAGAAAACATATCGGATAAACAATATTTTCTAAATAGAAACAAACACATAAAAAACAGTATGTTTGAGCGTGTCAGTTTTTCGGCTTATTTATTTTGTTGAGCTTTCACTGTCAGCGGTTTGGGGGATTTATTCGACATGTGCAAATTTGCTTTTTATATTAATGGAAAGTGGATCTATTGAAGCTGATTCAGTTTTATCTCCCATAAAGACGAGGGGGGAGCAAGAGGAGAATGATGTGTACATAATAAAGTGGGTTGGTAATCTTTGCTGAAATTTAAGTCTGTATTTAAAGAGGCTTCACTGCGAGTATTTTCGGTCGACGGATCGAAGATCTTGGAAGAGTCAAATTGATAGACATGGATTCCGACATATGCCTCGGGATTTGACTCTTATTTCCATAAATAAAAAAAAATGGCGATTACGTATGCGAGAAATACAACCCACGATGGCTTGGAGATAAAATAGCAAGGGGAAAAGAGAGAAACTGTGAGTTTCCGAGGCCCAGGCAGAAAATGAACTGGCAAAAAAAAAAAAAAAAAAAAGTGGAGAGAAGAAATGGAAGAAGAGGGATGGATTGATAAATAGTGCACTGATAAAATTTTAAATGACAAGCATGATTGCTGCAGGTTCAAACTCTAATCTCACTCATATTCCGACTGAATTTGATCACTGCAGCTTTATATTGTATATATAATGAATTGAAAAATGTACACATCTCCACACACACACACACACACACACACATGTATATATGTATATATCATTACAGATGTTTTTATATATAAGAATAAAATGAACTCGTGCATATTTTCGTTGATATATGATACATCAGTTTGGCACAGTCGGTAAGAGAGCCAGTTATCAATCATTTAGTCCTTATCACGGAAGGGAAATGTTAGTTTTATAAATGAATTTATCTATTCGAATAAATTAAGCCCTAGCCTATTTCTAACAGAGATTTTCGTTGATACGTAAAACTCGTCAAATTAGTTCAGTCGGTAATAGAGCTGATTTCAAGTCGTTCGGTCTTGATTTCAAACCACATATCAGTTTGGTTTATTGTGACAGGACAGGCAAATAATGAAGAGTTTTTTCCCCTGAATTTGGTGAGGATTGTTTTTGTTGTTATTACGGTAGAAAAACAAAGTGAGCTCCAGATTTTGATCGGAGTTTGACAGAAATGATCAGGAAGGTTCAAAAGGGAGGGAGATAGAAAAAGATGCTAATGAAACAATATATATATATATATATATATATATATATATATATATATATATATATATATATATATATATATATATATATATATATGTTGGGTAGAAAAGAAAGCTAGATAAAATGCCCAAGGAAAAGATAAGCTCGAACGAAAGAAAGAAGTGATGTAGAAATAGAGAAATAAAAAGGATAATAAGTGAAGGGATGAATGAAAATAGATGGAAAAAAGAAAATAATGGTGAAAAGAATGCAGTAAAGGAGGAAGAGTGTGATGGAACGATAAAAAAAATCAAGGAAAATCGAAGTATGACTGGCTAGGGGACTTAGGGGAATAGAAGAGAGATAATTCAAATATTCATAAACTTGAAAGCCTTTCATATAGAAGGGTTATAACAACGAGAAACACGAATACAGGTAAGTAAGTAAGTCTGTAACCGAATAATGTAAAAAATAAGTCATTTTATATAGCGCATTTCTCCGAGATGATCTCCTCTCTTGTCAATGCACATTGTTCATGGGTGAATGATGTGTGTCTATGTGTGTGTCAATGGTGTTTTGACTTCAACATGCATCAAAAAGCTCGTGCAAATATTATAAAAATACAAACGAACGTGTCCTTTTCATCTTTCTATCGAGCACAAAAAATTTTATATGAACAAATAACACCATTTTTCTCATCTTATATCAGAATATGTTCAGTCCGACATGCTTTCAGCACGTAAAAAATTGCCAAGAAAGCTTATATCTAGACGAGGCTTAGTGGAATACGATAGTTCTTCGAAATGAAAAGATTTACATACTTATCCGTTTGGAGAAATCCTACTTCAGACATTGGATGTAAATGACTTCTTAAATTAAGAACCTTCTCCCAAATACGACAAAAAGCACGATCAAGTCAAATAAGATTAACTGGCAAAATGTCTGACATTTCTCTCTAATCTTCGAATGACAGATATTACATAAAATAGCAGAATGCATGGAAAGAAAGCATGAAGTATCATTAAAACTGTTTCATGAAACGTGCAATAAAACAACCAGTGAAGTGTTTCAATTCTAAAATTACGTACTCTAAAACATCGCATGATTTGAATCAAATGCCCAGGCAGTAAACCGCTGTTTTCGAGGGAAGTGAGGAAAAGAAAAAACTTATAAATTCCATGAACTTGTGTGAGCTACCCCGGTTGAATTTTCTTTTTTGTCATGTTTGTTTTGGTATGTCTGGGGATAGGCAAGTTAACAGAGGAGTGGAAAGTAAAGATAAAACTAATACTACCCTGTTAATATTTCTTAAGGGATTATTTATCAGAGAACAACCTTTTTTGGGATTATGTTCAGTTGGCTACAAATATATTCTTCTCTGTAAAGGATTGTTGGAGTGAATTGTGTTCACGAAATGTTTGATTTCACTGCCGTATATTTCCTCTCTATTTAACAACATGAGCAGCATTTTGCAACTGTTCTTTTTCAAACAGGAATAAATAACATTACGACCTATTCCTAGAATGCCAGTAATCATGCAGCCATAATACATCTACAAATAAATATATAAATGTGAATCACAACTTTGTTTTTTTGTTTATTTTTTTTGCAGTAGTCTGGTCATTATAGAAATGTAGTTGTATTATCTTAACAATCTCTTACATGAAGATCAACAAAATCAATCATAGTGTTACTTTAGTGACTGAATCTAATTTATTAAGATTGTGAACTATTCATAGGTTTATCCCCTGTGTTTTTGGTTGGTAATACATACTTTATATCGAAATAATGATTACTGAGTGGAGTATATGCCCTAAAATTACTGCAGAGAAAGAGTTACAAAATTATCCTGTTGAGACATATACGTACACTGACAAAGGATATATATATATATATATATATATATATATATATATATATTCAAATGACTGATATGAAGCTATGTTTTCAATGAAAGTGCTTAAAATCTCCAATAATATAGAGTGAGTTTAATATCTACTTATGGAATCCTCACTACAAATTTGTTTCCTGCTTCTCCGCGATTATCAAGTAACCTTTGATAAAAAAATTAATTCGAAATCTTCCGTATACCTTGTTTGGCATTTCATGCTTATCACCTGTCTGGATTTGAATTTTTAAAAATGTATGTTTTACGGTTGGTTCAAGTATATCTAGAAAGTACTAGTGGTATATGATACTGTTAATTGTTACTTCATAACTCCAACGTTAGATATTTACATATAATTATAACGTATATGGAAAAATATCATATTTATGTAAGTGAGGGATTACTTTAATTAATATGAGCTGTTGTTTATTTGTTAGTCGTTGAAATTGCTGTCGTTTTAATGTTTGGCAGAACAATGACGGGTAATTTATGATGTTAATGATTACATAGGGTGTTGAGTACTGTTATATAAGAAAAGTAGTGATAAAAATTGACTCCTTGTGAGAAGATCCCACCTAAGAGGTATCATAAGCATAGAATAACAGCACAACATTTGGAAAAAACGATCTTCATTTAATTCAAACAAAAGTTTTGTTAAGGTCATCATTATTGTGATATTTTACCAATGTTTTTCAGAGATTCAATGACTGCGTTTAGGGATTCTGATTGGACTGATTGTCTTGATCAATTGACTGTGAGTATCTCCCTGGGGTACTTTGTAAGAAGAAGTGAATAATGAATATTAATTCTTACTTGATTCTCTTTATTTGCTTGTTTAAATGATTTTATCTTTTGATAATTTGCATCAGCTAAAATGTCAACAGACCTCAAGAAAAAAATCTTTTACATCAATATCCAGCAAGTGATTCATTTATTTTGTTCAAAAGCAATTTATATTTTGAAAAATTAACGATGTTAAGCTTTTCCCCCAGACACAAATGACATTTCTTTGCTGTGCTGTTGGAAACCAATGTAGTTGTTAAATATTTCCATTTAATCATTGGTCTTTTTTCTATATTTCAACTTCCAGACATACTTTGATGAAAATGTACTAATTTCGCATTTTTTGCATTTAAAACGAATGTTTCTGATTATTGAATCTGATTTAAAAGCCAGTAAATGAAGCCCCCATATAAAACTTTGATTCATTTGTTTTTTCAGTTGTGTTCAACGTTGCTTTATATATATTCATATCACATGTGCAAGATTACATATTCATTCATTTGTGCAATTAGCCCCAAAACAAACCCTCAGATTTAAGAACAAAAAAACAAAAAAAAAACCCAAAACAAAAAAAACAAAAAAACAAAAACAGCAAATAGTTCATCCAGTAGATCCAGTAACTGTGGTCACTAATTTGGGGGAAAGTAGTGACAGGCAATATATATATATATATATATATATATATATATATATATATATATATATATATACGCAAGTGTGTGCATACACAGTGTAAGAGAAGTGTTGTTGTTTTTTCTAGATAAAGTGCTGGATACTTTCCAGATACAGTTGATATAATTATCATACTTATGTATCCTACAACAGACGTGTTTCCCGACATGGATCATCGATTGGGTTCGCATTACCCATTATTTCCTGTATTTACTTTCACTATTCCCTATTTTCATTTTTATCAATCACTATTAAACAAAAAAAAGAACTAATTGGAAGTTGTAAACATCGAAATAAAATCCGTACTTGTAAAAACTACGACTGAAAAGGAACCAAAATACTAAAGAAATAACAAAAATATTGATGAAAACAAACTTATATCCAAAATGAAAAAAATTGAAAACTAGAGCAGCGATACTCCAAAACACCTACCAATATCTTTCAAAAGTTAAAAATAAAAAAAATGCAAAATAAACAACCACAAAATTTTGAATATAGAAGTTTAATTCTTAAATGAAGAAAAGTAAGACGGTAAATATCACAAAAAATAATAATTCAACGTGAAAGTAACAAGAATTTAAATAAACAATATCATTATCAGAACATACAATGCGTGGGAAAAAAAACTCAAATTTAAATAGACTAAGAAATGAGAATTAAAGTAGGAGATAGTTGAAGTGAACACGGGGAATAACGGGTAATTTCTTACTATGCGAACCCATAGGATGATCATAGTTGCGTTGCAGGACACAAATATATAATAATCATATATATATATATATATATATATATATATATATATATATATATATACACACACACACACACAGTTTAGTCGTATTACATCTCATCAGTATGGACTCCATGCTGCTTGGCGGGATTGAACCATTTGCTCCAGACCCAGAGTCCACTATATATATATATATATATATATATATATATATATATATATATATATATTGGATTCCCAGCTAGTTCTTGTGGAAGGCCTAAATGTACGGATGTGAATATTGCGGTGGCTGACCGTTTTGTTGGACTGCTTGACTTGTTAAGTGGTAAGCTTGTCCATAAATCGTTATTACACTGGGACGCCGTCCAGGATGCCTTTTGATGGGTGCATTCCAAGATGCCATTGATAAAGAGGAATTGTACTTTCTGATATTCTTCGGGAAAGTGAAAGGAATGTGGGGAATCTCCATTGGAGAGTACTATAATCTCGTGCTAAGGATGTGTAATTGATAGGAGTATTGAGAACGGCACTTTGTTAATACATCACTGGTTGTCTTTTCTTAAGAGAAGCACATGAAAATTATAAGTATAACTGAGGATGAACTCTTGCATTTAAAAAAAAAATGTAAAAATTTTCAGACAGAGTAAAAGTTATGTTGTTCTTCAGAAAAACCAATTTAAAAAATTGTAAGCAACACAGCATTGAAGTCACTCAGTTGAAGGTACGTGTCTTGGTATTAACATGTAAGTTTTGCAGTGATCGGTGCTGTGTTGTGTTAATTGAACTTCAAATTGAACGCAAATTAACTTCAATTTTAATTGTTGCGAGAATTCTTCTCTTTTTCAAATGACGACTATGAAAAAAAGAGATTGCAGCCATAATTTCAAAACAAGGTTCTGCGAACTGTTGTAATAAATGTAACGTTGTCCGTCCAGTTCAAATAACCTCACTTAAAAATTGGGTTCTTATAAAAAGAAAATAAAACAAAACGAAAACCTGTACATCATTGTAAAGATGCAATCCGTGTACTACGTGATTTTTAGATGGTTACAAAATATGTGATTATCCCTGTATATGTTTTCATGGTAAACTGACCTACGCCCACAAAATCGAAGAAGGAGGCCTCGAATCGAGAAACTCTTGAGATAAGACAGGTGGAAGTGGACATGCAGGGGGCAAAAAACCCCAAAAAACACAATGTTAGCATGACAACTTGAGGGGTGCTAAATAGGGAAAAATGCATGAGCTCATTTGTTTATAGTCATCTTAATATAGGTAGACATAAAGGGTGAGCAACAAAGTCCGTAGAATGGAACAGTTATTAGCTGAATTTTGACATGAAATGCACATCTTATAGTATGCAATCAATATAACTAATGAATAGTCGTTAAGTGCATTTACAAGGAATGAGATTATGTTGAAAATTAGATAGTTTGGGGTTGTAAAATGATTTTTTTATCGTTCAACTAAAAAATTTCTTATCTATTTATCTACAAGAACACGCACACACAGACACACAGACTCACACACACATATACATGATTTGGGAGAACGCATACATATATATGTGTGTGTGTGTGTGTGTGTGTCTGTGTGTGTGCGTGCGTATGCGTATCTGTCTGTCTATGCACGTGTGTTTATTTGACAATGATGTGATTTTCATTTAGGAACAGATGTTAACAGCTGATCATGGTACTAACGGTAATCATTTGGATAAAATCAAAATGAATGGTGAGAGGCTATAAATAAACCTTTATACAGTTATTTACAACCTGCCTTGCTGGGGAAGGTGGTAATAAGGTTTAATACGTCTTCCAGTTTTTGATTTCATATGAAATCCTTTTTTCAAACTTAATTTTGATACGCCTCTGATCCTGATATTAAGTAATCTTACTTCATCATCATCATCATCATCATCATCATCATCATCATCATCATCATTCTCTTAATGTCCGTCGTTGGACATATACCTTTCCCTGGGATTGGCCACACCTCTGTATCGTGGGCATTGCGGAGCCAGTACTTTCTGAACTTGTCGAGCCCGTCTTTCTATCTAATATTCTGCTGGCCTCGGTTGCGCATGTGATCTCTGGGGATCCATGCCGTGAATCGACTAGATCATGGCAAAATTATTATGAGAGTATAAACAAACTTACTATGGACACAAAATTCTTGGGTGATGCTCACAAGAAGATTTCTATCTTGGTTTCAATATTCTGAATGAATAAGAATATTGATCATTCATGGAGCAGACGAACACCGAATTAGATCTAATTGATTTGTTAGTCTTTAGAATATACCATACCTAAAACACGATTTATGAAAGTGTCATTATGATTAAATTATAAACTGGCCTGGTTGGCGATTCAATAAGAACGATCACGGCACCAATGTCTTTTGGCTGCATGCTGTGTTGGGAGTGACCGATTAAAAAAAGTGGTGAAAGGGTCTATCAATGGATAACGAGCTTACTGTTGACACAAGTTTATGGTTGATGCTCACTTCCCTTTCCTTTTGTTCGGCTGTGATTACTGAAACTGTTCAAATTTGAGAAAAACAAACAAAAAGCGTAAATGCAACCAGGGAAAAAACGAAACAAACGGCCAATTTAACATAAACGTATATTGTAAATTGAACCACCACTAAAAAATTATTTGGGGGTAGATTTTAAAAAAAACGGCTTTTTTTTTTATTAACATAATAAGGAGTAAATGTTTAAATCTTGAACCCCTAGCTCTATTCATGCGTTTGTACGCGCAATATATATACTGCCAGCCAGACTTACTGAAGGCAGCCCTGTTATCAGTTTTGGCTGACAATTTCTGATAACACAAATTCTATTCGGATATGCACCGATTAGATATATTCAATAAAATAAAACATTTGAGAGAGTAAGAAAAAATTGGGTATCTAGTCAAGTTAATGGTTATTTAATGCTAAATCAAATTTGTGAATTCACTGTCTCAATGCAGTGGTTAGCGTTCTAGTCACGGAAAAGATTAAAAGTTGGTTATATCCTCATTGAATCTCCTGAATCAAACTCACAAGAATAACCTCCGACTGTTGGGGAACACTTTCTATAGAGATTGAATTAAAATATTTTGATTCATTATCTTACAAAATGGTCGATATTCATGGAAAACTTTGAATAAACATATTGACAAATTGTAAAATTACGTGACACGTTTGCACCGAGGAAGAAAATAAAAGTTATAAAGAAATCTCCGTATAGAGGTACGTAGAATCGATTCATCTTCTTGGGGTTAGACAATTTAAAAGTATTCACCGTTGAGCATTCTTCGAATAGAAGTAGTTAAGGTGTTCGTTTGAAATTTCTTCTACAAGTGATTATTCTTGATCATTTCAACTGATGAGTTTTTTTTTCTCATTTTCTTCATTGGATTCTACACGTTTATTATACCTTTTTATATGAACTTTTTTTGGCTTCTTTCACTTTGTTATAGCACCTTTTGAGCATGTTTTTTTTTCACTAGAGTTTAATCAAAAATGCTTGATTTCATGATTCGTCTATATGTGTGTTTTTTCATTTGCTTCCCCGCATTTACTCCCAGCTTATCTGACTTAAAATGAACCAATTCAGTACGCATGCGTGTGTGCATGCAATACGATTACTCAATAACTGGCTGTAAGGAGTCTACAATTGCTAGATATATTTTCAGAAAATATGACAATACAGTATGACCATACAGTGTCGAGTTCTAAGTTTTCTATTTTTTGTCAACATCTATCGAAAAGTCAAATAAATATGAATGAAAGAAAAAAAAACCATTTTGAATCTCTCTCCAATTTTTCCACAACTTATCTCCCTTGACTTGGGTTCTTTTCAATTATCCATATCTAGATGTGAATTATCAAAATGCACATCGTTGAAGTTAAGTAACCTAAATACTCCACACACAATAAAGTCCCCCTAAACGTCTACCTTTGGAACGGGCGCTGTCCAAATTCTCTTTCTTACATACGTATTCTTCTTCTGTCGTTTCATTCAGTTTTTCGTCTTCCTAAAGACTCCATTCTCATAAAATTCTTTTATTTTTTTGTTTTCTATTTTTCGTACTGAAATGGTTAATCTCATTCTTTTAAATCTTTACAGTCTAGAAGGTTCCAAACATTTATATATATATATTTTTTTTTTCGATGCATCTAATTCTTTCTAACAGACATCCAAGCTCCTGATTTCTTTCTCATAGATAAATGTATTTGGTGATCAGAATTGCCCTTTTCTCTGTTGTTATTTGATTTACATCACGCGCCTCACTATTCATCTAAACGTACAAATCCGCACGTATGTACAGTGTCCTATATTCAATTATCATTGTTTTCGATGTCATCATGCCATCTATGTGATCTATCTTATTGTGTTATTATTTATCAATTATCAAGGTCATTAAACGCTAGAATGCACGCAAATACACTCACTCAAGAACACATGTACACATGCAACATATTTCGATTCAATCATATCATTAATATTACGGTCATCATTGTTGGTTTCATAAATAAAGGGGCCAATGATATCTTCTTCATTTTCAGAGTCATTCTACATTGATTTTTTTCTTTTCAAGTTATCACTTATTTTGGCTCAACATGCTCATTTTTATTTGCAATAACTTTATATATATATATATATATATATATATATATATATATATATATATATATATATATATATACACACATATATATATCCTTCATATATGGGTATGTGTGTTTATAAAAACGCATATTTTCTAAATTTGACGTTGCTCGAATATACCTATGAATATGTACGTGAACACACACACACACACACACACATATATATATATATATATACATATATATATATATATATATATATATATATATATATATATATATATCCTTTCTCATTGAAAATTGTATCAATAGAATAGAACATGACATTCTTTAGCAAACCATCAGACCTTTGGCGTCACCGTGACCAGCAAGCAAGAACTTTGGCGCACACTCTTCCCTGACCCACCTCATTGCCAGCAACATTCCTCTCGTCGTTAATGCTTTTATGTGATTTCCGAATAGAACCACGATTTTCTATGCAAACCACACAGCCTTTTGTGTTCTGTGCGCCCGGTTTTCTACCGACCAAAACTATTTGTCCTATTTCATTCAATGACGAGTCAATGTTGTCCAGCCAATCGCTGTCTATTTCTCATCTTCCATCGCCTCTTTCATTTCTCTGTATTACTGAAGCCAATTCAATACACGCAATATTCTTCCTTTTGCCATTGTTTAGCGTCAACAGTTGTTTTTTTTTTTTACTTTATAATTTGCTGATTTTTTTTCCTTATTTCATCATTCTTTTATTCTGATTACAAATTTCTGCGTTTATTTTTGTGCTGATATATTGAACTGAAACTATTTCTAACGGGGGAAATCGATGTAATATATTAATGATGTGAACAAATGATTGACTATCATAGCCATGTTTACATTATATATATATATATATATATATATATATATATATATATATATATATATATATATATATATATATATATATAATTGAGACATGGATATAAAATCCGACATAATCGTTTCGAATGTGTTACATTATTTGAAACTCTATTCAAAATGACCTCCCATCTTTAAACAGATACGTCATTTGGCCTAGACAGCGTGAATAGAATAAATAATGGAAGAGAATAGGCCTCTGCGGGATTTGAACCGATAAGGTAGCTGCTTTGACGTAACGCCATTGTTCCCATTGAGCTAAACAGTCAGGCCAAAAGGTGAAGGCCCAAGTAACAGCTTTCTCCCGACGTTCTTTTCATGTTCACCCACCTACCATATCTGCATGATTGATTATCAGCATAGGCAATTATATTATTAATAAATAGATGTATAATCCGACAGAATAGTCATGGAAGCGTTATATTATTTAAATCTTCATTTGAAATGACCTTCCGTTATTACACGGAGAATGTATCATTTGGCTGAGACAGCGTGGATAGAAATGAACAATTTAGGTCAATGAAAAGAACGATATTTTTTTTACTCCCTTTTCCCCAACAATACGCCACCACCTATAATATGTGGCCTCTATAATGCCTCTTTTAAATTTCCACTTTTTTTTTCATCAGACCTCTTTTTTCAAATCACCCCCCCTCTTTTGGAGATTTCGTTGACATTTATCATCCTCATCATCAGCATTTTAGCATCTATTGTTGGACAGAGACATTTCCCAAAATTCTACTGACCTCTTTATCATATGCGTTACGGAGTCAGTACTCTCTGAATGAGTCTAGATCGTCACACCATCTTACTCTCTGTCGACCACAATTTTGCATGTGATCTCTGGGGTCCATCTTGTGAGTTGTGATGTCCAGCAGTTATCTGAAATTCTTTCAACATGCCCAGCCCACTTTTTGGTGAAAAAACGCAGAACAAAAAATTACCTATAAATGACACTAAATTAATCGATAAAAAAAGAAAATATTACGCAGAAAGGATTGTTGAATCCCTATAAGTATGAACAATATGGTCAGGAAAATCAACACCTGGGAAATTTAAAAATCTGTCAAAAATCAGCACATCGTCCGATTTTAATGAAATTTTCAATCCTTATTTAAAAGGACGAATTCGAAAGAAAGTCATTTTCCATTGCAAATATCGGAGAACAAATATTTGATTTCGTATGATTCTCACCTCACTCTTTGTTAATTTGTTATTTCAGTTATATTTCCATGCTTCTGTTGATTCTTTATGCATTTTATACTTGTATGAATAATGCTTACCAATTTGAGAAAATCGCCCCAGAACTGCTCGAGCTAGGAGTCTTACTTATGGGAGTTGAAAAAAACGGGAAAATCAAGTAAATATCTCCTTTCTTTGCAAATTGTTTTGTTCTATTTGATTGATTATAATTTAGGCTTTTGATCAAGGGAAAGAAAAGGTTGCTTATTGATACAAATGATACAATGCATGTTTTTGCTGTACAACAACAGGATTTTATTGTTGTAAATACCACTGCATGTCCGCTCGGTGTGGCATGGTCAGTAAGAGATGTGTCAACATCGATAATCAATATCGATATATTCCTTGGAAAAGTCGTAATTGATAATATTAAGAGTTTTTCTTTAAAAAAATGCAAATATTTGATATTTTAGCACAGTTCAGTTGACCAATGATAAAACTAAGCATTTTCTTAAGATTAACAGAGTTTTCGAAGGGGAAGGGTGGCAAATTTTCATTTAAAGAATTTTTGATCTCTAAAATTCTTTTCACTGGCATCAATAATGTCGTTATTATTTGGTGGGGGGGCGAATATAGGAAACAATAAATTCATAAAAGTCAAAATGTACTTCATAATTAAGGAAAATATGTTTTTCACTTCGTTTGGACAAGAAAAAGCTAAATTTATTTTTGGAAAAATCTAAAAAAACAGAATTGATTTTCAAAAAAATGATCGCTTACTTGAAATCAAGTTTCGATTTTACGTTGAGATTTTTTTTCAAAATTGATTGATTGTTTTGGAATGCCTAAGATTAAACAAAATGTCGATATTTTGTAAGGGGGATAATTCCGAGACGCTCTAGCTGCTGCTGCTGCTGCTGCTACTGTTCAACTACTACGAAAAGAATATTTGAATTAGCCATTTTGAATGGCTAGATTTTTACCGACGTTATTTTCAATAATATTTTCGATATGTTTGGTATGTAGGTTTAGGGTTAGAGTTTGTTGGTAGGTTTGGAGTTTGGTTGAGTTGGTAAGTTTGACATTAACGACAGTAGGTGGTTTAGGGTTAGCTGGTAGGTATGGAATCATGGTTAGGGGTAGGTCTGGAACAGGGGTTATTCGGTTGGTTTGGAAAGATTAAAGAGTGGTTTCGAAGTTAGGACTGGTGGGTAAGTTTGAAAAAGATTTATCTTGGTAACTGCAACTCTAACATTAATCCGAGACACTAACCCCAACACTTACTATAAATACTAACACTAAACATTTAATCCTAAATCATATTCTTTCAATATAGATTTAAATAAAATGATCATATTATTTTTCGACAGAAGCAAATAGAATTGTCTCTTTTCATGTCGTGCTCAAAGAAAGATAAAACAGCTGGAAATCTAAAATGAGTAAAAGAAATATAAATAAGATAAGTTGCAATAAGTAAAAAAGAACATTCCAATGAAACATTTATGAAATAATAAAACATAACTTAAATACTTTATTGCCTTGAAAATAAGAGAAATAAACAAACCTGTAACCCGGACAAACGAATCGCCGGTTGTTAAAAAACTTCTAGTGTGTTTAAATTCGAAATGTTCTTCAATTTTAATTAAGATATCGCCTTTAAAATCGTTACAACAAATAAATGATAAATAATTTATTTCTTTCTCTCTTTTTTCACATCTTTTTTTCTCCCTTCTTTTCTTTCTTCGGTTCTTCCTTTCCTCTCCCTATCTTCCTTCCTGTTTTCTCTCATACCTTTTTTTTCTCTTTACCTTTGCAGCTGAACGCAATCCATTTTTTTTAAAGCAAACGACAGAACCTAACGTCAGCATTACCCCTCCCTCTCTTTTCACTTTTCGTTCATGTCATTTTTTCTTTCTGTCTTCTTTTATTGCTTCTATTATAGAATTTATAGTCTGTCTTTTCTGTCTCTCCTTGTCTGCGTGACATCAATAGACAAAGAATTCAGTGGTTCTAGTCGTGCAGTTTAGTCATTAGATACTTTTCTTTTGGATCATTGCACTATTGATATTGTGGAGCTTATTGTAGATATAAATAGTCTCATTTGAAATGTGCAAATGTTTTTGGTTGGCGAAAATTTGAAATAGCAATTATAATTTGGGGGTTGATAAGAGCTAATCTCAACAAGCGTTATGATACTTTAAAATGCTCAGACAGTAACCTTTCTCTTTGAATGCTGGGATATACCAGCTGAAGCTCTAAAAAATGTGATTGGCTTAAGCTTAACGAAAATTAAAAACAAAGTTTCTCGACTTTTCATTCTACAAACTGAGCCAGATATTTGAACTGATTATTCACCAATTTTTTGATCATGGATTAAGTTGAATCCTTTTACACAGCTATGCAGACAAATAAAAAAATGAAGTTTTAGAACTGATTCTAACTCTTAGGAAATTTTAAATCTAGTCAGTACGCGTGAAAAAATGTCCACTCAAAATTGGAAGAAAACTGAAAGTGAAATAAATATAGAAGACAGACAAGATCTTTAATCCAAGATACGATGCAATGGCTTGATATTATATCTCCATCTTGGTTTTTTTTAATGATTTTATCATTATGGTTCTGTTCAATGCCTGGAGTCACAAGTTTAATACCTCGATGCTTTTATCTCGCAATTGATATCGTGCAATGGATAATTTGCAATGGACTAGGGATTTTATCTTGCAATGAATTACAAATTCTCTTCGCCATCTCTTACAGTTGATCGACTGATATCCCTGCAGTTGTGACGAAACGATGATTGACCTAATAATACAAAATGTCGTAACACTGTTGATTTAAACACTCATTAATTTTATAATAACGTCTGCAAAGTTGTCAGCGATATTAAATGCGATGATAATACCAACAATGATTGTTCCATTGCCAAATTTCCATGGAAAGGAAAGTAAAATAAAACGAAAAGAATTCCTGAACGGATTCAATAAAATTTACTAGAACCGGAGAAAAAAAAACTAATACGAAAACTCTGACTTGCCTTACCATTTTTACGATTAGCCAATTTGTGAATTTTCACGGCTACACCAGTTTTAGAAATTAAGCCAGTCATTTGGACTAATTATTTCCCGATTCTCCCTTGAGTTATAATTATGTTTCATTCGCTTATACCATTAATGGCTATTACGCTACCAATTAAGCCAAACAGGACAGGATTTTTCATTCTTCTACTGAACCAGAATAACAGATCGGCTCATTTCAAGTGCAGTAGATTAAATTGGTTGCTATTTGTTTTACTTTCAATCGAAACCAGAAATAATAACTCAGTCGATCATTATGATATAAATGAAAACATGAAAATATTCTTTCAAAATTATATAATTGCTGTAGAGAATCGATCCTCTGAAACAGTCAATATTTGTGTTATATTGATAAATTCATTTCAAAAGGCGCATGCATGAAATGCATAAGTGTTTACATGCTAAAAAGTTTGCAGTTGGAAATGTTTATCAGAATCTATGTGCTTTGTATTCATTTATCGCTCACGTTGGATGGTTACATCTCTATTTCACTCTTCTTGTCCTGAGCTTTTTTCGATGCTGGTATTTTTCTGAACCATAGTATTAGCTCAACGGCCTGGTCCCTTTGGATGCACCAGTTCTCGTACGATCACTGGAATAAAGCAACGTAGAACCTGGTCAGTAATTGGATGGGTTTTATTTATTTACGATACAACAACTTTGGCAATGGATGGGTGACTGTCTGGGAAGCACAGTATATCAGAAAGAAAACGGGGGTCCGAGAAATCATAGAATCTATTAGAAAACTCAAATGGCAATGGGCCGGTAATGTCGCCAGAATGGAAGACAACCGATGGACATCACGACTTACAACATGAATCCCCAGAGACCACATACGAAATCGAGGCCGACAAAATACTAGATGGAGAGATGAAATAGACAAATTCAGAAAATACTGGCTCCGCGATGCCCATGATAGAGAAATGTGGTGGATTGTGCGGAAGGTCTATGTCCAACGACGGTCGTGAACGTAAGTATATCTCTGAATTTTTTGAGATGAGGTATTATTATTATTTCTATTGATATTCGGACCATCCTCATCTTGGTTGTTTTTCATACAACGTTTCGGCTGTTGCACTCAACGGCCTTCGTCAGGTATCATCTGGTAGGTGTGGGGAAGTAACGAACTGAACATGGATACAGCATCAGACAAATTACTGTAAAGTAATCTGATGGTTCTAGGTTCAATCCTACTGTGAGACAATATAACAATACTACTAATGCTAAGAGGGGAGTACGGTCAATATACCCCAATCGGATAAATAAAGGGTTCGGTCCGTTACTTCCCCACACCTACCAGATGATACCGGTGACTGGAACCCAAAGGCAGTTGATGAAATGACACTGCTTCACATTGTCATCTGCTATATCCTGCGTCCTTACTGACATCTAAACTAATGGTAATGAAACAAGCAGAATTTGTCCTCCATACTAAGCGCCCAATCATAGCAGTTCAAGATGCTAAGACCGTTTTTCAGGACGTAATGAACCAATAGTATAAACAGTTGTCAAACTAATGTGTGATATTAGGTTTCAACAGTTTTTTTTCTCAAGTTTGTCTGGCTAACTATACAGACACATATTCTTTAGTGGGGGTTCAATTTACGATGTAAGTTTATGCTAGATTGATTCCCTAGTTTATGTTTGACAGCATTCACGCTTGGTTTTTGAATCATCCAAATGCTGCCAAAATACGTTAATTGATTGATGGTTTCTATTTAGTGACTAACCAGATCCGTGAGCTCGTTGTCTTCAATTGTGTATATGCTGGTAAATTTTAATTCTTTACGTTTTCGTCTGATTTTATAGAATCTTCTGACTTATTTAATATTGATTCGTGAAAAAAATCATCCTCAGTAAATACTGCATTACAAAAAAGTAAAAAATATGCACATGCGATTTTTCATTTCGTGGATTGGTATTATTCTTTGTATATATTTGCTCAGTAACGCAGATAACTCCCCGTTCAAAATAAACATTCTAATTGTTAGAAAGCGATAAACAGCGATGGTGTAACATAAGTAATAAATAGCCTTGAGCAGTTTAACATTTCCACATAATAGCAACAAGGTGTATATGTGCACATATATAATTTAAGTAGAAAACTATTAATATATATAGAGAGACACGCGCGAGTGCACACACATACACACACACATACACACACACACATACACACACATGCATGCACACACAAGTTTTGTGACATGCATTTGTGTAATTCACGTGATTAAGTTTGACAGAGAATACTTGCGTCAGTTTGGTTATTTTTCTGTTGTGCTTTATTTTTCCTTATTTATTAATTGAAATTATACAAAAAACAAGCAGCTTATGCATGTATACATAAACACACACACACACACACACGCACACACACACACACGCACACACACACAAATATATAATATATATATATATATATATATATATATATATATATATATATATATATATATATATATATATATATATATATATATATATATATATATATTCAGTTCATGCTGTTGTTTTTATAGGACAAAGACTGGAATGAGTATAAATCCCTTTAAAACTTCCTGGCGTCACGGATCCTGAGATGCACAACAAAATTTTATCGCTTTTCCTTTTCGCCAGCATTTATGTTCTGAAAGAGTCGCCCTAGTGGCAGCCATGAAATTCCAATGAATAATGCCTGGAGTTTGCGCAGTGTGCAGTGGTTGTGCTAATAACCACAGACATGATATCACGTCATTATAAGCAATACTTTCACTTTTTTTTTGCTAAACGTTGAGAAGATATCGAGAAATTCTGCAATGATTTATTCGAGCAATTAAACCCATTATAAGAAACTCTTCTCAAAATGGACAACGAACTGATAATAAAAAAAATATGCAACTTAGAAATAGTGAAGACAAGCGAACACAGAACATTATGCTTTCCAAACATGATAGATAAAATGAGTAAATATGATGATTCCTTACTTTCCAATAGATAATATTAATAGGCATTCTTGAAAAATGACGTCGTGAATTTTAAATGTTGGCCACAGAACAGAGAGATAATTGGATGATTCCACAATTTACGGAGAACATACTTGCGTAGACTTGGAAATCTAAAACTGCAACTCTCAGTTTGACTAATGATGTTGAAAGTAGTAAAATGATTAATGATTTTAGGCTTAATAATTTTCAAATATTTTTTAAAGTCTCAGTTGAATACATTATTCAACGTGCGCAATTTTTTTTCAATTTTCCTGAATAACAGTCAATTTTCAAGTTTTTAGAATTAATGGATAATGCCCTTTTAATTCAAGAAAACAAATCAAGTTTTAAGATAGCAAGAAATGTATTTTGCAGCAGTCATACTTGCGAAAATGTTTTCTAAACGAGGGTTTTTCATTTGATTTTCTAAATATATTTGCCATTTTCGGAAAGAAAGAATATTACCGATTCCTCTGTATCGACGATTCTTTTTACATTTATTCTAGTTTGTGAATCCAACAACGAGATAAAAAAGAATATTTAGTCAGTTCTAAATAGTTTTCTCACAGTGACTTCATTTTCTGACTTTCGCAGGACGGCCCTACAGATTGACGAATCTTGACGAATAACATCCCAAGCCGGCAACGATTTCAAACTAAGTAATAACGGACAAGTGTTTATCATTACGAGGGTAGATGAGGAAAAGCAAAAGGGAGTTTTGCTTTCCTAGCAAGGATCTTATTCAAAATAATTTATTCATTTCATGAAATATTTCATTTCTAAAATGTACAATGCATTATTTTCCCGCTACTACAAAAATATCCATTATCAAATAATATCTTCTAACCGAAATTAGCAACGTTATCCAGCATATATTTGTGAAAAATCAAATAAAAGGGAATTGAAATAATATTGAATCAAAGTTTTTTTTTTTTTCATTATTAAAAAAAAACCTAATATTTTGCTCTCACGCATATACGTACCCCCACACACAAACACACTTACACTCACATTCTCATTCATACATTTTAATTTTTTTTTCTTTCTAATACTTTTATATCATTTTCATGAACTTCTGAAATTTTTCTCTGCAGCAAATGAAAACTGGTGTCGAGTTAGTTTTTTTTTTCTTTTTCTTCATGTTTCCTATTTTTATTGTAACAAAATGGATTTCCATCAATCATCTGAAACCCAAAAATATTCACAGTGGCTTGAAAATGATTTTGTTAATTTGAAGTTTTTTTTCTTCTTCCAAATGTCTTATAGTTGTTTTTAGTCGTGCTATATGACGCTAGCAACTTTTCTATTTGGAGCATTTATATTTGGAGGTTAGTTCAGTCCATTGATATCGATTAACGCAATTTGTCCATCTAACAAACGAATATTAATCAAACCATCTCCAGGAAGTCAAAAATGTGACACACGATGATAGACTATTTATATATTTAATGACTTTATTTTAAAACTTGGCAACACAATGCCCCCCCAAAAACGGGAAATTTATAAGCTATTTTATTTCTCAACAAAGTTTGAACTCTTGATAGTTTTTTTATTTGCTGCAGAGGTTCCGCTAAATGAAATCAATACGTTCTGATGATAAAAGATGCCTTTGAAAAACAGTGTCATGAAATGTAGTTGAAATCTTGGAAAATAGCTGAACTTATTTCGGGTGATATTGTGGTCGATTATTTTTTCAAAATATTGTCAACAAATGGGAGAAGAAATCCATTTTTTTTTAAATTGACTGTGATGATCGGAAAATATCTTCATTTGAGTACAGATCTTAAAAGTAAATTTAAAAATAGAGATGTCCTAAAAATCTTTTTATAAGATGATAAATTTCATCATAGTTATTGAACATAGAGGAAATTCCATCAACAAATCGTCCGCAACATTTTTTATTCTAAACTTTGGAAAATATTTTGTTTTCAATGTGAATGGCGTCCATGGAAAGTGCTCTATAAACTGAACTTATTGCGGTAAATGTTGTTTTATATCTTAAGGGTTTTCTATACTATGGGTTAGGGTTAGGGTTAGGGTTAGCATGTTCAATACTTAAGCATTCGGAATACTCTCTTCATTTTATTGTTGAAAACTGTTAAACAAAACTATCACAAACACTGTCACCAAAATTGTTCACATGGTTTTCTCCAGTTTATACTTGGTCTGGTCGGCTGGCTATGTATCTATCACGTACGCAGGCCACAATAAGGGAGCTTGAAGGCTGGAAATTCAAACAGTTCTCCTTATCATGAATAGGAAGAGACACTACATTTTTTTGATGGAAGTTCGATTTGCAATGCATTTCTTGCTAGATTGGCCCCTGAGTTTGTGTCCATCAGCATTCAGGCTTGTTTTTTTTTGTTTGTTTTTTTGTTTATTTTTTTCGAATTCAAACCTTTTTAGTCTCCTTCCGACAATAGTCAAGAGAAGTAACTTATTGCTTGATCACCCCCTTTTCCAACTTTTTAATTGATCACCTCGAACATGGCATGCTGCCAAAATACGTTATTCTCGTGACAGTTTCATTTGAGTGACTATCCTCACCTATCTGATCCCAACTTATGGACCATTGTAATCTTGATATAACTCGGAAGCCTGTTGCAATACGTACCCTTCCCGTGCTAAAACGTTGTGATAGGAAGAATGATGACAAAATCAGCCTTGGAGAATTATTGTGTATTCTGACTATGAGAACCCTTTGTGGACGGCTGTGCATTTGTGTCTGTTCGTTTGTGTGCACTGACTTGAATCGACAACTGGCCATTTTACGAAGTTGGTATTCGCCTTATATGTTAGTCAGCGCGCCTAATTGCAGTGTCGAGTTTGAATTTGTTTGGATCAGTGGTTCTCAAGCAATCTTATAAAAATGAATAAAAAAAACTATTGATTTTAGATATTCTATCCAAAATTATACATCTAAATTTAGGTAATAAATATCAAAGGTGACAATAGATCTAAATTTAGGTATAAAACATTTAACTTGGCTACACTAAAAGATGTAACTGAAATAATTCAAAGCCACGATTCCATACGACAGGCGAAAAATTATTTTACATGGCAATTATAGCTGGCTGCTCCAGGGCCCTTCCAAATATGCACCTTTGAAATAGGCACTGCTTTAGAGATAGTAATGGCACCTTCCTTGCAGATATTCAGAAAGATCCAGAACGTGGGGACTCAAGAATAAAGCTGAAAATTATACATTCACTTTTATCTGATTTACTATTCATCATTCTAAATATCCAGATTTTTGGTTATCACCGATTTTTATCAACCACATTGAAAAAGAAAAAAAAAATCAGCCAGATCTAGCAGAAAAATTGCTAATTTTGCAAACCTCATTTTGAAAGTCTATTAACTGTGCCATAACGCATACTTTTTCACAGTGAACAAAATTTATTGAGATACCAGCCACTTTTTTGTACATTTTTCCATTGTTTTGGCTATCTCTTTCTTTTCTTCTTTTTTCCCCCTCTTTTCAATTTCAAGAATCTGACTAAATGTCCAAGTTGCCCTCTCACTTGGCCCTTATGGTCCCCAACGCTCATTTTCGTATCGCCTAAACACCTCATATGACAGAAAGGTGGGAGGCGAATTTAACTGATGGATTGTAGTGACGTACTAATACCGGCTGTAGTCAGTTAATGAGTTTCTTATATGTCTGGCTACTACTGTCCGCCGACTGACCAGGTTAACGTTACTGGTCATTGGCTGACAGTTGATGTCAGCACGTTGGCCACTAGGTTCACAGCGATAAGTAAATGCCCCCGTGTCGGCGAAGAGAGATATTGAATATTTACTACGGACTGTCTATAAACCGGAACATCTCCTATCTGGCCACCCCACCGGTATCTTCGGTCAGTGGCGAAAGTCCGGAGCTAGCAAGATGAGGAAAAGGCGGAGAATGAGATTGGGTGAGAGTTGAAGAGAGAGAAATGTAACGAAAGGTTGTTCACTGCCTGTTGGCGTCCAGAGATCACAACGGTCACCATATGTTTGACGTGTGACACCGAGGTGTGGACAGGACCCCGGGGGTTCCTTATTTGTGATGAAGGTCGGAGAAACCGGTATGTAATGTGTTGAGAGATCGGAGAGCCTCATTATGAAAGCACCGCTATAGTTCACTGCATATATCTAACAGAAGAGAGTCGAGGAGCAGTGGGTCAGTATTAACAGACGTTTAAGTTCACGTAATGGAGCTCAACCAATCTAGAACAACCAGCACTCTACCGTCTTAATCTCATGTGAGTATATTTCAACTAATTTGACTCTGGTGTTGACTACCTGAGAAGGTCTGGGATTATCTCGCTTTGAGTCGTGTAAGAGCAATATTTTGATTTGATTGGATTAAAGTATGCATATTACTAAAAATCGAATAAAGCCAGTTTCATTTATAAAATCAGTGATGATTGGCGTACCTCATCTATCAACCTATGTGAGCAGGCTTGCACATTGTGTGTGTGTGTGTGTGTGTGCGTGTGTGTGTGTGTGTGTAATCGTTATTCCAAAGCTCGTTGTCAGTACTTACTCGGGGAATTATTAGGATTCGTGCTCTTTCCGGCTGCGATGTTTAACTTGGGAAATGAAACTCATCTTTCTGGAAAGCCATCAGGACTTCAGATAAAGGAATCATAGATTTTTTTCGAATACTTTTATGCCTAAAAGAATCTGCAAAGGTTGAGGAGCAATCGTTTGAACGGTTCATTCATCAAATGCACGTATCTGGAACAAAGATTTAAAATATTGGTCTGCTGCATTGGTACATTTTCACCAAAAATGACACGTGAAGCAAAAATCTTCCCTCAACAAGATCTACTCTGACGCAAGTACATTTTACGAGCCCATCACCAAATGATGGAATGGAAACTCGCTGATCAACTGCACCCAAATTTACCATTTAGATGGGAGATGACAGAGAGTAAATACACACCAGATGTGAGTATCCTTCCTTATGCACCAGAATAAGTAATTCATTTAGCAAGATTCCCCTGTCTCAAAGATGATGGTGCTTTGTATTGCAAACGTCGAGATCACTCGCTTGGACATACTGACTGAGTAAGAGTGATGGTTATGAGATCTGTAATACCAATGATGTTACTAATGATGCAATTGACTTCTGATTTCAAAAAATGAATTTTAGAACATTAAATGGGTCTTTTAGATACCAATACGTCTTCAAGTTTGATACTTAGTATATTCCAAAAAATTTAATCTCCGTCTTTGATGATCCAACGATGAAATTAGAAGTTACTTGCTTATATCTCTTAAACGAACAGAGATCATCATCATCAGCCTTTTAGCGTCCGCCGTTTGACATACACCTGCATCAGGATTCGCCACACCTCTCTATCATGGGTGTCGCTGAGCAAATAATTTCTGAACTTATCTAGTTAATCTCATCATCTTATATTCTATCTACGGTTTCGCACGTTATGAGTCTTGATGTCCATCGGTTGTCTGACATTTATCAACATTGCCACTTGAGTTTTCTAATGGATTTTATCTCTCAGACTACTTTTTTTCCCTTAATAAATGATGTTGTTTTGAGATCTCTCTACGTGATGTTGAGCATGATTCATCCATACGTTCGTTGCAGGGTTCTCACTTTGAAGGTCAGTCTCTTGGTTAAGTTCCATGTTTCAGTAGAAATTCCAATGGTCACTGATTCCCTCACTCTACGAAGTGTAGACCCCGTGCGTCAGAGTATTGCAACGTATATACTATCAAAGCATTTCTTTTGTCAGGCTAC
Organism: Thysanoteuthis rhombus; assembly: GCA_963457665.1. Classification (NCBI taxonomy): domain Eukaryota; kingdom Metazoa; phylum Mollusca; class Cephalopoda; order Oegopsida; family Thysanoteuthidae; genus Thysanoteuthis; species Thysanoteuthis major. The sequence continues at coordinate 47,015,026 of OY735201.1, read as the reverse complement.
AAAAAAGACCCAGAGCCCATTCAACTTTAAAGAAGGATAAGACAAGGTGATACCAGCTCACCCAAACTCTTTACAGTCTTCCAAAACTGAAACTGGGAAAACAAAGGAATCAGAATAAGTCCGTAACCTCAGATTTGCAAACGACTTCGTTCTATACGCAAAGAACCAAATGCTAAATTAACTGAATAGACAAAACAAGAAGGTTGGCCTTCAAATGAACTCCAGCCAAACAAAGGTTTTGTACAATAATAATTTTGAAGACAAACACTCAACGATCGAAATCGAAAACAGAGCTGGAGAAAGTGAACCGTTTCATAATTTAGGACTGCAAATGTACAGGAAATCCTAAGAAGAAAAGGAACCAAGCGAAGAATCACTCTAGAACGGCAAGACTTTGGCAGAGCAAGCTCGACCTTCGAGAACAAGAAAATCCTATTAGTCCAAAAGAGAAGGGTCTACAACCTATGCATCCTCCCGATAATCACCTATGGAGATAAAACGGAAAGAGTGACTAGTAACAAACCTTTACTAAAAGTTAGGATATAATGCTTCCTTACTCACACAATGAATGTGAACAGGAATTTTTTTTCAACTATTACTCAGTTGAGTTTTAGTATTTTGTAAATACTTGCAAAAATCTTTTCTTTTTTTTTTACTTATTTTTTGATTTCTAAAGTTTGAAGTTTGGCAAAAAACGTATTCGGTGAATTTGGTTCCAAAATATAATTAAAAATGAGGCAATCCTTGCTTTATCAGATGTAAAATAACGCTGTTTGTAGACTGCGTTTAGCAAGTGAATTTTATACTGATACAAGCAAGGATAACCCGCTCCAAAAACTGCTAAAAAACAACTACTAAAAGCCGCCAAATAAGCAGCATATCTGAAAGAAAGAGGGATGTCGATTGGTAAAAACACCATGTTTTTATTTTCATTAGTTCCAGCGTTATTGATCTTCAAAAGGGGTGATTTCCATCAAAATCCGAACGAATCACCCTAGTGGAAGTCATCGAATGGTGAAAACCGCATGCTTCTATATTAAATACTTTTTGAGTTATTGGGCAGGTCTCGGCTCAAACACATTTAAATGAGTTACTCCGCCCAAGGCTCAGTCAAAATGAAATAAAAAGCTATCAACTTTTTTGTTTCTTTTTATGCTCTGCAAATTACTTCCTTTGCACATTTGGAAAAAAAAAAAAATGTTATAGATGAAGTCTCCAAAACATCAGTCATCTTGGACTAATGACGTCACAGAGACATCATACTGCATATTCATCAAAAAACACCCCGTAGTCCATGTTAGTAAACCAAATTAGCAATGTATTCCCGCAAGTCATTCTTTCCCTCCATTCGAAGTCCCACTGGAAGACGTTTGCCACTGGACAGCTAAATGATTAACATTCACCACTAAGTTGATGCGCATTGACAAAGTAGGTTTTTTCGTTTGAAAATAGATATTTGAATGGAATAAATAATTTTTATCATTACTGTGTAATTGAATTTTTTTATTTTTATTGTTACACCTCTCTTTCTCTCTCTCTCTCTCTCTCTCTCTCTCTCTCTCTCTATATATATATATATATATATATGTATATATATATATATATATATATATATGCACACGTGCATGTGTATGGTGTTTGTGTGCATGTGTTGTACTTGTGCTTCGATACAGTTCCTATAAATGAAGATCAAATGAGCCATTCAATGGATGGATAAATATCAAAATTTACATGAAAAAAGTGTGTTTGTTTCGTTCAAGTGAGAATATCATTCCCTAAGTATTTCGAATTGTGTTGTAGTTCATTTTTGTAGAATAGGAAAACCACTTTTAGATTGGACAGATCGATAGATACAGTGTATATATATATATATATATATATATATATATATATATATATATATATATATATATATATATATATATATATATATATGATGAGTTTAGTATACAGAAGGAGATTTTTTTGGCAGGTAGGTAGCCCGCTTGATATATAAACGGGAAGCACTATGAAACTTTCACATCCTTTTATTTGCTAAGGAAAAAAAGGTCGGGAAATGTCACGCTATCATTTTTACTCCCATCATGGAAAAAACGAAATGGCGTCCATCAAGTAGCAAAGTAAAATAATTCTGTCGATATCAGAGCGCTGAACAAACATCAGTTTGGAATCGTGAGCAGTTGTATTTGGATGAAAGCAGAACGAATGAAATATGGAAGGATGTATTTGACGGAACGTGTACGAATGAGTTGCCGATCGAAAAAAGAAATAACCCCCACGTTTTTGCTTTATTTATTCTCTTCATAAACAATCATTCTTTAATGTAGAAGCTCACTCATTCTGGTCCAAGTCATGATCATCTTGCGACTGTTTCCTGCTTTTCATTCTCTTTTATATCTTCATTTTTAAGGGTTGGGGGCCGGAGTGCACCTCATTATCTTTTTTCTCTTATATTTCTTTTAAAAAAAGAATGAATATGTTTATCCTTTCATACAAAAGGCTTGCTAAGTGTTTTGCTGTCTTCCGCTACATAAAATGATAGGACTCAAATACTCTCATACTACAAAACGACAACCATATGTTTGTTTGGTCGTTTTTTTTTCTAGCCACTGAAGCGGCCTCTCTCTAGAGATTGCAAAAAAAAAAAAAAAAAATTGTATAAGGCTAACTTGACACCTGGATTAACGTAGGGTAAGGGGCATTGATCTCCTATGTCCCTACTGGTCCATTTCATTTCTTGTAGATTCACGGTCAGAATTATTAATTTAATGAAGATAATGAAAGGGGGGCAATTCAATTTTCACCAATAGTAAGACAATTGCAAAAGGATAGGCACATGGACCCCTATACAAAATTGCAAATGCAATGTAAATCTAAAGTCAAACTCCTCGTATGCATTTTTATGACGCTATCATGCAAATACTTACACGAGAATAAACTACTCAAAACATCTCTCTCTCTCTCTATCTCTATCTATCTATCTATCTATCTATCTCCCTCGCTCTTTCCTATATGTTTGACGAATTTGAAAATTATACGAAAATAACTTAAGCTAGTTTTCTGGATGAGACTATCTGATCGAAGGCAATCCTCTGAAATAAATGAAAACCATCAAAAGCGACTTGACGTTGTTGCCAACTTTACGTGCCTTCTTCTGACTCGGTGATTACAGAGACTTCCAATGTGTCAACTGCTGCTTTGTCTCAGGATAATATATATATATATATATATATATATATATATATATATATATATATATATATATATATATATATGTGTGTGTGTGTGAGAGAGAGAGAGAGAGAGAGAGAGATCTTTGCCTTGATTGTTGTTTATTATAGCTCTAGGAACTTGAATTTAACATCGATGTTCAATATAAGGAATAGTTTCCAAGATTCTTTAAAAGTCTTACCTACTTTTAGATTTCAGTAACATTTATTTAGAAGAATGTTATAATGTCAACATCGTGAAGAGTTTATCTTCAAGAGAAAAATGTATCGAAATGACTAATCTTTCTTCATGGTAGGATGTGATGAGAAATACTGAATATTTCAGTACCTATCGAAATATTATCGAAATATCGAGAGCGCATCGTGAAAACCTGATAAAGTATTGAATAAGACTTCGTTATTTGCATGTTAACTTTATTTATTTGAAAATATTCAAAATATGTTCTGAAAAATAAATGCGATTTATCTCTGAGACGCTTTTCGCGGATCGGACAACCTCTATGTTGAAGCTCCAGATAAGACTTAGTCGATGATTTTAAAAGAAATATGTTCTAAAATGCATATTTACACACACACACACACACACACACACACACATACACACACACTCAAGTGTGCACACACAAATTTCAGGACCTGGACGTACCAGGAGTAAGAAATTTCATACATTCTGAATCTATTTCTATATCTTACTATATGACTGGCTACGTATCCGTGATCGTGAGTTAACATGGCCATGTGTGTGTGTATGCGCGCCCGTGTGTGTGTGGAGAGAGAGAGAGAGAGAGAGAGAGAGAGAGAGAGAGAGAGAGAGAGAGATCATGGTAAAAAAAAAACCCGACGGAACACTCCTATGTCATTCCTTTTTATACTTGAGTTCAACATGATCTTTCTCTCGTTTTTCGATCTATATTTATTTCATACATATAACAAATGGAAATTTGTTTGCATTTTTATTTCTTTATCAAACAAACTATCAAGTTCGTTATTCCATATTTTTGTTCCGTTTTTTTTTTATTTTTTGTTTTATTTCTGTGTTCATATTTACACATATTTGTTTAGATATAGTAATTCACCGATACATATATCGTACAACTTTTTTTTTGCTGGCGTGTATTTTTCACTCTTCACCGGTATCACTAAATTTGGCGACCACGAATGTCTGTTTTTCCTCCTTGAAAATGTATATTATCATTCACACTTCTTCTATCATTCTCACTTGCAACTATCAACCATTTTATTTTTGTTCCACCATTTTTTTTTTTTTTTTGGTGCATATTTTCCTTTTATTTTTTTCTTCTTCTCCTTCTTCTTTCTCACTTTCTGTCTTTATACATTATCATCCTTCTCGTTCGGTTTTTCTTCGCTCAAAGTGGTAGGTTTCTGATCGAAGAGCAATGGTAATCCAAGGCATTTTACGAGGGGTTAAGTTTGGGAGCAAAATGCGGACTTCCAGCGTTGGCAGGTTCGTGGCGCGTAGTAATTGAAACAGGGCTCGGGCAGGCAGACAAGCTGGTTGGATGGTGGACTGGTTGGCGTTTGTTCCTTTTCACTCAGACGGGCGGGAAATGCAGTAAGGGCCTGGCCGGCCGATGATGCTATCTAGATATGTGAGTGTTGGTTTAAGTACCATCCAAGACATAGAACTATCGTCAGCAGGACTTCCTCGGGGTCACCTCGCAGCGACCCGCACCGAGCTTAAAGTTTGACCCCACTGTCAAAACGGCTTCACTTCGGGCTGCCATCCAATTTTACCCCAAAGAATATCTCTGCCAATATCATTAAATGGCTGTCGTCCGCTTCTCTCAATATTACAAAATTTGTTATTACGAGGCTTTCTCCTTTTTTTATGTCTATCCATAAATCATTGGGCAAGATAACAAAGGGCCAATCGAAGATAGCACTCTCAGAAGAAAAGGAAGAGGAAGAAGAATGATAGTCTGGAGAAACGTTGAGCCTGTAAGCGAGGGCGACTGGGTTGGTTGGAGGTCGGGCTGTGCAGAGTTTTATGTTTTCTTTGCTCTCTTCACCTTGGCCTGACACGGTGATTCGAGTTTTTGGATGAAATGGTGGAGTGCAGCAAGCGGAAAGATGGATAGAATGCACACTGACATCCATCATCCTTTCCTCTTTTTGCACACGCTACTTCTCTTGCTTTTTCTATGAATCTTCAACTTTCTTTCCTTTTTTTTCTCCATTTGATGCCATCTAGAACCTCTTTACTCAGACGCCACGTCCTGTTTCTTTGTATTTCCCTGCTTTTTCTTCATATATCTTCTAATATTCACATCTTAGCAATTCATATTTTATTTTCTATGTACACGTTTCGAAACAGATTTTCCTTTTCTTTTTTCATTCCCACTCTATTGCTTTTTTTGTTTTTCAAGATCATTTCCTCTTCCTGCTATATTATTCTTCATCGTCATTTTTGAACATTATTTTATAATTTCTACGCTTTTCCATCTACACCTTCCTCTTGCTATTTTTGACGTATCCGATATTTTCTCCCGCTTCTTTTCTAGCTATCTTTTTCTTGACCTTCTTTATGTCGGGTATTTGTGCCATTTCTTTCCTTTCCGTTTCCTTTCCGTCCTCTCTTTCTTTCTTTTTTTCTTACTTTCTTTCTGCCTTTCTCTCTTTCTTTCTTTTTCATAAGGCTACTGTTTCTTATTCCGACAAATTTCTTTCCTCTACAACTTGCGATCTATTTCAATAATTTTATTTCTTTAAGCAACTTCTCCCTGCTATACACTTCTTCCAGCCGTTAATTACAACCCCCTCCCCCCCCAAAAAAAAACATTGATTCGCTTTTCTTTATATAATCTTCTTTCGTCATCTCAATTTTCATTCGGGATTAATACTCAAATCATTACTTTATATCATTAGTATAACACGTCTTCCCTTAATATATCTCTTCTCCGACGTCATATTTATAAAATGTATTAAGAAGACAGAATGGAGGGTAGCACATTTTTATTGAACGAGAGGTTAGACTGATGAATAATAACGAGGGAACATCTACTGTTACATCAACATCTACTGTTACTAAAAATAGAGAATGACTTGTAAAAATAAGCTCTCTTCAAAGTTTGCTCTTATTTAAAACTAAGTTAATTTATATGCAGTTATTTAAATTGGTCGATTATATTTCATTGTAGGGTTTCTTGAATAAATGATGACATAGCCGATTCTTAAAAGCTTGACAAACCAATGCACATTACCTCTAAATGCCGGGGATGCTGTGTGTGGTTGATTTATAAGCTGCAGGAAATAACTGCAAATCAGATTCCAGTGCTTACAAGGAAGATTGTGATATAAATCAATAATTGTCCTGACGAGTTCAGATTCTCTTTGGCAGAAAATAAAAACATATCAATTCGATTTCTGGCTCCAGTTTTCAAACGAGGCAGTGTTATTGTTTCCCAATGATCCTCCAAGATTTGAAGCCCCGCTACCTCAGGTGTCTGTCGTATCCGGTAAACTACAAAACTAATTAATATCCTTGTCCGAATCCTTTTATACATAAGGACTAATGAAAGAAGGGTTGGTCTACTTTTCCTATATGGTATGAATTCAATCATTGGATCAAGCAGTGTTTCGCATCGGCGGATAAAGCAGAGCAGCAAAACACGGAGAACGGTAACTATTACGAAGTTCAATATCCACAGAAAAGACCCTGGACATGACAAGATATCCCCAAAATGAGGAAAGGAAATATACGTCTCTGAAAAAGATAAAGAGTCACATTCAACATTGCTTGAAGGTTATTCTCAATCATAAGCATCTGAGGAAAGCTAAGGATATAGGAACCGATCTGTTGTCGCAAAAGCAACTGAAATAAGAAAGCAAAAATCATTATGTAACGATATTATGGGTGTTCTATATTTAACAGTCTCCTCCATATGCAGAGGAGACTGGTATTTTGTATTGATCAGATTGCAGTTTTCATTTAACGACATTCGTATTTGCGACACTCTACGGTAAACTGGCCCAACATTGATTTCCTTCAGAGTACACAAGCTGATCATTAGATTGATAGCGTTGATCCTGTTTGCTTGCAATCTGACCTACCTGTCTTTCTTTCAATTAATCTTTTGATGCAAGTACGTATTTTAAACCTTTTAAAGTGAAAACAAAGGTACAATCCGTAAGGAAACGGTGAGAAAATCTTTACACGTATTATATACATATGTGTGTGTGTATGTGTGTGTGTGTATGCGTGTGCATGTGTCTTATGATATACATGTTTATGTTAGCATGCATTCGCTCGTATATTTATGTGCGCAATTTTAGATACAGTCATACATGCACAAACACACATATTTATCGCAGATATTCATGTGTTTAAACAAAAATGATAAGTCCATCGACTCACAGGACACATACACACACCCTCTCATTCGTGCTTTCTTGCATATGTAGACACACACACACACACACATATATATATGTATATGTGTGTGTGTATGTAAAGATACATACTTATATATCAACATCTATGAATCTCTCCCTCTTTCTCTCTTTCTCTCTATCTATCAATCTATATGTGTGTGTGTGTGTGTGTGTGTGTGTGTGTGTGTGTGTGTGTGTGTCTGCTAGTGTACTCAGAGGAGACCAAGCGTGAATAAATAAGATGTCATTATAAATTCTTAAAGTATAACGAAATAATATGTTTTGGGGTGAAGCGTCTGGAGATTTATCACTATTTATAATGGCTCAAGTAGAGCAAAGGGAGAAAGATCATTTCATCCCTCGAGATCTAGACGAGTGCAGTTTGTATGGACGTCAGTTATAAACCCACTTCTAACAATAGGCTTGACTAAATAGATCGTCATCGCTGGATACTTTTCTGCGTTTTTGTACCTTCAATATTCGCTAAACAATAGGATATAAAGGAGCCGGTGACTGATTCTTATTCAATGACGTCAAGCACTAAAGATAAGAAGTTTTGTTCGATTTAATTAAATTTTGACGTCAGTTCGCTGTCTGTATCGTTGCTTGAATCGTGTTCTCCAGTCGTTTTTTAGAAAATAAGAAAAGACAGATATAGAAAACTGGTGTCTTAAAAAATATTTCATCTTCCTTCTTAAGGCCACCAGGCTTCTTGAAATATGAAATTTTTAAAAAAAGCACCAATTGAAAGGTCGAGAAAACAAATAATTCACTCTATTTAACGATTTTTGCACAATAGATTACATCATTTCTTGTAGAATAACTGAAAAAGAATCATGGGGAAGGCCTATGTCCAACGACGGACGGTAACTAGCTGATGATATATATATATATATATATATATATATATATATATATATATATATATATATATATATATATATAATACAATTCACTACATAAACTAGCTCATGTTTCTGCCCTCTCCGGGCCTCATCAGGCGAATGATTATTTACATTTTTTATTCTAGTTTTGGGGAATTTAGTGAGAATGCTGTGAGTGTGGTAGTGAGTGGTAGGGGTTATTCATTTTGTCAAGGGGTGTGAACTGGATCTAGGGGTCATCTCTGAAAGGATGCATGGTAGTTTTCTGGGGAGTTCTTCTTGACCTTTGTATTTTGGCATTGAGTTTTATTGCCCCTGTTGATGTCCTCTGTGGCTCTGGTGGATAGTATTATTCTTAATTTTTGATTTATAATATGTTTGGGCATGCATGGTGGTAGAAAATGGTGATAGGAAGTTTTAGGGATGATGGACATAGGAACGAATGTGTCTACTTTACTTTTTTGATTTATTTGCATGTGTGTTCAGCAACACACATACTAATAAATCAAAGAAGTAAGGTACAAAATTCGCTCCCATATCCATCATTGCTTTATATTATTAATATATCATTACATTATGCTATACTGCTAGCCTGATCTATACCATATGTATTATTTGTTATATATTAATACATATATTTATAATTCCTTTATTTCCCAATAATGATATTGCATTTCGAACGATTTTTGATTCGTCTTTAACTAAGATTAACAGGTTTTATTACAGAAATGAATGTTGACAAATACTGTGAAAAAAAAATGTGTTCACAACGTTGCAGGTTTTAAACAGAATAATTCACATATCTTGTTCTAGATCATTGTTGCTAATATAACCTTCACTTTTCCCTAATTAAAGACCGATCATCCATTAGAATCAATTTCCCAAGAAGAGGCACCTTCGGATTTAGAGGAATATACGTGTAGTAGGGAATTCATGGTTCCAAGTACCTTCACGAAATGAACAATCGATGATTCACGGAGCAATGACGTTACCTCACACATCATCTGTGCAAACTGCCACTGATAGTCGTTATCAGCAGTAGTTTGGTAGACATCAAAGAGAAAAAAGAAAACATTTAATGACTTTAGCCAAGTATTTTTGTGTGCTTCGTATGTATCTGTGCCAAGTTAATCTAGATGGCGTTAATTAACTACACAATCACTTATTATATATGCTTTAAAAAAACGATAAATTTCTAATTGTGTGTGTGTGTCTCTCTCTCTCTCTCTCTCTCTATATATATATATATATATATATATATATATGTACGTATGTGTGTGTGTGTGACCCCTCTCTCTCTCACTCTCTCTGAATTTGTGTGTGCATGTGTGTGTTATGTGTGAGATTTAGATTTTAAAAAATTACAGACAAATCTTTTTAAAACTTTTCAACTTATCTTGTTTACCAGCAAGCGAACGTGTACCAAGATCTAGTGAAGTTGGACATTTTATTTACGTTTGCAATACATGACTTTCAACTATACTTGGGCCCATTATCAATGTCAGGAACAAAATAAGGATGTTATCTATTATTCAATTTTTGTCGGCTTTTGCCATACGAGCGTTATGATGACGCTGCAAACGAGGCGATCTGTTGGTGAAATTCCAATCTGAGCTAAATGTATCTATCAATGAATCCAAAGCAAAATGAGATATTCTTCTGTTGGGGATCTTGGGGTTTAAATGTATTTTTCTGGGAGCCATGTTTTTTTTTCTGTTGGCTTTTGTAACGTGGGTTTATCGATTTGAAATATGAAAGGGTGCCTAGTGATATACCTTGAGCACTTTCAGATATTTACTCCGTGTCTGCAATCCAAGGAAAATACAGATTTATCAGATTCTATGCAAAATAATCACATCAAAATGAACAAAGTTTTATGACTTCAACGTTCATTCATGAACGAGGTTATGCACGCTGATTCCAATTTAATGAATATTAACCCTTTTACTCCATTCCAGCAAAACACATTTGCTAAAAATACCCAATATCTAACACCAAAAGACTTTTCCCTTCTGGACAGGGTTATTATTCATTAATTTGAAATTTTGTACATGACCTCCTTAATGAGCAAACAGTATTTTGCTTGAAATCTCATAAATCCGTATTCCTCTAGGATTTGGGGCATAAATGTTTTAATATTTGGGAATGATCTAGGGTTTTTCTCCAGGCATCCTCTTGTATTTTAAATAGATACTTCCATGCTACAGGGATCAACAGTAAAAAGAAAAAAAACAACAAAAAACATCACCCGACAAAACAAGGTTCAGCAAAATATCAGCCTATGACTCCCGGACTATTCATCTGTTAATTGTTGTTATTGATAATATGATGAATATGGCTGAGATTGTTCGCATTATAATTGGTTTAGTCGAATAACTTGTCCTTTGAACCAGCTAAGCATTACAGATTTCTTATTGCTCAGAAACATCGTTATTAGGAACAAAACAAATGATTGAAATAGGTGATTGGTTTACCTATTCCGTTTTCTCTTCCATTTGTATGATTTATAATGACATATTTTCATACAAAGAAAAGAAATGTAATAAATAAATTTATGAGTGTCCAAAATCTAATTCAAGATCAGCAAGTAACGTTGATGTCTTGTAGAATGTACCAATGTAATTTCCCAACATTCTGTATAGTGAAAGCAACACAATGGCATTTTCTATGACCAACATGGTCGCTGAATGTTGCATTAAGATGCCTTATTATTCAGGAAGATTTGGTGGCCGGTTCCATCGATATGATTATACTATGAGGGAGGAGAATTCTATTGTAGAAACTCAGCTGTAACAATGAAGTAAATATGCCTAGGTTAATATCATATATCCCGACTTTTCGGGAAGATTGAGTTGTCTGAAGGCATTTTCTTTAGTTTATCGATAAAGGATACCGGAATTAATAATTGAATGTCCCAGACAAGTAAAAGCCCGTTGAATGATAAAAATAAGTAATCATCTTGATGAAGACCATCAATGTAGAAACAAATTTATAAATCTCACAATTGTAATTACAATGTCTTCTGTTGCAGAACCAAACTACTCAAATATGCTTAAACGTAACTATTTTATGTTTAATTATTCCTTAGTTTCATCATTTTGAAATTTTTAGTACATCTTTCACGAAGAGATTGATAATTAATATCAATTCATCGGATGAAAAGTGCACAATGTTACATGGTATGTTTGTGGGGTACTAAATGTATTTCAATAATTCCAATGAAGGTCAACCCCTCATCATTTGAGTAAATACATATTATTACAAACCATTCTGCTCTTTTTTATGATGAAAAATGAACACAAAGAATATTTCCAAACTTATCCTTCATGTTTTTCGAGATTAGCATTTTTCACAAGTGGTGTTTCAAGTCATTTACCGTGATGTGTTAATTATTACCCGAGAACAACGGTACATATTTCATATCTCATTTTTCTTTGGATGTATTTCTTGTACTTTGAATAATTCAGACGGCTGTACTACCTCCTTTTAGTCACATACATATATATCATGTTACGCCTTTGACAGGCCAAAGTGCTATCTCATCAACAAAATTATTTCTCTTCTTCTGAACATCCGATGTATTCCTATAGTCTTCAAACACGGAAAACAACAAGCAATCGTGTTTTTCTTGTACTTATTCATCCCTTCGCTATCAATCAATCTTTTTTTAGCGTCTCATAAATTTAAAAATGAAAAAGCTAAAACAATGATGGCTTCACATTTAGAAAATAAATATTCAACCAGGCAGATTTAAAGGGTGATTTTAAAACAGATTTATCGATTCTAATATTCTCTACTGATTCTCTTTCTTGTCTTTTAACTAGTTTTATTAAAGTAGCAACAGTCTTAAAATTTATTATCCTTCTTTTCACACTTACACTTGTATTTAGCGGCATTGATTCGAAGTATTGTATCTGCAGGAATTATCAGTAGCGTGAGGTGGACATTTCTTCTGAAAGTTTTTTTTACATTTAGTTTATTAATGAGTTTTGACGGCGGAACTTTTCACATGAGTTAATCATGTTTGTTGTTTAAAGAACTTTAATATCATTTCAGTAATTCTTTATAGATTTTGCACTCCTTCTTTCTATTGACTTTGACGTTTCGCTCTGATATGTGATAATCAAGAACTCAGGTGGTTATTTTCAGATTAGACGTTTGGTGATAAAAAGAAACAGATTAATAATCTTATCCAATAGTATTGTTTCGCTTATATTCTGATATTCAGATTCTGGATTCCAAAAGGTCAAAAAATAATTTTGTTTCTTTTAAAGGAATTCAAGTTCATATATACTGATATAGTGTTGTGGCATTGGACCTATCAGTCAATTAGAATATCCTTACTCTTCCCAGCAAAAAGACACACCACACGTGGCTGTATGTGTCAGAGTTTCGTTCATATGTACAGATTCTATACCTTTAGAGAAATTGAAAATAACCTTAAGCCATACCAAGAAGTGTAGTTTTGTATTAAAGTTAGTCAAATTACAAATGCATAAATATAGAACTTGATAATGCACAATGAATATGTGAGCTTTTTTACATTTTTAATTCTCCAGAAATTTGAAAGTTGTGCAGACTTAATACGGAACAAGGAGGGAGAAGCCAACAATGCCATCCAATTTGATTTAAGCTAATTAAGCAACAATTTTAAAGAAAAAATATAATTATTAAGCAAATTACAAATTTTACATTTTTTTGAGGACATCTTACGATCATTCCTTTCAAATTATATGAATATGTGTTGCAAGAATTATGGAGAAAATTATCGGCTGAGTGGGAGGCAAAGAATTTTTGCAAGAAAATACGAAAGCAGAATAAAAAAAAGACAGAAAAACCTAAAAAGCCTCACAATAGAATTTGAGATGATGTGAATTAAAGATGAAAAAATGCTCACAGAAAAGGAATTTGCGGCATGAAGTGATTAAAAAGAACAATGAATGAATTCTTCAAAAAGATGAAAGATCAGAAGTCATAAAAAAAAAAGAAGCTCTCACGTGAACTAAATTACACCACTGCTAGCAATCATTCATTCTTCCAGTTTGTGCAATCTTTCCAGAAAACAGTAGGTTAAAGGTTCTGAGAAAACCGTTAAAATCAAAACCCCAATCTTACCAATAATATCGCTGAGCTGAAGGGAATCTTATTGATTTAAAAAATACAGATGGAGAAAAGAATGCAAAAAACAGCCGGTCTCACGTAGGTTTTCATACGTGGATCCTGAGCAGGAGTCTCATAAAGTATATACATATATATGACACTTTTTCAGCCCTTATGAATGTTATATACCTCACAAAAAAAAGTTGCTCGTTGATGATATTGAAGTGAGTTAAGGATCATAGATGACATATTGTTATCGACCCTAAACCATAAATGATTATATAGTATGAGATATTTCAGTCCTCTAACATAAATGATTAATGCTGTGTTATCATCAGTAATCCCCCCCCCTTTTTATTTCAGTTGATGTTATATTGATACAGTTTTCAAAAGAAGGTCTACAACCAACGCATCCTCTTGGTAGTCATTTATGGAGCTGGGTTGACCCTCGAACTTAAAACTACGCAACATGTACTGGAAAGAATCAGGCTTTACATCACATGGTGTAGTCACAATCATCATCATCATCATCATCATCATCATCATCATCATCATCATCATCATCATCATCATCATCATCATCATCATCAGTCTTTTAACATCCATCATTGGACATAGACCTTCTCCAGGATTCGCCCCAATTCTCGATCATGGGCGTTGCAGAGCCAGTATTTTCTGAATTCGTCTAGTTCAACTCTCCATCTTGTATTCTGTCGGCCTCAGTTTCGCATGTGATCTCAGGGGATCCATGTTGTGAGTCGGTTGTCTTCCATTCTTGCAAGATGGCCTACCCATTAACATCTAAATTTTCTAATAGTTTCTATGACTTCCGTTTTCTTCCTTATATACTGTGCTGTCTTGTGATCTCAACATTTAAGGTCGAGCGTGATTCTCTCATGTGCATGTTGCTTACTTCTCAGTTTGAAGGTCTGTCTCTTGGTTAGGTTCCATGTTTCAGCTCTATGAGTGACTATACTCATTGTAAATTGTCAAAGTTGTTTGCTTCAGAAAGTAGTCGAAACAACGGGTCTTCTCTATTTGAGCAGATACTTAATCATAATTATTAAAAAAAACAGAAGTGCAGCTGACAATTCCCATCGAATAATGATCATCAGCATCATAAACAGCAACAGCAGTTGGAACAGCAGCCTTTTAACGCCCGTCGTTGGACAGTGATCTAGATTCGACAGACGTCTCTCTCGATCGTATGCATCACAGAGCACGTACTTTCTGATCTTCGTTTTTGTTGGGGATCCATGTCGTGACACGTAATGTTTACTGGTTGTCTGAAATTCTTGCAATATTACGAGCGTATTGTCATCTGGGTTTTCTCACAGTTTCCATGATATCACTGAAATCAGTTTGTTTTCTAATATACTATGCTGTATTGTGACCACTTTTTTTTTTACTCTCTTCGTTTAGTTCATCTAGCATTAGTAAGAGGTCGTGTAGGTTCTTTGTGAAAAGGACGATGTCTGCTGCAAATTTTGGGTTGCTCAGATATTCGCCATCTATCCTGATTCCTCTAATTTCCCAGTCCAGGTTTCGGAGGATCATCTCAAGGCAGGCTGTAAAGAGTTTGGGTTAGCTGGTATCACCTTGCCTTACCCTTTTTGGGAGCTGGAACAAATGTAGCCTGATGGAGGAGTTGCTATGGTTATATATATATATATATATATATATATATATATATATATATATATATATATATATATATGTTGCTGTACTTTGATGGATGCAGGATTTACACCTCGCAGGGTGATGGCCTTCATGACCATGGGAATTTCTTTAGAGTCGGATGCCTTCTTGAAATCTATAAATGCTACAGCGAGTGGCATCTTGTATTCTGCTGCTTTCCCTTTCGGCTGATTTATTGAATGAAGATGGTCCATGGTCCAATAACCTCTTCTAAATCCAGCCTGTTCTCTTGGTTGGTTTTCATCTAGTGTTTAGGTAATTTAGAGACACAATCGACTTTGGGATTTATGATTAACTGTTCAACTAATGTTACAGCGAGCGAAAAATTATCGTTTTTGTAATTATGCATTGAGTCGATTTGATTGTCCATATCTAAAGGAGTCAACTCCGTTTATTTAAGTGCGATTTCTTGACCACTATGCACAACCTTTTGAATTCATTTTTATTTCGTTCCTGGGCAATAAGTATTATTTTTCTAAATGATTATACATAAAAAGAAAATGGCTATTATTCCTTGAAACTTTGATTTTGTAAAGAGAACATCGATTTTTCAATTAACTGTTTTTGTCTTTGACAACTTTGGGAGGCTGGCAAACCTCCGTAGTCTTCATTTTCGTCTGAAATAATCATATTGATTACTCGATCAATCCTTCATCTGGATCCTAATCGTTTTTTTTACTTCACGAGTCGAGATAAAAAATGAAAATCCTTGTCCATTCTCACAATATTAAATCTTTCAGACTAGAGTATCATTCTTAAGATATTGTCATCATTGAAAATATTTGCGATGGTTTTCATGAAGAACTCTTCTTCCCATAATTTCCATGTATTTGAATTCTGGCATCGCTGCCTGAAATACTTTTTTGATCATTTGATATATATATATATATATATATATATATATATATATATATAAGAATTATATGTTTTCCGCAGTCTTATTTTATTTGACATCCATTAATGAACCCAAATACAGCAACACTAGGTCAAAGAAAAACAAGAGGCATGTAAAAATATCAAAAAGAAACATGTGCACTGAATCTGATCATTCTCAAATATTAATAAGATTTCGAATAGCTATCTACGTCTACATAAGAAATTTAGAGAATCAATGCCCAGGGTCTCGGCATAGTGATTTTCAGTTGGACGATTTTTAACCTTTATATAATTTTGTTATTAGTTCATTTGAGAACCGGTGCAAAAATAGTTCCATTTTAATGAGAGTCCCCTGAGCTCAGAAATCGAATATAATACATTATTCCAAACAAAATGAACGCTCATTTCCCCAGTCTGTGAATAGTATCAATCTTTCTCCACCGTACTTTTCCGTGTGTGTTCAAGGTTCGGCTAATCATAAATGCGGGCAAGAAGAAAAGTTGAACCATGATTTTCGGTAGAGATCATCAGATCTCCGGTGAAAACGTTCTATTTTAGTAATAAATATATATTGAGTGTAATAAGCGGTTTGGGTCTTCGTTTACTCTCTTTCACTACTTGTTGTTTGAATACTATTTGCCCCCTTCCCCTTCATCACTTCGGCAATTTTTGCATTCTCTTCTCTTACTTTTCCTAATTCTCTAAATTACTCTGCTTTTTTTCCTTTTTCTATTTTCCCTTCCTCCTCTTTCCAGTCCTTTTTTCAAATTCCATTTTTGATAAGCGTCGTATTTATTTTCATCAAAGTATGACGTATTTAGAAAATACCATGGTTGTCGGTACATATTGACCGGCGGCAAATTGAACGGTTTTTTTCATGATGCTTACATGTTAAAAATATTTCAACTTAGTAGATTTAATGTTTAATAATAAAATCAATAAGAAATATACTTTACTTTCTATATATAAGTTTTCTACATCACAGAATATAATATCTACGTGTCAAAACTTCAAAATACATTTTTTTTTCAAAATTTTGGGTGAAATTGGTCTCGGAACCGAAGATTTGAATGCACAGAATGTTTGTACAGGAAATAAAGAAGTCATTTTAACTACTACCAATCCCATTTTTGTGGCGATACAGCCAATTATAGAATATGAAAAAGAACTGAATTATACAAATAAACAAATACAAATGTATCATTCACTTCGGATCACTAGTAGAGATTGAGTGAATAATATCATAGGAATACTCGTAGATTAAAAGGGCCACAGCCAATCAAAGTTCCTAACATTGTCATATGACTAGCGCTGAGTTTGAACTGCCCTCTATTTCCTTTTTGACACAGTTGATAGCGCACGTACAAGCGTGTTGTAGGCAGATCCCTCCAAATGTCTCAAGTCCTAACAACTAATGTCGCAAGGACATGAACATGATTCAGTCACAGGGGGAACCCTGCCCCCATTAGTGAAGAGTACACAGAGCACTACATTGGGACAAACCATCATTGGTAGTGACATCACTTTTATGCCTGTCCGGTCAAAAATGGTCAAGGAACAAGTTTATTTCTTCTGGTGTATTCTATTATGAGTTACCTGCTGTTGTACACAGTTAAAAAGATAAACCTGACCTTCTTGAGAAATAATTGCAGTAAATAAAAATGTGCTTCTCCACCTAAAATCGGTGTCCTCAAAAGAGTATCGGGAGCTCAATCTCAATTCGGTGTCCACGAACGAAGACAATTTGGGGAAAGGCGTACACTGAAAGAGAAAAAGCTCATAGTAACAAGACTAAGACGTCGTGATTTCAAGCAGTGGATAGACCAGCAACTGATTATCAATCATCTCCACAGAATCATCCTCCTTGGTAAATTTTGCAAAGATCAACGATTGTAAAATACAACAAGCAAAATAGGCCATAATATTCGCTCTATTGTACCCTTATAATACTTTCACCCAAAATATTTTTCCGTCGGGCATTAAAGGAATTCAAAAACCATGCGAAAAAAATTGTTTTGAATAAATACAAAGAAACCTGGACCTATGGAGAATAAAAGATAATCTGTGAATAAGAGACGATCATGAAAGCATGAAATCTCTGCATTCATGGAAAAGATTATCATAATTTGGGGTTACCGGATATCAGTAATACTTGTAACAAAGAAAATTCAGCTGTGCTCCAACCTTTTTATTAATCCTAGTTCTGTTCCTCTAAAGTTGAAATTGTATATTCCCTCAATATTCCAATATTATCTCAACAACTGTACAAACCAAATTTCTTGGAATTCTTTTTTGCAGTACAAGAAGCCGAATTGACTAAAAAGGAATTCCAGTGAACAAGTTGCAGAGATCCTAGTTTTTCCATTATCAATGTGCCGCATGAGATATTCTTCTCAGGAAGTTACATGTCATGAAACACTAAAAAGCCTGTAATGAAACAGCAAGAATAGTGCTTCTAAATTTTCGGCAACCACCTTCTATTAATAATATTGATTGAGTTTTGTTCAGGAAATCATACGTCTTAGGAGCCTGAATATACACACGAATCACCCTTACACGCACAAGGGTAGGTAAAAAAGTATCGCTACTAAATCATAAAAACCTTTATTAGACAAAACATGTATGTGGAACTTTGGTTTGTGGTTACATCCTCAATATAGGCCAATACATTTCTGAAAGTGACGTTTCTATCTCTTCAGCCTTTCCCTGGAATGGTTTACGCTCTTCGAATTACACCGTGTCAAAACGACAGTTTTGACATTAGACGTAATCGAGGAACAAAAATCGCCTTCCTTTTAAATGTTCTTTGACTTTTCGAAACAAAAAGAATTCTGACCGGCAGGGTCAGAGTTGTATAGTGGATTGGGTAAGATTTTAGAACGGAATTCTGCCTAATCTCCCTGGGAGAAAGGGCAAATGCATTCTTGTGATTGGGAAAAAATCTTTGGCTCAACTTATTTGCAGTTTTAGATGCAGTTTTCATACATAGCTACCTGGAAATATATATCAAGATTATACCTTTGGAATAATAGTAATAGTAACTATCATTTGTTCACTCTGACTAAAATTTGACAGAGTTGGTTAGTCGCATTGGAAGCCATTGCTTTGATCGGTCCTTCAATTCGGATTGTATAGGTAGATCAAAGACTCGTTTCTGCTTACGATTCATTCCATAAAACTGTCTTGATCTGCCCCAATCTTTCCTGAACTGACGGGAAGATCGGCACTTTGATCTAACTAATCCTCGTGCAACACTTTTGGTATCAATGAAGCCACAGGTTCGTTGAGGCCACAATATAAAATTGAAATTGAAAATACTGCCCAATGTTAGATCGAAATTTCAATAGCTATCTTATCAATAGTAATTCAATTGTTTTCATCCACTAGTTTCTGGACCTCAGCCACAGTTTCTCCATTAAACACTGAAGTTCCTCTGTTCATGTTCTTCAAAATGCTAGTTATACCTAAAACTGGGGAGCCATTTTAGTATAACTGTTCATTTTTTAAATCCTTGGAACGCTTACATGGTGAACAACTGATGATCCCATCAAGGAAAATTTGCATTCACAACAATATTATTTCATTTTATCTAAAACATGACACCATTTTAAAATCTTACATTAATTGCATTAGCAGATATTTCAAAATAATTGACCGAGATGACATACATTGCTCAATATTTAACTCAGTAGATAAAACTATAATTGAATTAGAAAAGAACGAGGGTTACAAATATATATATATATATATATATATATATATATATATATATATATATATATATATATATATATATATATATATATATATAAGTATATATATATAGTGGATGTCAACAACTCCTACCTAACCCACTCATCAGCAACCAGCAATATGTTTTATATATATATATATATATATATATATATATATATATAAATTTGTATATGGTAATTTTATTTTCATTATGACAAGATAAAAAAATTCTGCCTGCTGCTGATAAATACATTATGCACGAAACGTTGACATTCACCAGATAAATATTCTTATAATCTATATATATATATATGTGTGTGTGTATTTGTGTGAGATCGGGGCTACTTGGTACATTTCTCGCTTAGATGACTGTAATTTCCTGATAATTAAATTTATTGAGACACAAATATGATCATTGGTTACAACGGAAAAGAAATGTCCCATGGACTGGTTGTTTAGATTTAATTTTAGCTACATTTAAAAGATTTAAAATGGGTACAAACTAGCCCACCTATGGGGATAATTGGAGCAATCTGATTGGACAAGTTAGTTATCTTGCTTGAAGGTACGGATATGATGAGGTATATTGTTAGGATTGAGAAATGGAAATATTGAAAGCAGACATATGGATCTATTTGAGAAAAAAAAGTATGATTTTAGGAATATGATGTCCACCTGATTGGCCAAGTGGAATCATATGTGGGTTGATCTGAATGATATATATTGATAAGGTGGAAAAGGGAAAATGAACAATAAGAAATTAATGACAACGATGACTCTTTTGGCGTTACAGTTACACCGTACAAAGTGGCCCTAATCATTATGTACTAGTAAAGCCCCAAAACATGGTTTTTCCTTTCATTTTATTCTGAAAGAATAACGTTCAGAAGCTACTTCAAAGGTCGTATATATACTTGTCTAATGGCATTTTATCATGAACAGAGACTACGCTATCATCAGTTGCACAATACGTCATGAAGTAAGCACTCGTTCGTCAGTGGAAAAAGTTACTTACTAAGGTGAAAAAATACGTTTCTCTTGCAAAAATGTTCATGCTCCCAACACGTATGACTTAAACTATTTTTTTATTTAGAAAAACAGCCAAAGTATTTATGGTCAAAATGAGACAAATTGGCGGAAGCAAACAATACACACACACACACACACATATTATATATATATATATATATATATATATATATATATATATATATATATATATATATGGGGTTCATTTCAAGTCGAGACAAAAATCATCACCAAAAATATTCAGTGAAAGACAATATGAAAGGTTGCTCTGTTCTTACATATAAATTTGTCACCTCTAAGAGTGAAATTAATTTCCTTACCACTTTAATGACAGATCAGTATTTAGATACTTGCAAGCAGTTTCACCGTCTTGACAAGGATTTATCACACCATCACCCAAAATAATGACTTGCTTTAGAGCAGTTGGATTACACTGAATTAGTTATCAAAAACAATATTAAATTAATCGGTGATGTATAGTTGAGAGAGAGAGAGAGAGAGAGAGAGAGAGAGATAGGGGGGGAGAGAGATAGAGAGCGACAATTGCTGGGCTGACTTTAGGTGTCACTAGTGTGAGTCTTGTCTGTGTCAGTTAACAATTCACACCATAACCTTTGATCTGTAGTCGTGTGCCGGCCTGACCGTTTCTGGCCTTCTCAAGTCCCGCTTGACCGTGACACCTTCAACCACACCCACGTGACCCTGGCCTTTTGACCAGTCTGTGTCTGATTATGTGTCCCCAGAACAATGAACACGCCCACTCATTCCCTTCGGAAGACCTTTTGATGACACTGCAGTCAATACTGACTGGCCACCATGTACATAAATGGGACACCCTTCTACTCCAGATCTCACCGGCGATTTCCTTTAGAAGTGATATAATATAATCTTTTTCAAGTGGATGGTTGAGATGACTGCTGGCAATATTAAATAGATATATCATATAGGAAGTACTTGCGGATAAAGATAAAGAGCATGATATTGATAAACGAACTGCCAGGTCTTTGCTTCTATTTAAAATCCTAAATTTCAAAAGAGTCTAAAACAAGGACTTATTTTCATTTCCTCATACACAGTGAATACTAATTCTACGAATAAGGTAAAGCTCTGCATCCCCTCTAACTATTTTCTTTGTCATTAGTTTCTCTTTTGTTGGCGAGACGTATTTAGAGGATGTATCAAGATTGATTGAATAAATACTTAAATGGAAACCAGATTCAAACCGAAATATACATTTTTTGACCCATAACACAAATACACACATACATACATATCTTTTATTTACTCTATTTGCAGAAACATATTACAATAAGCGATAATAGTAGTCAACATACAATGATTTTTTGGAATGTTTGTCCCTTGATCCATAGATAGTCTAATGATGGAAAAAATACTTTTTTCCTCAGTTAGACAAGAACAAAATGGACGTAAAATTCTCATTGTAAAATCAACACCTGGGAAATTAGAAGAAATCTGGCAAAAATCA
>OY735201.1:46930096-46990096 GCA_963457665.1 Thysanoteuthis rhombus | reverse complement strand
TATTTTCGTTGGAAATCGATCCATTAAAACACATATATAACCCAAATTTGCTTTATAAGAGAGACTTCCTCTGAATGCGTTGTCTGAAATTGAGATATTAGTTAATACTGTAATATCATATTTTGAAAATCGGAAAAAAGTGTTCTGATCCACGTAAACTGAGAGGATATTTGGTACAATTAAGTTTGGATAGTCAATTCCCTTGCTTTTAGGTACATTTTTGATTAATTGCAATTTAAAAATAAAAAACATTTTCAAACAGACATAACTATTAACAGAAATAGGAAATGTTTCTGAGTAGAAAGAAAGATTTGGGGAATGAAATGACTCGATGGATTCATTCGTGCGATTGGTTTTTCTTTCGTTTTGATTTTAGTCCTTCTTCCTCTTATATTTTTTTTTTTTTCTCTGAATGATTTTTCACTTGTTTGAAGATTGTTCTGTTATTTTACAGCCTCAGTTGCATAAGATCCCACCATGAAGACGAAAAAGGAGTACGTTAAGGTGATACCATCTCGCACGAACCTTTTGCTGCCTGCCTCGAAATGATACTCAGACACCTGGACCGAGAAAATGAAGAAATCAAAATTGAGGTTGAAACCTAAGTAACCTCCAATTTACAGACGATGTCGTCCTTTTTTTGAGATTTTTCACGATCTCCAAATAATGCTAGATGAACTAAACGAAGAACACGCACAGCTGAATGAAGTGGACCTCTACATCTATGTAGGATAACGAATTTCCATGTCATCTTCAAAAAACGAAGTAACCAAGCGTAAAATCACTTCAGGTAGGCAAATTTTCGGTAGAGCAAGCTTAACATTCAAAAACACGAAAATCTCATTAGACCTAGAAAAAAAATGCGAAAAAACATGCATGTTTGCAATAGTCACCTATTGAGCTGAAACATGGAATCTAACCAAAAAATTGACCCTAAAACTGAGAATCATGCAATGCAACCTTGTGATAATCATTCACAATGTGTCCTAAAATGATCTCCGGACAGCACTATTTTGGAGAAAAACATGAGTCCGAGATAGCATCAGAAAACTCAAATAGCAATGGGTTAGCTATGTAGTAAGAAAACCAAACAGCTGCCGGACATCTTGACTTACAATGTAGATCCTTGGAGATAATATGCAAAACTGCGATAGGCAGAATATTTGATGGCTGGACGAACTAGACGAGTTCAGAAATTATTGGCTTTGCAACCCCCACGATTGAGATGCTTGGTGGATTTAGCGAAATGTCCATGTCCAACGATAAACGCAAAAAGACAGATGATAATTATGATGAAACATCACTACTCAAAATATACCAACGATCCACAAACAAATGCTTTTTATATTCTTTTCTAAGAAAAAGTCCTGACAGCTGATGCTAGGAATTTAGTATATATACTCTTTATTACCACTTTTTATGAACAGAAACTGTGATATCATCATCAAGAACACATTACATCATAGACTAAGCACTCACTTGTCAAAGTGAAAAGGATAGTTGTCACAGTGAAAGAACGCTTTCCATGCAAAACTTCTCGTGTTCACAACACATATGACTAAAACGAAGTAAAAAATGGCTAAAATTGTTCTGCTCAAAATGAGGCTAACCGCTATCCCTTCAAGAGATAGAAAAAAAAACTAAAGCAAGTGTTGTAACTTACCCATGTGCAGAACTAGCCCTACCCTGCATGCATATATATTCATATATAGGATATTATGGATTGGGGTATTCATTATGTAAACATAGTACGTTACAAACAAGGTCAACAGACTTGGCTTGAAATTGTTTTTGGAGGAATATCATCGATTGCTACCGGTTGATTATATACGTAATTCTATTATTATATTAAACCGATGGTTCATGTATTTTACTCAACACATTCACAATGAAACTGAGAAAAGATGATTCGATGCAACCGACTTGTTGCAATCCAAACCGATGTAGCCGACTCGATGCAGCCGACTTGAATCGACTCAACCCGACGTGGCCGACTCGACGCCAACACAACTCGACGCAACGTTTATCATACAGTCATCAAATGACAATAAGGATATTCAATAAAAGAATAATGAGTAGGCATTACTTCGACGGTGAAAATTATTCATAATTATAAGCTATTGCTCGTAAATATTACAGATGGTTTCTTCCCTTAAACCTTTTGCCAGTCGCAAGATTTTCCCATGCCGGGAAGCAAGCTAGCATTTCCATGAATAAATGCACTCAACTTTTGATGAATAGATATTTTTGTGCGTCATTTTAGGGAGGATGATCGAAAAATATATTCGGTAAACTCCAAGTGCATCAACTGTATAGAACTGGCGAAATAAACATTTTAAAATGTTGTTTACACAGCAAAACAGCGTTTACACATAAACTGATGGCTTATGGTCTTTGTTTTAGGCAAGTTTTCAGTCACAATTATATCACCGTTTATATAGTTTACATGGAAAATGTTCATATCAATTTTTTCCCCAGTTTTTTCCCGTCTGATTTTTTGTGATAACATTATTATGGTTGATGTACCTGGATGATTTCATTGGGAATGTTCCGATCAAAACAAATGAATCCTTCATCCAAGATATCTTAGACATTCGAGTCATGGGATACGTATATAAATTAATTTTAGAAAAATGTCAAAACATCATGATATCAGCGCGGCATGAGTCTGTTACTGTAAGGCCTTTGACAGTGTGCCCCACTCTCGGTTCTCGCGAGATACATCATGTACCCTCGGTAATCATCTGGTAACCTTGCTTGTAATGTACAATGTTTACATAATGAACGCAGCGATCCATAATCCAAATATATCTTTGCAAATCAAACCAGTTGAACATTTGCGAATTTTTTGACAGGCTCAGAGATCTGATAATATTTTTTTTAGTTACACGGCTTACAATGAGTCGAAAGGAGACGGTTTGCTCTCAATTTATTGTCTGATTAACTACGCCGTATATTGTTCTGGCATCAAATAATAAACGACGCAATAAAAATGCCAATAAAAGATGTAGCACATTCTTTTTGTTCGACGTTGTTTTTGCTGGAGATAAGCCTTATAATCCTTTCCTCTTGAGTCGCATACAGTTTTTTCAAAACCTTTAATAACGGATTTCGTTTCTTCAAATCATCAAATTAACTCCAGCTAAAAGTTTAATCCGATTATGTTATTATAGATTTAAAAGAAGAGCTGGTTTCTTTCGAGTATATAAAAAGAATAACTAGGAATGCTTTTTTTTATTATTATACTTTTAGAAGTAAATGCTGCTGACAGAATTGAAATAAGAAAACGAGAATTGAAATCAATAATTTTAAAATGACAAGGGCAGTGAATATTATTATTCAAGTTTTATCCATTTTGACAGAAAGACATCTTTAATCAAGCCCAGGAATCATCGCTCTATGATGTATTGTACAGTGTGTAGGAACTGATAGATTTAATAAATTTCATTTTATCATCCTTTTACACCTTTAGAATTGACAGAATTTGGACCGAAGATTTTTTATTTTGTACGCAAAGTTCCAATTTTTTTACCTGTATCATTATTTTTTGACTCTTCTATTTTTTTAAACCTTCCTCCAAATTCAGTCAGTTTGGAAGCTGTAATACGATGTCAAAATAAACTTATATTACAAACTTATCGGACCCATTTTCAACTCACTGTATGTCTTAATGATAATTTCTCTACTTTCTCCCTTTTTTTTCATTCATTATTCTTACTCTTTACCAATCGCATTATAATAAATATTTCTGTGATAATTGTTTGTACTTTTTTTTACCATCACTCATTTCACGGTGGTTATCGTCATTAACTGATCTGTTTTCTCAGCTGTTGCTGTGAAAAACAGATTGATGTTTATAATAGCAGAACAATCCTTGTCATCAGATATATTTCTGTTTTCAATATAAGCATTATTTTAAAATTAATTATTACTGTTTTGTTGGAATTACAATGGCCATCATTGAATTTAAAATTATCATAAACAATATCATTCATTGCTTATTAATGATCTGAATGGATGAACAATGGCATGTGTTCTTCCTTGAAAGAAGAAGGCAAATTAGTCCAGAAAGAGTTCAAGAATAGTACACGACGGGATTGCAAATGTTATGCAGTTGGAATTAAGTAAACGACCAGGGTTTGACCGTTTAGACAAATGATATCAGCACCAAGCGGAGACAGTCCTGAGAAATAGAAGCCACAAATATATTTGCGACAACCGAACTGACCACTGCATTCAAGCCATAGGACAGAACTTGGTATTCGTGGACAAGAGATAGAGAATCTGATAGATATAGACGTGGTCCTATCCAGCAATAGGAGCGCTAGGAACAGTCCTTAAGAAATTGAAAACTAGACTGGAGGAGCAGGAGATAAGAAAAAGGATTGAGACCATGTGAACCACAGCACTATTAGGGTCTGCACAAAAACTGAGCAGTTTACTGGGAATATAAGACCTACAACCCCCATTCGTCAGCAATGGCTTAACAGTAATGAAAGAAAAAGCATGTGTAAGTAAAGCTGGAGATAGTTCATACAGTATCAATCACAGCACTATTGTGATATGAGAGGCCACTGAGAGGAGGGCTGGAGACCCAAGGAAACTTACTGTCAAGTAATGGAAAAAAAGTGCAAAAGTACCAGAAGAACCATGAGTAAAATGCAACAGAGTTAGGTACAGTGTTAGATTGACGAGAATAAATTAAAAATAGATGAATTATTCCACCTTTATATGCTATTTGTTCTTCTGCAACACTAGTTACAACTATCATGCACAACTTAATATTATTATAATAATAATAATAATAATAATAATAATAATAATAATAATAATAATAATAATAATAATAATAATAATAATAATAATAATAATAATAATAATAATGATAATATGTGAGATTCCAAATAATAATAATAATAATAATAATAATAATAATGATAATACCACCACCACTTCCATCACTGAATAGAACTTTGAAAAATAGCAATTTACCAATTCTCTAAAACAAAAGAAGTTAACCACAAAAAGAATATTTTATTTCGTGAGTGAGGCCAACACCCGAGCCAAGCGTGGACCAGAAAAGAAGAGAACACATTAAGAAAAACTTTATAATGTCAGGCAGCAAGTACAAACAGTCAACAAGATAATAACATAGGGAACTTGAGTAAATATTGAATGTGAACATTGGAATAATATATGGAGAATGCAAGGCAAATACAAATAAGGTAAATGAGTATGATTTGAAAGATGATGCCGTAAACGTGCGAGAGAATAGCACCTAATGGCAGCCTAAGATAATTATGTTAAAACGAATTAGATTGATCCAAATTAGGATAACATGGAAGAAAGTAAGAAATATAAACTACGTAGAAAGAAAGAAATATAGATAGGAAGAGAGTGAAATTGGGATGGAACAGTGACACAAGTGAATCCACTACTTCAATCTACAAAAAATGGGCAAGATTGAATGACATCTGTGACAGATTAAGATCAGTGAAAATGGTATAAATTCAATTGTACGAAAAGATGTCCTGAGTACTCACCAGCATACAGATACTGATTATTCTTTCTTGGGCAGAAGGTCGAACCTAATCGATGTAGAAAAAAAGGTAAATGAGTCAAGTAGACGAAGTGGTCAATCCAGTTGATTATTGCGCGAGCGTGAAAGAGACAGAAAAAAAATCAAATATCAGGATCTTGCTTGGAATGTGTGCAAATTAAGAGGTAAGAGGGATACATGTGATCTCTTCTAAGGACCATCGCTGAGAAATAAGAAGGGCGACAGATCCGGGGAAAATAGAGAGAGTGTAGAATATGGTGACGTCGAAGTCATTAAAAAGAGGAAAAAAGACTCTAAATTCCTCTAAATTTGAGGAACTTTTCCGGCAATTAGTCTTTTGCGATAATCCCCAGACAACTCAGGGGTAAAAATAATGGCAATCTTTCAGGAAGACTTGATACCAGATTTTACAGAAACAAATGGAATCAAAGATTCCAGAATGGATTACGAAAGGTACGAAGATCCAGATAAACGAAATACCCCCCCTCCAAAAAGATAAAGTGAAAGTAAGTAATTGCAAGCTTATATTATGCATTGACTTGACGTAGAAAATAACAACCGAACAGCTGGCTGTGGAAATCTTTTACTCTTTTGAAATAAGAAGACTCCTACTTGAGTGGCAGGAATGATACAGATCTACTCAATGCAAATAAAACCATGAAAATCTTTCCGATGGCAGAGGGGATATCTTTTCGACAGATGAAAAATAAAGATTGAAAAACAAAGTGGAAACGCTGGAAAATTACCCGGATCTTAGTTTTGAAGTAAAATATTGTAAAATACGTAAACTAAAATCGTACAGATCCTTATTGAAGGGTTGGGAATGGTCCCGAAGAGCCTTACAAAAAACTGGAAGAATTGGAAATCCTCAGAAGAATTGAAACTATTCAGACGGATGCATTTCTAAAAGCAGTAAAAAAGCACTGTAGATTACAGTAGTCTCCATTTTATTAGTATTGCCATTTATTATCGCAACTGATTTTAAAACTATAATTTTCAGTCTTGGAGTGAAATTTCAATTCAATACTATAATTGATTTTGTACTTGCACACATCATTATTCTTAATATATATTATGTCCATTAATCTAATGCTATTTCTTTTATTTTTCAATTGAATAATATCGTGCACTTTTTGCCTTCAAATTCACCCGGTGACTTGCCTGTAACATCTGGTATTTAGAATTTCTCTCGTTATTTTCTTGTTGTTTTCAAATCAGATTTGAGTATGTTCTACAACAGGTCTGTGTTTGTCACTGAACAGTTCACTGTTCAAGAAGGTGCACGCAGTTTGAAACGTGTTTATATTGGGAGTTTCTTGACTGAAGTATAGTCAGTACGTTTCCATGCATAACTAAATATTGAATAATCATCTGGTGGTATTACCTTCAGTTCTTCATTCACTTTGTAATGTTGAGAAAATAAATACTACCAACAAAAACAATATCATTATTGCAGCTATCATAGCTGTAGTTATCATCGTTAGTTTGTATTTACAGTTGAAACTTTCAAAAGAAGTAGCTGATAGAGAAAAAGTTATAACGGAGAGTTGGACGTGTTGTCTAGGCACAAAAGAACTAGATACTATCATAACATGACATTATTTTCCTGTAATCATGCTTACAGATGCATCTTGTATGCCATTCAATATCGTTTCATGAAACAATCATAAAATTGTTCTCTGAAGGAAGATAGCTGTTAAGTAAGTAGATGAACATTCAATGAAATTGAATTTATTTTGATGTTTTAGATAAAGGGGGACTGTCTAATACAGAATGAATGATGATGACAGATAACCGACGGATCCGGTTCGTGAGTATGAAATTGTTTCTGAAAATTTACTTTGAAATGAATGAAATTAAAAATGAACAGTGGAGAGAGAAACGGGTTGATCAACGAATTATCATTTAAGTCATTTTCTGACACTTTTCACGGATAACTTTTACTCTTCCTTTCAAAACTTCAAGTCTGCAACAAATAAATGTATCAAAAATAAAACATGCGAAACAAATGATAAT
Organism: Thysanoteuthis rhombus; assembly: GCA_963457665.1. NCBI lineage: Eukaryota > Metazoa > Mollusca > Cephalopoda > Oegopsida > Thysanoteuthidae > Thysanoteuthis > Thysanoteuthis major. Next base: position 46,982,520 of record OY735201.1, on the reverse strand, counting down.
TATTTTTAATACCAAAATATACAAGAAAAAACACAGAAAAGCAAAATAGATATTGCAAACTGAAAGTAGCTGTTTGCAATTTGGCACCAACTAATCCATTATTGTCAAAGAGAAGGATGACGTGCGCTAAGTGTAGCTCTGTTCAGACAAATGGAAGATTGAACGACTCCTGAATAAGGGATACGATGACTGAAGGTAGACAAATTGCAGGCTACGAATGAATTGGACGTATAAATTGAAAGAAACAATCTATTAAAGGTAATGATGGATAGAAAGCAGAAAAAAAAAACGTTCAGGAGAGTGGAATCAGAGACAGTATGTTGGGAAGAAGCAAAACAGAGAAATTAAATAGTGGTTGATTAGATTAGTAAAAAATGATATGCAAAAAAAAAAAAGAGAAAATTGTCTGGAAAAATAAAATGAATATACAAGACAAGTGGGTATTTCTAACTGCCAGTAGATATTAATCTTTGAAGATTCATACTTATGAAACTTATTTAAGAATATATGCATCATTTTATCATTATTTTTTGTTCATCCTCATCTTTCATTGCCATGTCTATCTATCTGTCTATCTATCTATCTTGGAAAATGTATGTTTGGCAGCAATTCCACTTCTGAGCAAACAATACCACGGGTAGTTTTTGCCAGTTCACCATATATATATATATATATATATATATATATATATATATATATATATATATATATATATATATATGTTTGTTTATAAATGAGTCATTTTGAATGAAGGGACTATCCAAAGTTCGTACAGTAATTCTGCTTTCAAAGTCATCGGTCATAATGCAGGAGTATTTTCAAAGGATTATATATATATATATGTGTGTGTGTGTGTGTGTGTGTATGTGTGTAGGTGTATATATACTCTCTCTCTATATATATATGTATACTTTATATATATATATATACTTATATATATATGTATACTTATATATACATATACTTTGTATATGTACTTACATATATACTTTGCATATATATCTATATACATACTCATGTATATATGTACTTATATGTATATATATATAGTCATGCATATTTATATATGTATCTATTTATATACATGTATATATATATATATATATATATATATATATATATATATATATATATATATATATATATATATGTATATATAGGTATATATATGTGTGTGCGTGTGTGTGTGTGTTCTTCTCTTCCAACTCTGGAGTGGAGCACTGTTGAAGATGGGAATAATGTGTAAGTAAATATATCGCTTACTTCGATCGTACTGACCGTACAGTTCTGCATAGGGCATGTGTAGAGCATCTGGCTCTGGGTCTGAAGCGAAGGTTTTCGACCTTACTTAGTGGTACTGGAAAGGATACTGGATTGAATATAGCCACATAGGAGTTTTGTAACACAACGTTACAGTTATCCGTGGATGATGCAATTATCATATATATATATATATATATATATATATATATATATATATATATATATATATATATATATATATATATATATATACAAATACATAGATATACATACATGTATATGAACTCTAATATATATATTTATGTATATATGTGTGTTTGCGTGTACTTATACATTCATATATATATACTTATATACTTGTACATTTATGTATATATACTCAAGCAATTCATATATATATATATATATATATATATATATATATGTATATATGTATATACACACACACACACACACACACACACACACACACACATATATATATATATATATATATATATATATATATATATAAATAATGTCATTTTTCCGAATCAGAGAAAAGGGGGAAATATCGATTGATAACAATTCAGCTGTTGGAATCTGTCCAATGACCACATTAAGTGTAATTAAAACAAGTAACACTCAAAATAGGAAACTGAGTTTGGCTATTTGATGGGCGATACCTGCTTTCATACTTCTCCACATGAATAAAATTTTGATGAACGGACATTGATTTGCTTAACTTGCCTGAAGAGCACAGCTCTACGGTGGATAATCTGGAGGATCCTAGTAATTTAGGATTGGTTTAGTAGAAGTCGAAGAATGATAGGAGGAACTAGGGAAGAAGTGGAGGCGTGGTAGGATAAATGAAGAAGATGACCAGCACCCCTAAAAGTGTGGAGAAGTTGCTGGAAGAAAAAATGAAAGTGTAGAGATAAAGAAAATTGCAAATATCAAAGCAAAAAAAAAAAAAGAACCGGAGTCGTCGAGGAAAGAATATTAACGATAGATAAAGAAGAAGAAAATAAAAGTCACAACAAATTCAAGCGTCTGGTCTTTTTCAGATTCACCGAATCGATCTTAATATCCGCTTCCCGCTTATAAACAAAGAAATGATTTCAATCCATCTACCTTCCTAGAATTTTCTTTTTTCAAAAAAAGAAAAAATAATTCACAAAAAGTTGGTAATCAATAATAATAATAATAATAATAATAATAATAATAATAATAATAATAATAATAATAATAATAATAATAATAATGAGGCACTCATCAATCTTAGCACTATTCCAAGTTGAAACGATGTATTGGAGTATTTTTATGAGACGCCCATCAGAAATAAGAAAACCAAAGTTAAAACTCTAGTAACATTAACTGCAATAATAACATTCCAAGAGTGCCTGGCGCAGAAATGTGATAAATAAGAAATTCGAGAAAGAATCGCTGCAATCAAGACAACACCCTTACTAAAATCTTGTATATTATTTAGGAGAGTGCTAGAGTAATGATGTGACTTGCTGTCACTGACTCTTTGGTGAAATTCATCAGGTACCGTTGTTGCGAAAATTTATACGTATTATGAAAGGAATGATCCTTTCTTGTGATTGATCTCGAATGATAGTCATCAAGGAAATAATTGCCTCTCGTGATTTTTCATCATTGAAAAAAAATGATTATAATTTTTCATTATTAGCGACACCAGTTGAATAATTGATATCATGAGAAATATAATCTTTTTCTGTCTGTCTGTCTCTCTTTCTCTCTCACCCTCTGTCCACCCTTCCCTCTTTCTTGCATCCATTCTCTCTTAACTTTTCTTCTCTTTTTATCTTTCTTCCTTCCTTCTTCTCGTCCTCTTTTTTTCGCTCTCCTCTTTCTCTCTCACGTTGTCTTTCTCTCTCTACCCCCTCCTTTTTTTCTGTTTTCTTCCTCTTTTGCATTTGCTCTCTTTCATTGTCAGTTTTTTCTCTCTTCTTTCCTGTCTTTCTTTCTCTCCCCTTTCTTTCTCTCTTCCTTTCTCTCTTCCTCCCTTCCTTTCTTTTCTTTTCTTTCTTTCTTTCTTTCTTTCTTTCTCCCATTATTCCCCTTATCCATGGCCACATGTAGACATGACATGGCGCCATGATATCTTCCTTTTGTTTTTTGAAATCGAAATGTCTTACATTTGAAGGTCTGACTAATTGCGATAATTAATCCATCTATGAGATAGTTAATGCAACAGAAACAAAACATTAAGCTATGGGAACAGAAAATAACACAAAAAATAATAAAACAGAATGACTGAACAGCATGAGTAACGAGCTACAAAAAATTAAAGAGGGACCTGAATTCAAGATCAATCTAGAGCCCATCAAAAGGACCCTTAATAAATTTGCCACCTGGAAAGGATCGAGTTGTGATGGGACCCACGGCCCCTAGTTCAAAAGGTCTATGGCTATACATGAGGCACTGGCAAAACAGCACACAAATACATAAAGAGGGCAAATATCCCCGAATGAATGACGGAAAGAAGAACCTACCTGATCCAGAAGGATTCCCGAAAAGGACCAGCCATAAATAACAAGAGAGTGATTGCATGCCATCCTTTGACGCCGAAAGAACAATATCTGCACAGATCAAAAACAGTACTTGCTAGAAAGCTGTAGACTTTTTCTTGAGGAACCAGAAGAATGTCGGAAGGAAACCAAAAGATCAAGCGCCCAAATACAGATTGACAGACGATACTATGAGAACTGAAAACACAAATAACCCGTCCACACGATGGTGTAAAAACTGAACGGATGATAATGCCGCCACTTGACACTGGAGGAATATTAACGACAAGACTGGCGACTCCAATCTGGTCTTCAAATATCTAATAAGTTTTGAAACTATTTTAGCTTTGTAAAGACTTTAAATTGAATTAAATCAGGAAAAAATATTGAACGAAATCGAAGTCGAAAACATACCAACAAAACCAGTTATTCTGGAGAAGAGGATAAATTTACGCGTACGACCTTCCGTAACGAAATTCAGCAATGTTTCAAAAACGTAATGGATGCTTAGCATGTAAAGAGTTGAAAGTGCTAGAAAAAATATTCATTTTTTGATATCATTTAAGATTGCAAATTTTTTCTAACGATATCAATATATCAAGAATAGATGTTTAAATGAGGTAAATATTTTTATATTCATAATTTTTTATGTGTTAAACAACTATAATCAAAGAATAATGGTTGATTTGATCACAAGTCCAATTGATAATCATCAACGCTTCAGACTACTCGAGCCACAGAAAATACCTTCTTAACTTGTCTAGTCATCCTAAAATACACTGGTCTGTCTTTTGATATCTTTTGATGTGATGTTGATCATGATTCTCTCCTGTGCACTCACAGTTCGAGGATCAATCCAACAAAGAAATAGGATTGTATAAGACACATAACAATGAAAAAAATATACAAGTCACGTGTATCCGGTTTGAAGATTTCCCACGAGTTACTCCGGGAGAAAGATAAAGCTCCAAGACATAATATCACAATCAACCTACTCAAAAATGCTGGTTAAGTTATCACTAGGAGACTAGCAAGAAGATGAGAACACTGTAATCATGATGATGTTATATAGAAAAGGGACACCAGATCATGTAATTGTGAACAAAGAAAATAAGATCTGCCAGAGAGCTGATCATGCCTTTCGATGAGAACAAAAAATGAAATTGAGGGTGCTTGAGTCATAAGAATATTTGCTGTCACTTGATCTCGAGAAAGAGAGAAAAAAAACTGGAAAAAGGTTGCCATGATCTCCAGATTTAAGAAAATAAATAATACTAACGAACAACAACAAAAAAAGAAGGAAAAAGTAAATGTGCAGATGTTCCTTACGAAAAGTATAGAGCAAGTGAAAATAAAAAAAGCAAATCAACATGATAACAATAGCAGTAAGTCAGAAAACAAGCCAGAAGAAATAAAAGGAATGTAAGCCTCCTCAAACGGCCATCTTAAATAAAATTATATATCTTCCAGGAAACCCAGTGGATTTGATCAGAACTTGTCACGACTGTTCTCCACAATATATGATGAATGCCTTACAAACTAAACACAAGTTTCAAGCCTGTAATTGATAATGTCATATAGAGAAGATAAAGATTATTTGATTTTGTTTCATACGTTTATTCAATATTTTGCAAGTTGTTAAAACCTGTTATTTTTTTTTCGAATTTAATTTCTGTTCTGTCGATAGTGAGCAATACCAATGATACCTACTCGTTCAGTTTTGTTCCGTCTCATGATATTATGCTGTAAAATCTATTCATAATAGCAGGCTTTCAAACATTAATGTTAGCAGAATGTTTTATCTTGAAATAATTCATATATGAACAATAACATGCGAAACGAAGCCAGTGAGACATCAAACAAAACCTAAGCATCCATCAGTAACAGAAAATACAAAAAACGCATGCAAGTACTCTCTCTCTCATATATATATATATATATATATATATATATATATATATATATATATATATATATATATATATATATATATATATGTGTGTGTGTGTGTGTGTGTGTGCATGTGTATATATATATATATATATATATACATATTTTTATTTATATATATATATTTATACATATGTATATATATATGTATATATATGTATATATATATATGTATATATATATATATATATATATATATATATATATATATATATATATATATATATATATATATATATATATATATATATATATGCTATTATGAGTCAATTGCTGGACAAAAGCCTTTTCCATCCTTCTCCCTCTATGAGTAGCATTTTTGTGCTTATCTCAATTATGTCCTTCAGGCAAACTTTTTTTTAATCTCTTCTCTCCACTGTGTGCCTGAAATTTTACTTTTGTATTCACTGTTCGACGAATACCAATCGGTTAGCTTTTCGCTCCATCTATTGTTCCTTCTTCTCACTAAGTGTCCTGCCCTCGAATTTTTGAAAGCAAAATTCCCACATCCCTATTTTGGCCTCGTAGAAGCAAAAAAAAGGTCTCCATCGCATTTGATCCCCACAAATGAAAACAAAAATTGCTCCTCGATTTGACCCCCCCCCAAAAAAAAAATTCCCCCACAACAAATTTTACACCTAATATTGACAATGAATTACTGCCACAATTTTTATCCCTTGTAATAAAAGAAAAAGTTCCACCTCTATTTTGTCACCTAAAATCAAAAAATGATATTTTTCTCGATTTTGAATTCTTAGGCTTTGATCCCTAAAATTGAGAAGAAAAATCTTCTTACCGATACTGATTAAGCAGTTAATATTGAACATAGCGCACAAAAGATCGGCATAAGGAATGATTTTAAGTTTTTGGACGCTGATTTCTGTGGCTCAGTGGCAAGATTGGTCGGTCGTTAACTGAGCACCATTCAAAGTGTCCAGAGTTCGACTCTTACCCAGAAATTATTCTTTATTTTTATCCGTGATGATAATTCAGTCACTCGCTGCTGAAGGATGCCTGACTGAGTTTAGGTATGATAAAAAGTAACAGAAAATGAAATTAAGGTAGATAGTAGCAATGAACTGTAAATAATTTACAATCTAATAACATCGATGAATTAAAAGAAATGAAAAAAAAAAAAGAAATATGATGCTGGAAAGATTGGGTTAGGGTATTGAATACTTGATTCAGAATTGGGCTTGACACTGATTTCTGCTGATTAGTGATAATAAAAAGTAACAAAAATTCAGAAATCTATCTCAGTGAAAAGATCGTTTAGGCAGTAGCCAAGTTCCCCTCCAGCATAGATGACTGATTCACACACGAAAAATTATTCTCTATTACAATCTGCAATAATTATTTCTTACCGCACTGCCGTGAGGAAACCGGACTGAGTTTAGTTATGATAGAGAAAATTGGAGTTGAGATGGAGGTTAGTAGACGCAAAACGTTATAGAAATGATTTATAACACTTCGTCTGATAAAATAATTCAATTATTAAAAACGTATGTATTAATTTCTATTTTCCCGAATGATTGATTTCAAATTGCTTAGATATTTTGGTGCAGATGCTACTCTATCTGGACCTAAGAACATGCAAATATGGTCTTGTGCAGCAAGAGATGTCTGGTAACCCGGACGAGAGGTTTGATTTAATATCTTGACAGTAAAATTGTTCAACTTAATTCTTATTTCAACACTTACCTCAAGTATATGCACGATTCAGGATCAAGTTTAGAAAAGAAAAGATGATCTTGAGAGATGGGTCAGACTACGTACAGAGTTTGAATTAGATACCCTGCCCAAACATATCCTGGGGATGACATTAGGATCCCTAAAATATATATGATACGGAATTAGTCTCTCTCTCTGAATCCCCAAATATGCATCAGGTTGGAATTAGTCCCGTGACAAATGGTAACTAGAGTTGATGAATTGATTCGTTTCATGATTGAGTTAATTTCTTCAAATCCGAAATCACACATTTATAGGAAATCTGGGTGAAGATTCGGTCCAGCAAAGCAGAGGATTTGTATCTCATGATAATGTATTATTTTTTAAAATTACATACTGAAGGAATAACTATTACTGATTTTGTTGTAATATCTCATTTCTTTTTTTTTTTTTTTTTGCTGTGAAGGAGTTAGGTAGTTTGATAAAAGAGTAGAAAGAAAAGAAAAAAGTTGTAAGGTAGTTCACTGAATGGGTTGAAAGAGAAGGCGATAGAATACTCGTAGGTAGTTTATTAACAGGGTAAAAAAGAGGGGGATAGAAAGTTGGATAGTTTACAGTGAGGGTGGAAGAGAGAGGAGAAAGAAGATAAGGCAGTTTATGAGGAAGAGACGTAAGATGGGGGTAAAAAATAGTTGAAAAGGAGTTCATTGTAAAAGAGAAGTTAGGTAGTTTTAATAAGACGATGAGACGAGAGGGGAATTCATGGTGTGTGAGGAGGTGGAGAGAGAGAGGGGAAACGTAAAGTCATAGAAATGAGAGGGTAAGAAGGGGAAGAGCAGAAAGGAGAGTTAGTTTTATAAAAGAGCGGAGAAGAGGGGAAAAAGAGCCATTTAGTTCATTGAGGGGTATGTCATTTTTTGCATATAAAACTAATCCCTATTTGTATGATATTTCGAAGAATTAATTTACTGACAATGAACATTGGAAGATTGTGTAACAGAATGAAAAGATACTATTAGTCGTCCACACCCGAGGTATATCCACGGGCCCTGCTAATGATAATGCAAAGGAAAAGAAGGAGAAAAAGAAGAAGAAAAGAGAAAAATGAAGAAGAAAAAGAAAGATGCTGAACAATCATACGTGTGAAATATTATCTGCATTTCTGTATTCCTCTGTATGTACAGGTTAATACGAAAGTTACACACGCGCGCACACACACACTCATTCATATATATATATATATATATATATATATATATATATATATATATATATATACTGTGATTACGTGCATACAGCGCACGGGCATGCACTTTTCTCCCTTTTTTCTTCCCCTCTCACCCTCCAGCTTCATCTCTGTCTCACTGTGTTTTGTCGGTTATTTTCTTTCTCTCTCTCTCTTTCTGTATGTATCTCTTCGTAACTCTGCATCTCTCTTTGGCTCTCTTTTTTCTAACACACACACACACATACATATATATATATATACATACATATTCATATATATATATATATATATATATATATATATATATATATATATATATATATATATATATATATATATATATATATATACTGTGATTACGTGCATACAGCGCACGGGCATGCACTTTTCTCCCTTTTTTCTTCCCCTCTCACCCTCCAGCTTCATCTCTGTCTCACTATGTTTTGTCGGTTATTTTCTTTCTCTCTCTCTCTTTCTGTATGTATCTCTTCGTAACTCTGCATCTCTCTTTGGCTCTCTTTTTTCTAACACACACATACACATACATATATATATATATATACATACATATTCATATATATATATATATATATATATATATATATATATATATATATATATATATATATATATACTGTGATTACGTGCATACAGCGCACGGGCATGCACTTTTCTCCCTTTTTTCTTCCCCTCTCACCCTCCAGCTTTATCTCTGTCTCACTGTGTTTTGTCAGTTATTGTTCTTTCTCTCTCTCTCTTTCTGTATGTATCTCTTCGTAACTCTTCTGCTCTCTTTTGCTCTCTTTTTTCTAACACACACACATACATATATATATATACATACATATTCATATATATATATATATATATATATATATATATATATATATATATATATATATATATATATATATATATATATATATATATATATATATATACCCACACGTGTGTGTAAAATCTGTGAAGTTTAAGGGCATGTGAGCTGTTTCTTTTTAATGAATATATATAGAATTACAGAGGGTCAGAGTTTCTGGCCTGCCTTCATTTCCGCAACGGGTGGCATCTTTGCAATATTACCTGTAAATGGACGTGGATTGAACGATTGTGAATTGGGTTCACGGGGTCATTCTGAACACAAATCATGTTGCCCAAAGTCGTTGCAATTCTGAGGAGGAGAAAGAGAGAGATAAGAATGGAGAGTAGGGAACGAATGTAAAACCTGAAACTACTTTCTTTCGTAGATTCGACCTACAGGGTCAAGCAGCGTTTATTGTTTTTACGAGCGAAAAAGAAAAAAAAAATATTTACACAGATCGCCCCGCAGCCCCTCTCCCGCCATATATATCTATACAAGTGTTTGGACTTGCCGAGCAGCACTCACCCAACCTAGTTACCCATCACATACAAAAGATGACAGCGACTAGGGCCACTCTCGATTATTGCCGATGGAAAAGAAAGCAGTAGAAAAAAAAAAAAAGGTGGAGTGGGGAACAAAGAAAATAGATGTTAAAATGTTGAACCTGTGCAAGGATTCTTTCTTCTCACCGTTCTGTCTTTCTACACCTCTCTTTCTTGCAGAGTGATCGAGAGCTTGGGTTATTGAAGCTAGCTTTTTGCAGAGATTAACTGACCCGACGCCTGATACATAAAAAGCAAACCACTTTGTTGCAGAGTGACAGGGTTACGGCCGCGTCGTTTTCCCTAGCACATTTAAGAGTTTCGATGATTTACGTTCCAAAAAGATTCGCTTGTACTCACTAAGGTCGCTTCCGAGTAGAACGGCGAGAACAAGACAGCAAGGAAAGTGAGTGTCATTCCAGAGGGGTCGGTTGAGGGAAAGAAGCAAAATCACCAAGAAGCACATTTAAAGAAGTTGTGGATGTTTTTGTTTTTTATTCTTCATAATTTCGATCACTGGATGAAACCACAAAATGAAAATACTTTTGTACCTTCTACTTGTCTCTGTTATAGACGTTCTATATCGTTATTGTTGCTGTTTTATGATATTTTCCCATTTTCTGGTTGCTTTTATGCTTATAATATTTGTTAGTATCGCTGCCGTTGGTTGCTTTTCATGATTATAATGCGTTATTTCCACTACTACAAGATCAATGCAACTGACACTATTAAAGCCGCTCTGTAAAAATAATAATAAATCAAAAGCTACGATGGAGATAAATTGAATTTAGATTCTTTGTTACATGGATGTTCAAATTGGTCGTCGAATCCAGGCCAGGAGACTAGATCTAGTAACCATCAACAAAGACAAGAAACATATTCAATGGACGTTGCCTCTCCACTGAACCAAAGTGAGACCAAGGAATAATAGAAACCATCTTGAAGACAACGTTTGTAAATTAAGATCGAAATCCTTGGAGAAGTGATCGTGTATTGACGGGATTTTCGGTCATGTAAGATTCAGTAGAAGCCATAAGTAATTACTGGTGTAAAGACAATGAATACAAAAAATGATTATAAAATTCATTATAACAATGATAATGAAAACAGCTGTTTTTCCCAACTCATGTTAAAACTGCTACAATTAGCATAATAGTTTCTGTTGCTCTTGTTGTTAACATTATGTATTTATTGTTGACAAGATTTTTTTCTTTACTCTGAGTGTTGTCATCACCTCTCATCAGCGATGTCATTTTCCCGATTCCTTACTCGTAATTAAAACAATATTGCATTATGCTATTTTCTATATTTCACTGATACTTATATTCTTTCTGGCTTTATTGCACCAGAGTTCACTATCGTAAACAGTACAACAACGATCACTACCGCAACTATCACTTTTATATTCCAGAAATTCTAAAACCCTTGAGTGAGGTTTTGGTATGTGTTTTTTTTTTTTGTTTTTGTTTTTTCAGATTCGTTGAGATTCACTTTTTACTGCGGTTATGTGGAACACTTGCGGTTTTAGTTTTTAGTGATAAGTATTTCTGGTAACTTGGAATGGATTTAGGGATCTATATGCGTCCCGTGACCTGAGAACAGATATATATTATTATTGAAAGCTCCGCTCCCTTTTTATGCCGTTCCAGCTTAACCACGAAAGGGCACCAGCATCCCGAATTCCCATTAAGCTTTTAGATGGAATACATTGTTTACTGTCATGTAATATCTTGAAGCTCAAGATTTATTGCAGTTGCTTTAACGTCTTGATATTTAACTTGATAATAATGCTACCCTATACACGAAGTTGTGTATGCCTGCACACGTGCACGTACGCATATCCTATAAACGAGAGTAGATCAATACGTCTGCAGGGTATCGCTCGGTTATTTACATATATTGAATCTGACATTTCTGCAGTATTATATCCGATCTACGCTATTAATATTTAACACTGGATTAAGTGCAATCGCAATGACGAGATCATTTTAAAAATGAGAGATTTTTTTTTTTAGAAAATAATCAGTTTTATCATTGAACTAAGAATGAACTCAAATGCAATGGACTGGTCATGTTACAAGAATAGAGCACATGCGAGATTGAGGCCGACGAAATACAAGATGGATACACAAGTTAAACAAGTTCAGAAAATACTGGATCCGCGACGCCCATGGTTGAGAGATGTGGTGGATCCCGGGGAAGGTCTAGATCCAAAGACGAACGTTAAGAGACTGATGATGATGATGCGTTGATGTACCTCAGCACAGACACACACACACACACACACATATATATATATATATATATATACATATATATATGTATATATATATATACATATATATATGTATATATATATATATATATATATATATATATATATATATATATATATATATCACTCTTACAATACTTTAGATGTTATTTTGTTCTGGTCAGATAGAAGTTATTCAGCTTCAAATATACCTGTGCTATTTCGAAAAAGTCATTACAGCATTTTCAACTTGATATCTTCCTTTAAATTCATATCTTTCCTCAAAAACATAAGCATTTGTTTTATATTGAAGCACCAAAGATTTCCAATGGTTCTTATTCTCATTTGCACTTCTCTTTCCCCGGACAACAGCAGGGTTGATAGTTCACTAGTTTCAAAGTAATTGCCTAAATGTACTAATGCCGACCAAGGCGTTATCCATCAGTCAAAGACGGCGATAATTCGCCTAATATGAGGTCAATTGCTATTGGCTTACGACATGAAGTGCTGGTCATTTGTCCACTAAAGGTGAGTAGCGGGATATTCAGTCTTTCAACAGAATTGCTACAACTTAACTATCAGGTGCGCGAGTGACAAATACACGGACCATTATAATTGTTATTGACAAAATATACAATTTATCACTCAGACTGTGACGGCTGATGAAGTCATTGGTCGTCTGTGGTCATTACCCAACTGAACAAAAATAAAGAATGTCCAACCAGATGATTGGTAGTATCTTTATTATAGGCCGTACACAATTTTTTGACTAAGAAAGCATGAAAATATCAGGGAGAAAAGACGTCGTTTTGGTCATTTTAGGAATTCAGGAGCAAAAAAAAAAACTTTTTTCAATTATCATGTAAAATGGGAAGAACTGAGTTGATCTTCATTTTTCTCACTCATTTGTAATCATTCTAATTACCTTATATTCTGTTGTATATACCACATTCAGATAAGACAGGGCCCTAATTTCAATCTGATTTTCAAGGCTTTTAAGTTTTAAGGTTTTAGATCACTGTTTATTCCCTGTTTCTTTATCAGGCATGTATTGCGATCTCATTTTTTGTTCTTCTACATACTCCCTGTGACGGTTTATCCGCAGAAATGTATGTATATGCCGGTCCATAAGTTGACAGGGCGTCTGTCAACCCCCAGATTCAAAGGTATTAATGCAGGTTTAATTCTATTTTTGCCGTATAAGTAGACACCAAAAGACAGAAGCAAAGGCACCACAACAACTTCTATCAGTATTATTATAGAAGAGGTAGCAGTAGTCGTTTATTTGCGTATTCTAATACTGGCTTCCTGTGGTGTTCTCGACTGTTTGTGTATTCTCATATTAACCCAGGGCAAGAAGTGCAGTAAACACAGAAAGATGGAGACTGCAGCTACAATGATAAAAAGAAAGCAACATGTGTTCCCAGGTCAGAGTGAGAATAATTATTTACCAGTATGAATATACAACTGACATAGAACCCACATTTTCTCTGACAGAGACAATGAACAAGTGGAGAAAGGTTCATTGATATAAATGGTCATATCTATTTGCATATATCGTACACAGTTCATGAAGTTTGAAAACAGTTTGAGATCAACCTTAGTTTTTACAGAAACTGCAAAATTACCATATTTTATTGACAATTAAAACCGTAAAACTAGCTAAAACATTATGTTCTGAAACACACTCATCTTCGTCATCAGAAATAAACTTTCATGGATTAACATATGATATCAATCTACTTCTGGATCAGATAAAGAAGTGTTGACAAATTTGATACCGTCATCTTCATCATCGATGACACTGGAAGCATCATCATCATTATCCTGACTAAATAAGTCATCGTCCGAATAATTCAATATTCTAGATGTCTTGAATCATTTTATAACATTTCCAACAACAGAATCCCATGAATTTATGATCAGAGTAATATAAAATGCCAAGTGAGGAAACACACATATCTCTGGTCTTTGTGAAGATATTCTTCTTATCATCCATCCAACAAATCTATCGGTAACGGTTTATTTAGGGAATACAGAATTTAACACCCGGGGATCAATAGCCATTTCTCTGTTATTTCGCTGTAGGTTTTTTCGATGTCAGTTGTTTAATGTAGCCTGGACATATTTTTCGGATAACAGACTGTGTTCTTCACGTAGCTCCCCGCCAATCGTTTATCCAGCACAATATATATCCATGCGTTCATTCTATTCACAGTCATCAACAAAAGAAGAAAAAACAAAACACTCGGACGGTTACTAATTTATTTTGTTTGGGGATGGCCATGGGCTTTGGTTTAGTAACGTCAACCATGCACAGTATCACGGACAACGTGTTTTTCTCATTTCCTGTGCTGATTGAAACAGTTTTGATACCTTTTTTAAGTCATTCTTGTTACTGAGCATATCAAAATTCACTAAAGTTTCGTTAGCGTTACCAATTTCTGATAATGGAGAGACAAGAAGTTGATAATAAAATCAGAGATTATATTTTTTTTCACATCTGGTCATCGGGAATATTTCTAAATATATCTATATTTTGGTCTTCTGGAGTGACAGCAAATCCTTTCTCTCCGTAAATTTGCCACACCAACTTGCTGTTCTTAGAATCTTTGCTTAAATTTGGATCAGAATCCGCCCATGAATGGTCAAACATGCGTATAGCATTTCTAGTTACGATAAAGCCATTTTGACTAATGTCGAATCTCATTGCACATTTTTCTCGGTACACTACAATATATCCTTCTTCTGCGAGAAACGTACCAACATCTCAATGAGTCTGAATTCTCTGGTTGCTGCGCACTTATTGGAAGTCTCAGTAAATGCTATAACATTCAGTTTGAAACAGGTTCGTACGGTAAATTGCAGGAAGTCGTTGTGTGGTAGGGACTCAAATTAGTGCAGAGCCTGGTGAGTGACTGATCTCCAATTACAGCGTAGTTTAGCAAGGTTGCAAGAATAGTTTTCTCGAACGTAGAAGTTCCAAAATATATATATATATATATATATATATTATTTTTCGATTGTATTATAGAAAACTAATTATTCTGAATCTTTATCTATAAATGCATCTCTCTCTCTCCCTCTCCTTGTCTATCCATCTATATTTGTATCATTGTAGATTATATAATTATTCCACATCAGTGTACGCTATTGTAATTCCGATGGTGGCGATTGGCTGTTAATTACATCATGCTGTTTGACAAATCATGTACCCGAACTCGAGATTTGTCAACGATTAATCTCACTGTTTGATAATAATCAGTAATGCTCGTGAGCAGAATGGATATATATATATATATATATATATATATATATATAAATTGGAAAACTAAAAAATAAATTATGTTAACCAATTGGGTATTTACGTTTTTGCGACTTGAACAAAGAAGACACTTTCCGGCAAAATCAGACAACTTTTCAAAATGGCGTATGGTGGTCGTCGTTTTTCTTCATTAGGGTCTGTATAGTGACTCGTTTCTGTTTTCGTACCGTTTTTACGGTAAATAAGTTTTACAAAACATGAGTTCCAGTTGGGGTATTTGAGACGCTCCGTGGGATTTTCAACGTATAGTTCACCGGCCATTCACTATTGAAGTACTATTTGTTAAATGTTCATATTTTGTATTAGACGTATGAGTCGACTTCTACTTTTGCAGAGATTATCTTAGGTCTCAGGAGCAAACTTATTGACCGGTATATATGGTATACGGTTATCAGATAGACAGCGAATGTATTCTCTATTTGGAGTTCTTAAACTATTTAAATTGAAATTAAGACAGTTTCCTCTTTCTTAAAATCCCGTGACACAATAATGAAAGGTTCCCGTTTCTAACACTTATAGTCTTGTGAGATTGATGCCTACTTACGTATAAATAGGCATAAAAAAAGTGTTCGATTATTTGAGAGGTGAATATTTGTTTGGCGAAGCTTGAGAGATCGAATTCACCAGTGGAAACTTCAATGACTTGAAGAATAGGCGAAGATTGAAAATGAACGTTGCGAAAGGCTTGTGAAAGGTCATGTCCCCGAGCAGTAATTGCAAACCAGGGTTATGCAACTAAGTATTGAATTTAGACCAATGTAGCCGGATACTTTTTTTCAATGTTACTTTTATTTATATTTCATTCACATTGTAAGCTTGGGAATGTGTGTAAGTAATTGGTAATTCCATATCAAGATACATCACCTGTGTAAATTAAAAGTAAACGCGAGCGTTGGAAGTATATCAAATAAATATATGCCGGTGTCAATATACTTGTTTCTCCGCACTGTATTCATGTTTTCTTCCACTCAGGCAACTTTCAGAACAAAACAAAATGTGGGTATGTATTTTAGAGTTAATTTTATCTGGGATTAGGGACGGATAACGTATTACTAAATTCATCATTTGAAACACAACCTTTGCCTGAACAACTATCCAGGTAACAAACACCGGAGCCAAACTCATTGACGATGCTTTTCGTTATGGAATGCCCAACATCTTGATTCTGTACGAGTTACTTTATTCTATTTTATTTTTCTTTTAAAAACACAATTCCTGCTTGTCAAACTCTGAGCAATCTCTTATTGTAATAACCTCAATAAATGAGAAAACAATCAATCATAGAGCTATTATCATGCCAGGATTTTTTTTTCTTTGTAAGATTCAGACAAAGAAAAAAAATAATGGGTAGCTAAAATATTCCTCCCATCTTTGCAAGCAGAAGTAAAAAAAAAAATAATGATAATAAACGGCAAATGAAATAGATTTACATAAAACATAAAGGGAAAAAAAAGAAAGAGACAAACGAAAGAAAGACAGAATAATTGAAAGATTGGGGGGCGAAACAACAGAAAGAAAGAAAAAGGATGTAAAGAAAATGGTTTTCGGTTCTAACAAGACAAAATAGATGCCGAGGAAAAAAAAAAATTATTGACCGAGTTAAACTGTAAGAAAGCGCAGGAGGCGAACAGCGAGTCAAATGGAGGGCCAACAACTAATAATGAGTGACGTTTTCCTTAAATTGAGGGCCAACGGACAGTGGGCGGTTGTAATAAAGCGGGAGCGTATCGTCACCTTTGACCTTGGGCCGTTGCATCTTCATCCATCTCAATCCTTTAGCAGAATAAGAGATTAGAGGAATTAATAGCGCTGGCCAATCCAGTTATTCAGCTAGATTATAGTGAATTACAGACACGAGCAGTCTTGAAGGGAGACAACTCACGAAATATCTTTAATGTTGTGTAAATTATATAAGCACAAAAGTTATCATGCTTACGCACTAGCAACAGAGCCTGTCGTATGATGCGGTTAGCAACTACATCTGCAAACTATTGATAGTTCGATCTTCGCTTGGTGAATTGACAGGCGTGTTTTTATATAAAACCATTCTGAACAATAAAAATGTGTACATACACAAGAACGAAAGTTACATATTGGTGAACGTTATTTACCAAGCATACATTGCAAGGACACCGCGCATTTATTTGTACAGAAGTGTTTATGAGTGTAGGTATACTTGAAATACATATATATATATATATATATATATATATATATATATATATATATATATATATATATATATATATATATATATATATATATATATATATATACACAGTATATGTGGTACAAATCAGGCCAGCAGTATAACATAACATAATAATATATCAATAATATAAAGCTACTTCTGAAATGTAATGGATTTATTTCATAGAGTGCACGATACATACAACATTTTACTCATGGAGTTGAGTTGTTTTAGAGTAGAGCTGGAAATAAATAGCAGGTTGTGGATTCGCTACACAAGGTAGTTCATGTTTCAGCCCTCTTTGGGCCTCATCAGAGGGCTGAAACATGAGCTAGTTAGCGAATCCACAACCTACTATATATATATATATATATATATATATATATATATATATACATATATATATATATATATATATATATATATACACACAGACACACAGACACACACACGCATACATATATTTATATATATATATATATGTATATATATACATACATATATATATATATATATATATATATATATATATATATATATAGAGAGAGAGAGAGAGAGAGAGAGAGAGAGGGAGGGAGCTGCATGAATGGGAATTATGCATATATTCAATGGCAGCTTCATTATCAAAACGTGGTCAGATTAATAGTTTTTCGGTTTATTCTTCCCGCTTTCTTATCAGTAAGTTTGTGCTTTTCAATATGTAAATATATTGGGTGTAATATATGGATGTTCGGTCATGGGATCTTCATTATTAAAGGTAAATATACATAGATATGATTGTTAAACACGCGTCAAATCGGCATTTGCATACAGGAATTCTATCCGTCCGTGTACTTCTACACATAGAATGAAATACGCCTTCACATATGTCCAAACATTGTACGCACATGTATCTATGTTTCCGATTTTCTCCACTTTCTTCTGATATGTTTTAGCGTAGAGACTTGCCATTCATACAAAGAAGTATTTCTTACTGACTCAACCAAATGTTACCTATTATCAAGTAGGCAAAAAAAAAAATATTCGGGAATCTCGTATTTTTATGTGTCCTGCAGAATTGTCATTTCATAGTTGGATATTTTGAATCTGTATTTGAGATCTAGTCTTTTGAAGACTCGAACTCAAATGATCACAAGAAAAATTGAAGTTGATGTTTTCATCATCTTCTTTTTTTGTATCAGTCGTTGGACAGATTTTCCCAAGGATTCCGCAGACCTATCATGGGTGTAGCGAAGCCAAAACTTTCTAAACCTTTTCTATTTCGTAACGCTATCTCATGTTTTGCCGGCCATAGTTTTGCATATAACCTCTGGGGATCAACGTTGTTAGTCGTGATTATCCATCCGTTGCCTGAAATTCTTGCAACATAACCAGGCCATTGCCATTAGCGTTTTTTAATGGATTCTATGATATCTAGACTCATTCAGACAATTTTTCCTTCTCTTATATACTACACTGTTTTGTGATTTCTCCATGTGATGTCGGGCATAATTCTCTCATGTGTACGTTGCATGTTTCTCGCTTTGAGGGTGAATCTAAAGATTAGGTTCCATGTTCCAGCTCCATAGGTGACTCTTAGGAGGATGCATCAGTTGTTGACCCTTCTTTTAAAAACTAATAGGATTTTTTTTTGTTCTTAAAGGTTGAGCTTGCTCTACCAAAAGCTTCCCATCCTAGAGTGATTCTTGTAGTAAAAAAAACAAACGTTTCATAAATTTTGCTCGAAATCTATGTGTTTTTTATGCGTGTTTTTTTTAAATATTGGATAATAGAATGAATGGTAAGTGTATGGCAAGATGGAATAAAAATTTAATATCAATCTGACCTTTCAATTGATTGTTTTGCCTAAAAGTATATCTTCAAGCTGTTTCAGATTAGTCTAGAAGCGCTTTTAGCGGTTGTAAGAATGAATCAAGACAACAAGACGCGATATGATTACTGCTGAAATAACCAAAATCAGTCCGACCCAAGCCCTCCAAAAAATGCAAGAAAAAGAACAAAAAATAAAAAACAAAACAAGAAACATCTATAATAATGTGCGGTGGAAAAAGTACATTTTGTTATCTTCTGCATTAATGGACTCCTACCAAACGGCAAGTACATTTTAGTGAAACAGAAGCTCAGAGGCTCAATAAATTGAATAAAGAAGCATCGCATATTGAGTTTATGCGTTTGGAAACAGAATTCGCAGTACGTGAACGGCGGGAGGAAAATACGCCCACCGAACGCAGTACTTATCTATGTGGATATGTATGGTTAATATCAATCGGACAGGACAAATGTTAGGGTAGTCTGAAATGATTTTGTTTTGTTTTAAGAATTGGTGCAAAACACCATATATTACGATATACATGTGAAATTTCTGTCTTACTTCCGATCTATCACTTATTCGTGAAATACCTTGGACGATAATAACAGTGATTCAAAGTATAAAACTGAGAATATATATATATATATATATATATATATATATATATATATATATATATATATATATATATATATATATATATATATATATATATGCACCAATTCGGTGCTTACAGAATCTATTTCTTGTCATAAGTCTATTAGTAGATGAATATCTATCCATGCATATTTTAATACATATGTTTGATGATACATGAAGGAACTATTTTTCTCTTTACGGTTATATGAACACACACATACACACACACTTACACATACACACACTTACACACACTTACACACACACTCACATACACACACGCACACACACACACACACATATATATATATATTTATATATATATATATATATATATATATATATATATATATATATATATATATATATATATATATATATACGTATTAGCATGCTTATATACATTCTTATCCCTAAACACGTGTATGAACGCATTTCAAATGGAGTATCTGCTGCTGCCTGGGGGAAAAAAGATTTGAAAATAAGAACACATGAAATGTAAGGATATTATTCCAAAAATTGCGAAAGTCGTCGTGATGCTTAACCATTGAGATCCTAAAATTGGAAAAAAAAATCGTGGATACTTTGAAACAACAAGGCGTTCGTTACTTATGCGAAACTGTCGTATGTTGAAAAAAATATTGAGGGATCGTTCTCTCCACTATGTAAGAAAACATCGGGATTGCATTCTTATTTTCCGTCGTACGCCAGTACAGCTTTAAAGTACCTCGCTTACTTCTGTTGTGAAGCCAGATTTTTTTTCTTGGTTGATGTCAGTAATTATGATTAGATAGAGTTTTGTGTTTATGAAAAACTGATTCCAAAATAGTTTTTCTACCGGCCGAAAGTAAAGGACCACCTCAGCATTATGAGGTGGGGTTTCTTTTCTGGAAAAAAGGAAGAAATCAATCGGAAATTATTGATACATCATCTGGCCTTCAATGTTGAAACAGCTTTCAACCTAAGAAAACACCAAAAAGAAAGAAGGCTGGAGGGAAATAGTTATGAAAAATGAAGAATAATAGTCCACACAATTTCATCTGAAAACAATAAAGAATAAAATACTGTTAGCCCTCCAATTTCGATGGCATTAAAACTATGATCAGAAATTTGAATCGAATTACGTAAAAGTTTGAGGTAATGTAATATAATCAGGAAAATCTTAAGAATATGTTCTTTCGTCTTCATTGTAGCAACACATTTTAATCAAAGAAAACCGGAAAAGAAAAAAAAAGCTGATGGAAAATGGAAGTCCAAAATGAGTTATTATTTTTACAATGTTTCATATTACAAAAATACCCGAAATAGTAAATCTTATGATAGCGTGTCGGGTGGTTGTGGGATTCAATTGAACGATTGGAAATGAGGATAATCAATGAATAAATTACTTATCTCGTCTTTTGTTGGGCAGTGATCTTCAAAAAGTCTGAATTGAAAATTAAAAAAACAAAGGTGAATGCACAAACTAATGGATGAAATTCGCAAATCTACATTGTGGATTGAGTCCCTACTGAAGACCGATGGGCCAGAGGGTAAAAAACAACCGAGCCATTTTTCTAAACATGATAAAGAATACATGTTCAAATTTTCAGCTTACTAGCTCCGTTGGTGTGGCCTGTACGCATGATACATACAGAGTCAGCCGGCCTGACTTAAAAACTGATGAAACCAATGTTGACAGTTTTGATGACAGTTTATAATAAGTACAGTAGTTTCCTCCGCATCAATCAAATATTGTTCGCATTTCTGCCTCAAATTTCGCTAATGTACCTAATTCTGATCTGTAGCCGTCAGCAAATCAGAAACTTTCCGACAAAAAGAAACGCTTGCATTTTAGTGATTATTTAAAGTCATGAGTTTACGTTTTTTGTTTTATTTTAGACAAATTCATTTTGAAAAATCTTTTGAGTAGAGAAAAAAAATCTGACAAAAATTTGCAAATAAAGCATAACCATTAATCCTGGCTGTCCATTGACAGAGTGCTCGCTGTTAGTTTGGTAGAACTTGGTTCAATCCACCGCCGCGTCATACTAGAAACTTACTGTCAACAGTGAGTCTAGAATTGAGGAATCACTTGGTCATTGATGGCCATTTGGGAATACCAGACGTTATATGCAAAAAATAAGCTTCAGCACTCTTGAAGAACAGGGCCATACTCATAACAGCCCAAGTATGCCTAATCCTCCAGTAACCCTCGATGAGACTTACGTACAATTATCCTTTCGTCTTCCATTCTAAGATACAGCATTCAGTTTGTTTTGTTTTTATCAGTTTTCTTATTCTCGCAACATAAAATCTGTCTGTTTTTGCAAGATCATTAAATCATTTCCATAAACATTGCATGGATATGTGCATGTCAACGGATGTACTTAGTTCATTTGCTTATTGATGCATACCGGCATTTGATCCTTATTGTACACTTGCACATGAGACGAGAGTAAATGATTAAATATACGTATGTGTATGTATTACATCTCGTATTTCTTAATCTGATGAATTATAGCAAATAAATTTTTGGAAGCGTGTGCGAAAATAAATCTATATTTCTTCAATCTTCTGCCAAACCTTCTTGTAATGCGAATATGAAACAGATTTAATAAACATTATCAGATATAACAGTCATTTCATTATATAGACACGTATTTAATTAGTAATTCAGATAGCATAATCCTCTCAGAAATATGAAGAGCTGAGCCAAAAAAAATCCACGTTTATACTTGCGTGTGCGCGTGTTTCTACATGAGTCGGCATTCATGTATATATATATATATATGTATATATATATATGTATATATATATACATATATATATATACATATATATATATATATATATATATATATATATATATATATATATATATATATATATATATATATCCGTTTACACGCTTTAATATCATGTACAAAGTTGTTGTAAAGTTCAGCAAAAACGCATTAAAAGATAATAGAGTGTTTCTGGATATCAGCATGAAAAATTAATTACGGACATCCATATGGATTAAGAGAAACAGGTTTGTTGCTGATCATAAGACCAGATAAATGAAATACCTCATTTAATTCGAGGTTTAAACGTATGAAGAGATTAGACGAACGAAAAGTTAGATATTTTTTTTAATCAAAGACAGAATTGAGGGGTATCTCTGAAACTATCTAAGAAAAAGGAATCTTCATTTATTCTCATCATTATAAATGTTGATCGCGTAATCCTGGGAATCATTTAAATACATGTCTCATTCTTTACCGTACCATAAAAAGCATGAAGATCCCAGAATGTGTACTGAACCCTGTCAGCTATTAAAGTCCAAATTCTCACGTTATTGCCCAACCTCTGGTACAAATGATTTTCTGCCGGCTGGAAGCTTTGTTCTAATTTCGAATAGCATTTGAATTACTGTTTGAATTCTTCAGACGAGGGAACATCAGTATACAAAGCTATTGTTGTCCTTGCCTTAGTTCATTTCTTCCGACCTATGGCACCTGCTCCAGAGATCTACAAATATCTGATACAAATTGCGATCAACAACAAAATTAGATAGTGGGATGAGCACATTCCTGGCGATTGCTGAGACAGGCCCAACCCCTACTGCATCAATAGTCGGGAGAATATATATATATATATATATATATATATATATATATATATATATATATATATATATATATATATATCGAAAAACGATTCTGTATTGGTCGTAATTTAACATGAATGAATGTCCTTGTTAATGTAGTCAAAATATAGCTGCATAGAATAGAGGGAAGTTTTCATATGCAAGTGTCTAGATGGACGTTAATTCTTCCAGGGCTGCCGTATAATGACGGAAGTATATGCTGTAAGCTGCTGACCAGCGAATTGACGAGGCAAATGCGTAACTTATTTCTATGGTGAAAAACGTTTTAAAACAAGCAACAACAACAACAATAACAACAGCAACAACAACAACAACAACAACAACAACAACAACCAACCAACCAACAACAACAACCAACCAACAAGAGGAATGGCAGAGACGGGAAAGTAATCGAAGAGTTACCAAAATGGAAATTGAAGAAATTAACGCGAAAGAGGAAGTATTTCAAGGTTGATGGAATGATATTGTAAAGAAGAAGAAGAAGAAGAAGAAGAAGAAGAAGAAGATTTTCTATGAATTTAAGTAAAAAGCATTTAGCAATAGGCAATGGAAAATTAAGTTAATACTGAAATAGCAATGAAATGAGAGAAAAAATGATGAAAGTGCTGGCAGTAATGGCGCTTCGAAAGGGGAGAGATAATTCAAGCGCTCCATGACAGGGTGGGAGGCTATAGGTCATAGCTTAAGTAAAAGAAGCCAACAGAGGAAGGAAATGAGAGTAAGGGGAAATTTAGAGAAAGACACA
Organism: Thysanoteuthis rhombus; assembly: GCA_963457665.1. Classification (NCBI taxonomy): domain Eukaryota; kingdom Metazoa; phylum Mollusca; class Cephalopoda; order Oegopsida; family Thysanoteuthidae; genus Thysanoteuthis; species Thysanoteuthis major. The sequence goes on along the minus strand of OY735201.1, from coordinate 46,957,896 downwards.
TGGAGTTAGAGAGAGAGAGAGAGAGAGAGAGAGAGAGAGAGAGAGAGAGAGAGAGAGAGAGAGAGAGAAAAAAGGGGGGGCGCCAGTACATGACATGTGTGGTTTGTAATAAGACCGGGGCTGACCAAACCCCCTTGATTGTAACATGTGACGCTTACCCTATTTACATGAAAATGACAACGTGTCGTCCCGTCTATGAATAATACGGCTCGTTGCCTTGTCAGTTACATTATTGGGAAGAATGAATCGCGCGATAACGGAGACACCGGATAACGACTGTCCAGTGCAGATTGGTTGCAGTTTGTTAGGCGCTCCTGATTTATCACTGAATGTATTTTACTCTTTTGGATTGTTTCATGTCGAAGCTGGGACTGACTTTTCGATGGAAGCGATATATAAACGGGCCTAGGTTGAAAAGGTCTACCGGCATTTGCCTCTTTCCCTATTTAACGGCAATGCTCAAGATGATGCTCAAATTGGGCATATGATGATGTATACATACAAAAATATATGTTAACCTTCATAAAACATCACGAAACCAGCGTACATTCACGCATATTGGAAAGTATATTCGAGCTAAACTACGTGCACACATACAGCACCGGTCAAGATAACTGGCATCCATGAAGTTTTTTTACACGTATAACTTGTATAATATATTCAGAGATGAATGGAAATCTACAGGATGATTATCATCAGAATATCTTAATAGATTTAAGTATCTTTCGATAAAAACATTTTAGAATTTAAATCTATTAATTTCTAAGAAGAAATCGAAGATATGACCAGGGTAGTAATTTTAGCGCCTTTCCTTTGTACTTGGTTAATCACCCCTTTTGATAATCGTCTATAAATTGCTTGCATTTGTCATCTGGTAATTCCTTTTTTTTTTTGTTTAAACTCTTGTATCTTTGCAGAAATCGTGCATTGAAAGCTTGGCACCGAATTTCTACTTTCTTCAAAAATTTGCAATGGCATATAGATTAGAAATCAGTCATGATAAGTTTAATTTATTTTTGACCATATCGAAAATTCTTGTGTATTTTTGGACATGTCCTTTTGGTCTCTGTCATGCAGGAGAGAGGTTCATGATCTTCCGACGAAACCTAGTTTTCTTACTCTTGGTAGAACATCGTGGGATTCCTTTGAAATGGCCAAAGAATCAAGTATTAGAGGCAGCAAACAATCTCATAATATCATGGATCCTCCGCCATACTTAACTTTGTTCTTTATATATATATATATATATATATATATATATATATATATATATGTGTGTGTGTGTGTGTGTGTGTGTGTGTGTGTGTGTGTGTGTATATGCGTGTGTGCGTGTGTGTATGAGTTGGAATAAGATATTATCTAAACAAGTGCAGAATTATCTAAGTATCGATTCCCGTTCAAAAGTAGACGGGAGATGAATCTGTGACATTGACTTTTCAAGTACTAACTTCAAGAAATCGGAAATAAATAATGACTCCAATTAAACTATAGTTTGAAAACGTATGAGAAACTCGAAACTTTGAGGGTTCAATAATTTCAGGTGAGAGTTCATAGGTAAACCCGGCCACGCTCTAGATAGAATGCCTAAATACTGTTAGTATCTTTTCTCAGATTTCCTTCAGTTTCATTTTTGTGAACCTCTAGTTTCCGTTTCAATAATTTTGAGGGAATCAGTTGACGTTTTTGAGGACATTCAAGGCCTGGCAAAACAATAGTCAAGCCTTGAAACGAGATACTTCACAAAAGCACTCTAATGAGACACGTATCAATTTAAACCATCATTTTTGTCCTGAAAAGAATTGTCAATCTTAGATACCATCATTTCAGTTTTTCTGTGTTAAATCTGCATAGTGCAATATCCAAAGGTTTTCACTGACATAAATTTCATGAATGAAAATATAGCGATGCAATATCGAAAAATGTAACCAATCACTTTATGTTTTAACATTCTCAGGTTTACATTGGTGTCAAACATGCAGAAGCTATTAAACATACTTAAAATACAGGTGAAAAAAAGAAGCTCCAGGGAACCTCTTCAAGTCACGCTAAAAAAATATAGATTAAACCACGCTTAACTAATGAAAGCAAAATGGAAATTTGAAGACACTCGACGAGAAAAGATTCTACATTAATAAGCCTAAACCCATTATCTTAAATTCGTCAGCATTTTTTGATAACAGTATTACGTCAGACTTGTTCAACCCTTCTTAGGTATAAGCCCATAAAATGTATATAATTGCTTTTACGCCTTGCAATATTTCTCTTTTTTTCTTTTACATACACTTACGTATATTTTCACCGATAGAAGACTCCAAATACAGCGACTGCTATTTCATCTGATTCACATGCATTTTCTTTGTTGCTTAGTATATTAACAATTCATTTCCCACTCACTTCGACGATTGAATTCAGACGCAGTCATACTTATAAACTTATCATCCATTTTTAACGGTTTGATTCAATTAATTCACTTCTTTCCAGAAGACTTTTTCGAAAATTGCCCCTAGTTAACCAATTTTCATTCAAAACACACACAACATACACACATGCACACAAATACTCATACCAACACACATATACATGGCAAATTATGTAACCATTTCTCAATAATATGTATCGATAAAAATAATGATTGGACGGTGAAGTGGAAAATTTAAGATGAATGCAGGTGATATATCTTTAAAAAGTTCACGTAGGCATTTTTATGCATTTCGATGGTTGCTAGCAATCATTTTCAATAAACTTGCAACGGTGCAGAGAAACCTGTATGCTGTTTTCTACCTTGAAATGGTGTTATCTAACATCTAATCGATAGGCGTTGACTTACATGGGCGGGTGGAATTAGGGTGAGTTGTTTTTAATCTTTTTGGTTGATGGAGGGCGAGACTTCTTTTCCTGTTCTTAAAATGGTGACTTATGTGTGCTTATATGGTCTGTTTGGTGTTAGCCGATTCCTTGTAAGATAACGTAATTTATGGTTTTTATATATACACTGAAAAAATATAGACGTATAGAAATTTACTTGGCTGTCTAGATCTGTGTATTGGGGTTATAATATTAAGGCGTCGTTGATGTAGCGAACATAGGAGGCTGTTTTGGATATGATATGTGTGAAGGGCCTGATTCCAGAAATTCTGTCAGAAGACACGCTAAACTCTCGTTACCAGACACCCCATGGAGGATCCGATTTTCTTTTTTTTTTTTTTTGTTGGATTTTCTGTTGAAGCTGAAAAATATTGGTTTGTTATAAGAGCACATATTTCGATTATTTTGTTCGTGGGTAGAGCTAGTTTGATATTAGCCTTCTTGAGGAGGCTAATTTGTAGGTGAAGTCATTTTTCAACAGGAATGTTGGTGTTGAGTGATGTCAATGTCTGGGTAGTGTCAGGTGGTATTCTATGAGTTTGGTCTATATTTTGTTTTTGCATTGTAATATTTTCAGGGTATGATGGCATGAGGGGAGATTCCCCTCTGAATGTGTTTGAACTATTGAAAGATTTCATGCACAGTAGGTTGCACGGATTTCGATTGAGAAGAGAAAGTTCAACTTTCAAGAACAACAAAATCCTATTAATCTTTAAAAGAAGGGTTTACAACCGATGCATCCTCCCAATAGTTACCTATCGGGCTGAAACATGGAACTCAACGAAAAGATTGACCCTCAAACTGGGAACCATGAAACGGGCTTTCGAGGAAATTATGCTTAGCTTTACATAGAGAGGTCATAAGACGGCATAGAGTATTGGAAAAAAGACAGGTGCCAGAGATATCATAGAAAACCAACATAAATGCCAGACTAAATTTAGTAAGTATTTTGGGTGTCTAACCGAGTTTAATGACAAGCCAAATGAATCTGATCTTCACAGTGTATCCCATAAATGCGGCACAGTGCCAATCAAAGGTAAGCTCAATAACTGCTTATGAAAATACCCACAAAACTAAACTAGTATATATAAATATAAATATATATATATATATATATATATATATATATATATATATATATATATATTAAGGATTTTGAATTCGAAATTATCAGATGAGATAATGAAAAATATGAGCATGAAAGGAACCTTCGTGTCCCATTTTCATAATCTCAACCAATGTTTCTAACCGGAATATTGAATGCAAACCGCTCTATTACTCAAATTTAAGCAAACAATCAGTATGCACAAAATGATGTCTGTTGTTGGCTCCATGATACATGATAGTTGGCTTAGGTGTTTAATGATCACAGCGGGACTAAAAATGAACTGAAGGAGCAGAGAGGCTAAAAAAAGTTTATCAATTGTTTTTAGCTGAACATAATATTCATCAGGATAGATACTATGTCATTAGTTGCTGAAAGGTTACAGCGAGGCAGAGTGAAGTCCATATCAGATAATGTTGATAAGTATTTTATGTCAGAAGAGAAACCCTGACCTCAAACCGTACGCTTTAGGGGCATCAACTCTTATAACCTGTACAGCTTTAAAACTTATCAACTTCGCATCATTTTCAATATAGTGGCGTAAAAAATTAAGATCAGCGAGTGCAAATGACCAAGCAAATTCCCATTGCCTTGTATTTAAGTACAAACAGTGTTTTTGATACACTAACCTTAACACGCGTAAACATATCGAATAAAATGCTTGGAAGAGAAGGGTTACATTACAAGTTATTTTTTTCGGACCTTGGGGTAAGGCAAGAATGAAATTCTTATGCTTGAACTAACGAAATTGGAGGAGGTTTTAAAAAATTTGCACTGATTTTGTTTATCTTTTGTAATATTTGTCTTGTTAAAGAGATGGTGTATACTGTTTTTTTGTTTTTTTTTTCTGATATACTTAGTACAGCTCTGTAAGTAGTAACTCGAGTTAGCCAAATCTGTTACGAGACACTATGGCGGTTCCAAGGTAAGAACTTGACGCCCAACATTGACGAATCGGTCTGCAAGACTAGCTTGTTGACCATCGCACTACGATAGCTGCACATATTCTACATTGTGTTAAATCAAAGAGAGAAAAGAAAGGAGATTGAGAAGGTAAGAGTACATTTGCTTCCCACATTGGCGTATTGATTTTTCGAGTTAGCTAAAGGGGTACTGATTTTGTCACTGACCTATGTGGCTTATGTCTAGGTAAAGGTCAGAATTTCGCATGAGTTTCACGGTAGGGCCCCACGACTTGAAAGATTAGTTATAATATATATACACACACATATATATATATATATATATATATATATATATATATATATGACCAGTATTTGTGAAATCGGTGATATATATATATGTGGTATGTATTAGACAAGCTAACTAACAAGCTATCACACACATACATACTTACACACTCCTTTCATAATGCAGCTATCCTCGCCAAAAAAGTTTAACATTCGACCTTTATTCGGTGATCACGTTAAATTATGAGGTTGAAAAAATATGTTAAAGATAATCATAAAACGATGATACAGTGTTTTAAAGGATTCTTACGAAGAAGGCAGTTCAAGTTTGATAAAAAGAAGAGACAATGAGTTCTGTATATACGAAGAGATTTTCGGACGAAAATGTGACGTTTTGGTCGATTCATTCTACAGCCTTTTTCAAGTGCAGTATCCGAGTATAATGGCGAATTTTTCAATGAAAGGTACGTTACAACACAGGATCCGATTAAGGTCGATCTTTTCCTCTTTCCCTGTTATGAAACGTCGTGTTTATAACACAAACAAAAGAAAGAGTTCAATTGGCTGAGAAATGAATGTTATTGACCTTTTTCGAGACAATAAGTCTTGATATTCAACAGGATAAGAGGAGTAAGTTACTGTTATACACCGCTTTTAGAACGTTCACTTCACGCCATCTTTTTCATTTATACGGAAAAAAGGTGTAGAGCGGAAATAGTGTCCAGCGTTTGTTTTGCTGGGAATCTTTATAGACACAGCATGCGCCCAACTATTATCTCTCCTACATACCAGTTTGCTCTGCGTTGCACCATTCAAAGCTTCGACGACTCAGCCTAAAATACATTCATGGCAATATTTGAGACTAATAACGCTCAAAAGTTTCCCCATACAAATTATTGGTAATTGTTTCTTTGCTTTATGCCATTTTCGGTTTATGAAATACTTTTATATGAATGCTCTATTTTGGGATCATAGGAAAAACTTGGGTCATGCCTTTTTTTGTATGTCCGTTAGAATATATATTCGCGTCCATTTTTCAAGTTTAACCCGTATCTATCGGATTATTTTAAGCATCTTTTTTCGCCAAGACGAACTAACTCAAATAACAAAACAAAGGTTTCGTGTACATCGAGGAAGGTATTCAGTACTCCTGGCTTCCTTTATAGGGCGAAAGATCGAGAGGTTTCTGATTTTAAATAAAAGCAGCCTTTCTACCGATTTAAGAGTGCTTGACTTGAGTAAAAGGATATACGTTTTTTTGGGGGGGGGGGGTTCTAAAGTTTTATTTAAAAAATAGTGCTACTAAGCCTCCTATATTTAGAATATAATCTTTTGTTGATTTCTCTTATTTCTGTCACGTCTTCATATTTTTATGTGAGTTCTTTTCCTGTCTTACTCCGTCTCTACATACATTATCTAGTCTTCACACGAGCGCTCAACGTGATCAGGCTCAACTAACTAGTGATATCTGTTCACATACACTGTACTGAATCGGAAGATCTCTTCGATTGCGTCGCAGTCAGCTAATATGGAGAGAAAATATTTTACCAGAGAGATAGATTGATTGATAGATAGATCGATACACTGACGTGGGCGGGAGAGGGAAACATGGAAGAAGAGGGAGAATTAGAATTGTTACAAGTGAGAAATAGAAAAAAAGATGAATTCTGTCCCCTTCATCTAAAATGATGATTCAATTATTAACAAGTCCAACTTCTATATCTTTGATGATTATGGCAAGTTTTGAATCGTATGTATTATGAATACATTACGAAAGACTCGTCAATTTACCTTGGTTGGTTATAGAGCTACCTTCCAATCTCATGGTCATGATTCGAAATAACTTTGAAGAAATGTTATTTTTCTTATTAAGGCTTAGTTTAACGTGACGTGATAGGCAAACGGAGGATAGTTCATACCCCTTAAATTTGGTTGGGATTTTTCTTGGCGTCTTTATTACAGGGTTGGAGGCAAAGTTAACTTCAAATTGGATTGGAGTTGGACAATGCTCATTTTCGTCTAAAAACTCTGTATGACCAAAACGATGACTTTTCCTCCTGATAGTTCAATACTTTCCTGGCCAAACCATCATGTTTGGCCTGTCGTCAAAAAATATAACGATTTATCATCTGGCTGGTCATTATTTATTTTTGTCCAGTCGCCTAATGCCACAAACGACCGACGACTCAACGACCCGACACAGTTCGAATGATAAATTGTGTCTTCTGTCAATAACCTTAACATCTTTAATAATGTTCCTTCTATTTGTCTTCCACGTACCCGATAGTTCAGGAAGCTGTAGCAATTCTATTGAAAGACTAAATATCCCGCTACTCACCTTCAGTGGACAAATGACCATCGCTTTATGTCGTAAGCCAATAGCAGTTGACCTCATATTAGGCGAATTATCGTCATCTCTGACTGATGGATAACACCTTGGTCGACATTAGTACATTTAGGCAATTACTTTGAAACTAGTGAACTGTTAACCCTACAGTTGTCCAGGGGAAACAGAACTGACACCTTGGACACTCGGGTTTCTGAGGCGTGAGACACTTTGCTTGTCTCGCACTGTCACACAAATAAGATGGTTTCAATATATGGACTTACGAATGGCTTCTTTGGAGAACGTGTATATGGCGTGTGATTTCATTTCTGTGTTTTAATTATTAACAAATTGCTGTATCAAAATCATCAAGCACAAAAATACTTACGGGTCTCCATAAATGCACGTCTACACACCTAAATATAAACAGAATTTGAACAGCGTATGAGAATAAGTATCTTAGAATGCTCACATTAATTCATGAAAATGTATGAAGCTTTGTGTGTATGTCTGTTAGATTCAAATCAGATTTGAGATAAAATTCAGAAAAAAAAACAACTTTCCACCAGCAATAACAGACCAGACATTCCCAAGGTCTCAGTGAAAAAAAGGTAAGCACAGACACATACATGCATATGTGAAATTGTGTACACACACACACACACACACACACACACACACATATATATATATATATATAAAAACTGAACATTAAAAAAATTTTCTATAGAATTTTTGCGTCATTTCACTCCTTTCCTAATATCTGTCAATGCAATTAATGTAATTCTCTCTTTCCTCCGTTTCCCCTATGCTTTGTAATTATGTAACAGTATGTAAGTTGTCTCTTGTTGGGATCATCAGTTTTCCACCATCTAACTGCACCAGGGATTTTGAAAGAAACAAAAACAAGTTATATTAACATAGCACCCCAGCAGTGTTGATCAAACACCACCTCCCTCTCCTATCATATACTTTATGCCATACATGTAGTTTGTCATTTTATATAAGGTTTTATTTGTATTGTATACATCTGTTTTTGAAACAGGGCTTACTTACTAGTACTAAGTAGATTGCCCTAAAAATGATTTTAACGATGAGGGATCAGTAAGTATAACAGCATACATGACTCCCTGTTCGTGTCATTTCTATTGAATGTTCACCCAGGTGAATATAAAATCCGATGTGCCTATATATGTATACGTTTATTTTTTTATGTGTGTGTTTATGCGTAGGCTGATACAAAGCATTTAATATTCATCAGAATTGAAATTCCTCATCTTGATGCAAATGGTCTCTTTAATTCAGATATGCTTGCTAAGATTAAGAAGAAAAATAAGTATTGTTGATATTTACTCAGGTCAGTCTCGAATTAGTCAACATCATAGAGAATATAATTTACTATACTAACAATGATGTGTAAGATTAACATTAACCATGACATCACAGTATCTAAATAAATAAATAAATTGATGCATGACAACGTGATATTCTTTTGGTAGTCTTCAAGCGTGTACAAATTCTCAACAACGAAGCCAGCCAGCATAAAAGTTGTCTGGATTTTCAAATTATAAAAAAACAATGAAGCAAACTTCAAAATTTCGAAAATTGTGGCTTTATGACTTGCTAAATTTAGTTAATTATCGGTTTTATAGTAATAGATATGTAAATGTATAATGAAAAACATTTTTTAGTACAACACATTCATACGCATAAGCATAATGTCACAAGTAAAAAAAAATACTGATCTAAGTGCACAAACATATTTCAACAAACTTCATCAAAAGACACTGTCAAGGTTTGAGAAATCGTTTTAACGGCCATTCATAATTGGTGCTTCATAAATGAGCTCTTGAACCAGTTTAAACTAATTTAATCAGTCTAACATAAATATTAATAGTGTGTCCTCGTTCAAAGGCTAACTCGATCAGTTGTACACATATTGGTTATGTGTTCAATACTTTCTGGGGTATCGTACAAATATGGCATAGTGAAACTCTAGTTAAAGACATAGATATGTATCCATCACACATATTATCAATACACATCTAAATAAGACAACTTACGCAGGTAAATTCCCTCAGACTCCATCTGATACACAGAAAAAACTCATAAGACGCGTTTGTTTGCTGTAAACACACGCAAGCTCCCGTTGAATTGCTGTTTTAATTATTGATCAACTCACACGGACACAAAATATTACATAGCTCAAGTGCGATCGCATTTAACAGAATTGAATACAAGCACACAGAAATACAGTCTTCAAACTCATTAATTATATCCAACCTTCTCAAGCTGTGCACATCAAACTACACCAAAAGTGAAACCAACCAATCTCTTGACATCTTCCTTTTATAATCACTAGATACCAATTGGATTATGGTTTGATTCACATTTAGTCATCAATTAAGGAACCGGACACGAGTAGTAAACAAATATAATTATTCTTGGTTACGTTGGCACGTTTGTACAAGCTCGAAAGACGGAAACCTACGGGGATTCACTGATTAATAGACTTGTGGTCAAACCAAACGAATTTGTTTCTTTAATACACTTGGCAATGCTGAATAAATATTCTCACCCTGAAATATCGACGCTGATTGAACCAGCCTTATATAATTTCCCATCGTTGTTAGTATTAGAATTACTCTGATCATTTCGTCGGTTAAAATGTGAACGATTCTTCGCCTGAGAATATCGGATAAGTAATGATACGTATCATTTTTCTGGACTAATGAGTTATTCGCGTTTTTCTCTTGTTAATAAAGGGGCATCAGAATTTTTGCATTGGAGACAATTAAATTTTTCAAACCTAAATTGAAAGGCAGCCAAAGCAAATATTTCAAAATCAAGTTTCTCTTCAGCCAATTTATTGTTTCTCTTCCATTGATCCTATTTATTTTACCCTGTTCTTGGAATCTAGCTTATTTCCAATCTTCAACTTCTATTTCTATGACTTAGTTACAACAACAAGCATGCTCAAAATACTCTACGATTATGTATGTATGTATGTATGTATGTATGTAATATCTTCTATCTGACATATCTTTTTTTTTCTACGAGTTATAAATGTTAACTCCAGGTCTTCCTTAGCAATGCAATGATTGTGACATTTTCACCATTGGAACCAAATGATCAACTAAGATGATAATTGATTTATGACAACATTAAGCTTCGGGCTTATTTCGAATGTTTATAGTATTTTTTTTCGACATTCGAAGTATCTCTTAATAAGCCAATCAATTTACAGAAATGGTAACTGAAATGTTATTTTGAGCATTCAAATTACAAAAAAAAAATGTAGTCAATTATTTTGAGATATTTCTGTGGTCTGCGAAGATATTGTGAACGCTGCTCGATATCGTATAGAACTTTGTGTCACCCGAATTTCAGCAGTAGCCACTAGACACCCGGTGTGAACATGCAAATTTGCGATATATGATGATAATATTAGTAACGAGAATATGTTATAGAAAACAAGAACTGAACAAAAGAATTGAGTAGGAGTAAAGATAAGAAAGCGTAAAGGAAAATGAAAAATATGTTGGTAAGAAGAAGAATAAAGCTGATTCTGAAGTAAAATAATCAAAAATTATGACAATATCACGTGAAGCAAAAAGACAAGAAATTTAAAAAAAAAGCACTAAAACTGAGAAGTGTCAATATCTTACACAGTTTATTCAACAGACAGAAAAATTGTGTGGCTGTTATCTACTGCAATCCTAATCAAATTTTTTCACACCAGTAGAATAGGCAGATACGAAATTTCTTATCAGCACCGCAAAGTAAGACTATCTACGCTTATAATCAGAGGAGCCATGCCAATGATTTAAACGTGTGGACACTAAACTTGAAAAATAATCAGCAAGGGAGACATTTTCTTTTCATATTATCTCTTTCATTTCTCTGATTCTCAAATTTCCAATTTTTTTTCTCTTTCAAATCCTTAATTTTCAACTTGTACGTTTATATATCGGGCTATGTCTGATGAAACATTCCGTTTCGATTACTGTGTGTCTTTTCATGTCATTTGGAAATGTATAAATTATGAAATACTTATTATTAATCTGCATATTCAGTGACGTATCAATCATTTTTTTCTCGTTGTTTTATATAATTTGACAAAAAATCAACAATTAGTAGCTATGCTAAGATATTACATTTTATAATTATCAAACTGGATTTATAACATTTCATGCGGGAAAAAAGCTCATTGAGAAAAAGGTGCTGAAAATAAAAGGTACACCTCTGGCGATGTTATTAGCAAGGGTCTATTCATTGAACTACGGGGTCAGCGGGGAAAGCTGTTTGATCTGAATGAAAACAAGGAAAATGTAAGACTTACTTAATCAACTTTGTATTTCTAATCATCTGCTGAATAGATGCTTGCTCATGAATTTTAACGATGAAATCGAATCGAACTTCTCGATGACTATTCTTAAGCATCTTCAAGTTCTCCTTCATGATCATTTTTTGTTTTTGATTGGTTTAAACAGAAATAAAAGTTGTGCTTTGTGAATGAGAGATTTTAGAAGTTATTTCAGTGTTGCCAGGTATGGCTTGTTTTCCGTAGCAACAAGAGTTCTCTATACTTTATAGAGAGAGAAATACTTAAGAACTTAATCACACAAATCTGTTGTGTGGGAAACATCTGTGTTTTATCAAGTTCATATTTTGCATATAATAACCGTAGATAAGCTATTAGTTTCTCTCCACATGTTTTGCACTTGATCAGGAAAATTTTGAATAGTTTCAATAGAAATAAGCGCTCCTCGGAAACTTGGAACTTTTTTGAGTCCGACTGACCATGTTCGTTACTTTACTTTACATAACTTCATTGACAAATTCACTCAGCTGCTAGCTTCTTTTGAGAAAACTTGACAGAAAAAAGCAACTATAAAAAAAGTAAAACATTTATCCTTTCTCATTTTATATATCCCTATATCTTATCATTTACCACGCACTATTTCAGCACTCTTTTAGATCATATCGCGATCAGCGAATATTTTTTTTGAATATTTAATTATATCTTAGTTTTCTGGTACTATATTTTGCGGTCTTTGAATCAAGATCAAAGTATAGTCCCTGTTTTTCGCACGTCAAAGAAATATAGCAACCTTCCGTTTTCAATTTTAAACGTTATTATGACTGTAATACTTTGATGAGCCCACAGGGGTCCAAGGCCCATAACTTTGGGAACCTCATCACTCTTTTGCCGTAAAAATTGCAATTTCACAATAGAAACATATGTTGTGAATTGCCCTTTCTGAAAAGCTACCCTCAGACCAAAATTGATTCCGGCACCTCTGAATGTTAAATCCAATCTTGTATTCAATGTGTGTCCATCGGTACAAAAGAGGAATTGTCCCACTCTGAATCTACATTTTGAATACAGAATGTATTGTTGTTGATATGTAGTTTGGGGGGGGGGTGCTGTTCTTTCGATGACGAAATATCGATTTATGTACCTGAGTGGTAGAGTGCTTGTCATCGGTTCGGTAGTTACTTGGTTCAATCCATATCAAGCACTTGTCAAACCGTTCTCAACGCCTCGTCGCTAAGATGAGCTATCTTGCCCACGTCATACCCGCGATGGGTGTCCTAGCCACACGATATAAGGGATGGAAAACCTTGTACTGAGGTCAAGGACCCAGGATCAAGGAAGATGAGGAAATTACTGTCGGAGCTGAGCCTGATTAAAAAATAGGAGAATAGAACTATGAAACGCTAAAATGTTTTCTCCCTGAATAATTTATCAATATAACTATTACGCTGACAGAGGGCGGGCAAGAATGAACAAACAAAGCTTAATTCATGAACATATAATATACTTATATTATACTTATATTATGTGGTTTTTTTTTTTGTTTTTTGTTTTTTTGTTTTGCTGTCAAACTCGAATGAAAATTAATCTGTAAAATTCAATCGCATCCCGTCTTCTGGTTACCAAACAATTTCTGATTTATAGATGCAGCAAGAATAGAATATTAACACGGAAGACATTTTCTTCCACGAAGAAATTTCAAATTAATTACATCTACGTTCAAGAATTAAAATAAAAAAAGTTATTTCATTCTACAATCAAGAGATTAAATGTTTTTAAAATATCAAATTACAGCAGGCAATTCAAGTGTTAAAATATAAAGATATTTTGTTACATCATATAAGATCTAAGAGGCCCCAGAACATTTTCGCAGTGTCTGGATTTATTAAGAAAGCTATTTTATATTTCTAATGTATGTACGAATGTAGATACATCACAACAAAAGGAAGATCATTTTTCTTACTCTTCTCTATCTAATAGTAATCCGAGCGACTTCAATATAAAAATTATAAGAAGCCGAGGCGAAGTTTAAAATGCGTCAAGTTTAATGTTCAAGTCTGAAGTGATCTGGAAAGTTCAGTTTATAGAAATAGCTCTTAAATATGGCAATGATTATTTTGGAAGAAAATGAAGTTGTATTTTGTACACAATGATTCTTTCGGACATTTACTCAACTAGACACAGTCGATCGAAAGTCTTACCTAAACTCTTGACCTAGGATTCTTCAGTTTTCAAGTTAGTCTGGATGAGTGTCTGTCCCTCTGCCTTTCTGGTCGGCTAGTTATGTATGTATATAAATGGCGTTGTACAGGTCACACTGATAAAGACGGATGGTTAAAATTTAAGTATTTACTTCATTATATCTAAAAAAAAAAACAAACACTTCGTTGTTTTTTTTTAATGCTTTCACCCATGCCTATCCCTTACTTTGTGTCCAGCGGCATTCACACCCTTATTTTTTATTCTTATTTTTTTGTTGTAAATTCGGAATAATGATCAATGCCCAACAAAAGGCGGGAGAAATAACATCTTCATTAATCACTACTCTTTTCAGTTTTTGAATGGGTCAGTCTAACTCAGTATGGTACCGAAAAACGAAGATCACGTGACGCTTTCTATTGAGTGACTAACCACATCTGTTTTAGTTTTTGAAAAATAAAATCATCACAACTTTTTCTCCACTGCTGACCGTATAATCCTTGATACAATAATCTTGAACAAAGCATTTATTTCTTCGTTTATATTTTTCCCATACTTAACCATTTTTCATGCCCGGTGTCCTTCCTATGGATATCAGATGTTGTAATATTCATCGCTCTTCTTTTCCCGTTCAGTTTATGTACCAATAACAATGAATGACTCAGACAAAAATTACAGACAGACAAAAAAATATCATACTCGTATAAAAACAAAACATGGAATTATTTTTTATTATTTTTAGAATGGTGACCAAGAGGTGATTTACATATCCAACAAACAGAAACTCTCTTCTCTGTAGTAATGAGCTCGTTAGCCATCACACTATGACAAAGCTTTCTCTATAAAACATACAGCCGAATGGCCAATGAAAGCGTTTTTTTTTTTGTTTCAATTTCTTAGATGTGTTATACAGAAGGATCATTTCGCAACATTTACTTGAGTTTCCCGAAGTAAAAGCAGTTTTTTGCCGCTCTTTGAAAAGTAGTTATTGAAGCTGAATACAGAATACAAGAAAGATAACATCATACAACCTTTATTGCTCTAGGATCAAACTCGACTCTTACTTCAATTCTGTCCGGAGATGGAAAGGACTTGTCAGTTCGATACCACTGGTAAGAGTGAGCTTAAGCAATCACTTAGTCGGGATTTCAAATCCCAGTAAGGTAATTTCAATTTTATAAATCGGTTAGGATTCATGGGACGTGATCGACAGTCAGTGAAGAGTTTACTCACTTGAATATTGTGAGGATTGTTCTCGTTACGTGGGTATGGGATTTGGACAGGAGTTCGACGAGAAATAGCGGAGATCAACAAATTCTCAATCTCCAACATTGCCGATGCGTTGAGTTTTTTTTCTCTCTGCGTATTTAATTTATGCATAATCTTTTAAAATGAGTATTTAATGATCACCAGGCTTTTGTTCTTACTTAATGAACAAAGTTTTGCTGATTAGTTCTTCAATTAATTATGTTTTTCTAGAGAGTTAAGATTTAAGTATGGGTACATGATCAATAGAAAAATATAAATTATTAAAACATCGAAATAAAAACGCATTCTACAGAATTTGAAAATTCATTTAATTATTTCTTCAACTGCTAATATACGTACACGAGGCACGTCCACCTATCTATTTATCGATGTTCGTTCTGTCTGTCAGTCTGTCTATTTATCTCTCTATCCATCACTCAATCTCTCACTCTTTACATATATATATGTATATATATTTACATATATATATATATATATATATATATATATATATATATATAGAGAGAGAGAGAGAGAGAGAGAGAATGTCTCTCAATCTCTCTCTCTCTCTCTCTATATATATATATATATATATATATAGGAAGAGAGAGATGTAGAGGGGGAGAGAGAGAACGGAGAGACAGATAGATAGCGTGAGAAAGAGAGGGGCGTGTACGCTAGCAAAATTGAAACGGACATGTGTATAATCATCTGGACAACAAAAACATCTACGAAAAGTTTCTACAATTTCAAGATACAACGAATATTTCTTCATGGGAAAAAGAGGGGAAGAGTACGAGAGTTCTTAGGTTGTATAAAAAAAGAAATGTATACATCCAAGTATTTGTGTATTTAATAGTGAATTGCGTGTATGTGTATGTTAGTATGTCCATACTTGCATGTTTATCTCCAAGGGTTTTCCTATAAATTTTTATCCCTGCTTTGTTATGAATATTTACCCCCGATGATATATATATATATATATATATATATATATATATA
Organism: Thysanoteuthis rhombus; assembly: GCA_963457665.1. NCBI lineage: Eukaryota > Metazoa > Mollusca > Cephalopoda > Oegopsida > Thysanoteuthidae > Thysanoteuthis > Thysanoteuthis major. The sequence goes on along the minus strand of OY735201.1, from coordinate 46,941,640 downwards.
TATATATATATATATATATATATATATGTGTGTGTGTGTGTGTGTGTGTGTGTGTGTGTGTGCGCGCGCGCGTGCGTGTGTGCACATGTGTGTGTGTGTGCATGTATGTACATCTGCATACATTTGTATCTATAAAGCAATCTGTATGTCTGTGTGCGTATAACCATGCATACTGATACGTTCCTTCACATCGGTGTGGATATGAAATGTACTGGAGGAAATCTTCTCAAATGGTATTCCTTAATTTGTTCCCGTTTCCAGATTTAATTTGAGTATTTTCTTCCAGCACGCAATAAATTACCAGCGTTTGTTTGGTATTCTTTCCCTCATTCACTTGCCTGATTGGTGAAGCCATTGGAAGTCCCTGTGTTTACGAATCACTAACCGTATTTACAAACATGGCAAAAATAAAGAGACTGTTAAATAGGGAATGAAAGAGGGAGAGAGAGAGAGAGAGAGAGAGAGAGAGAAAGACGTACGAGGGAGAAACCAAAGAGCACGAGTGAGTGAGAGAGGAAAGAGGCGTGTAAATAAACGTAATTATTTAAATTAGATAAATATACAAAATAGCAGTATCCGTTCGTATTCAGGAATCACATACTATGATTAAAAAAACGATATCTTTTTTTTGGTGATCGATGCAGTTTGCAATAGCATATTCCGATACAACAAGGACCTATCTGAATACATACACACACGCATATATATATATATATATATATATATATATATATATATATATATATATATATATATATATCAGTGCATACAAATTATATAAAATCATCTTTATATGCATACGTTTTTATGTTCAATCTCAAAGACTGTTTTAATCAGAAGCTGTTTTTGAGATGATTACACGTAATTTAAACCACGATCAAGAGGATCTCCACTGATGACATACCAAATCGTGGCCAACTGGAAATAAGATGGCATGACGATTTGGACAAGTTGCAGGAATAGTGGCACTGCGACGCTCACGGTCGAGAGGTCGGGCGAATCTTTGGGAAAGGTCTTTGTCGACTGACGTACAGCAAAAGGCTGGTTTTGACGGTGAAGCTGCGGTTGGAGATAAAACATTTGTCTTTGTGCACATAGTCAATGAAGAAGAGGGGGAAACAGAAAGACAAAACGAGAGAATCTCTTGAAGCCATGCAAAGATAAAAGCATATACATACAGAAGAGACAAATCAGACCTGAATAAGAATGTAAGAATGGTAAATATCGATCTAGTGGCACAGATACCTTGGAGGACGGCAAAATCCAACTGAATAATTAATGTGTCGATGCAGATTAGACTATGTCTTAATCTCCAACAGATCTTGGCCGTTGAGATGTTTTTCCAATTGGCAAAACACAGCATCAAATCGAAAGGGAATGAATTTCACTAAAGTTTGGAAAGCTTTTATGATGAAGAAAAAAAATTATTGCAAAGTATCAATTTCAGGAATGCTAGGAACGTTTCAGCAAGTGTTTCGTCCGCTGGAGACGGCTTTAAAGACAACATATGAGTCTATTATTTGTACACTATTTCTGGTGACAGCTTTTTATTCTCTTACTTAGTAAAAGCTGAAGTGTCTTATATGTGGGAACACGTGCGTACATACAATCATTCATGGATCCAAATACAGGTGTTTATGCAATAACTGATTTATACGCACGCTTATGTACATCTATATAACTGTGAAAATCTGTTTTGAATACATTCACAAAGGATATATGCATACCAATCCACAGTAAATTTGATCGAATATGCAAATGGATGAATTGCATATTTTAAAAAATTTTAGCAGCTGAGACTAATGTAACTTGCAGTTTAGATCTATGTTGGTAAATTTTGATTAATTTCGAATGAATCGTGTGCCCGGTACGTATTCCTCCCCGCTTACAGAAAAAAAGGTGTATCAATTATATGTTTCCATGAATCACACACACACACGCACACACACAAACACTAACACACACTAACATACAGAGGCGAAGCTTCTACTTTGCCCGCTCCTACTTTGGACAAATCCTACCTCAAAGTGGAAACTGATGGAGATGTACAATGATATTAGAATGAGTAGATAAATCATGTTTTTTTAATTCTTTTTTTTCCAGTTTTCTCTTTTTTCCCCTTCTTTTTATGCTAAGTAACTGTTTTCTGCTCTCTCCATTCCCACCCTTTAGATTAAAAACTGATTTTCCCCCTTCTCCCTCCTCCCAACGGCTCATACACTACATTTTTTCTCTCTCGTCTCTTCCTACCCTCTTATGAAAACTGCCTAACTTTCTATTCTAAAATCTAATCAACTACTCACTTCTCTCCTTCTAATCAATCTGACTTTATCTTCTCACTCCTTTCTGTTTCTACACCCTGCATGAACTATCAACTTCTATTTTACTCCGCCTCTCTCACTCTCTTATTGCCTAATTCTTCTACCCCCCCAACTTTGGTAACTTACCTAACAATTATTTTTTAAAGAAATTACCTGTCTCAAATTTACCGTAAAAAAAACATATATTATAAAGTGAGTAATATTCCCACTTATTCAATACATCGTAAAAAATAATAAGTGATACAATTTCATAAATGAATTCCTCTATTTTGCTAAATCGAATATTCACCCCTTTATTTTACAAATTTGTAATTTCGAATATAAACAAATGAACAAATTATGCATATTTTAAGGGACCTAATTTCATATATGGGGATGGGAGCGATTCTTGGAGCTTTTTATTGCAATTAAACTTGATTTCTCTTCAGCAGTGACTAAATAAATAAACAACATCGATCGGAATAAGAAATAGGTTCCTACCAAGAATTCACAACTTCCTACACCGGAAGGTGGCTAGGTTAAAAACCGTCCGCTCCTGTCACTGGGTTACATGTATCAATTGCGCGGGCGAGTCCAAATAAAATCCGTTAACTCATCTTCTATCCAGATCTCTTTTGTGCCATGGTTCTTATCAACTGGTAGATGTGTATCGATAATCTAATCCCTTTTGGCAGTGAGTGTATGAATTCTAACCATATACATGGGAGATGGTTCGGTTAACGCCTGACCAATCCTGCCACAGGGTTACAAGAATCAGTGGTAAGATCAAACACATGAACTCTTCACTTACCCTGGTCTCTCCTTTGTCATCTTTCATATTAACTGACAGTTCAGTATCCTTAATCAAATCTATTTATTCAATCGATTTGATGAAGTATTTTTAAAAAATTATTAATAATGAATTTTTACAACTGTTTTGACCTCATTGCAATTTTTGTTGCTTAAAATAAGGTTAGTTTCCTTTCGGATGGTAAGATAACAGAGCGAATTGCAATAAAGAATGATTTCCAGCTCTCAATCAAGATCCCTCTATGCCAGACGGTAACTCGGTTAATTAACGACCGCTCTGGCCACTGAGCTACAGGTATTAGTATTAATTGCTAATCCAACTCTAAAACCCACCACCTTTCCTATCTATTTCACACCATGTTTCTCATCAACAAATTGTTCAGTATCAGTATTCCTATTTATTTGTATATCTATTTTATTAGACAAATAACGAAAATTGTGGGCAATTTTTTACCACTATTCATTCCAATTTTTGTCAGTAAGGTTCCTGTTTGTCAGTAAGTAAATAAATTATCATCGCGAATCAGCCTAAGGAATAAGTTCCAGATGAGAATTGAACTCAAGACACTATGCTGGAGGATAGCTCAGGTAAAGCTCGACTGCTCTTGCCACCGGCCTAAGGATATCTCTTTCATTTTTTGCATCTTATCTCAACTAAACCCCAGGCAGGTTTCCCATCGGCTGTGTGAGAATAAATTATCACTGCGGATCTAAAAGTAAAAGAATCTTATCCGGCTGAAATTCGAACTCACATCTCTTTGGCAGAAGCTGGCTTGGTTAACGCCCAATTGATTTTGTCAACGAACTACACGACTCCGAATCAAATATTTAAACTCATCCCCTATCTTGATATCTTCTGTGCCATGTTTCGCTGTAATTGGTTGTTCAGTATCAGTAATGCAATTTATCCATTCATCTATTAGATAAAGCATTGTAAATCATTGAAATTTATCTCAATTCTTGATGCTTTTTATAGCAACTGAAGTCATTCCCTTCTTCTTTTCGGCACTGAGTGAATGAATTACCAGATACCAATGAAGAATAATTTCTTCATGGTAGCACAAGTCCAAATTAAACACTTAATCTCATACTCTATCCTGATCTCTCCTGCGACTGGGGGACGATAGATGCCTGACTGCTCTTGCTACTGAGCTGCAGGTAACAATAGCCTACTCGAATATAAGTAAAAAATATAAACTCATCCTCTATCCTGATTTCTTCTGCGTCTTATTCTGAATTAACTGTTCGATATCACCAATTAAATTTTCAATACATGTAATATTTTCAATCATTATTATTGATCCTTTTCAACGACTTAACTTGATACTAATATTTGTTGCTTTTTATCGCAGCTAAACTGTAGCCCGATTCCCTTTGGTAGTAATTGAATGAAGTCAGGGCATAGATTGTAATACTTTCCCGGTGAAACTCGAAATCGCACCCTTCTAGTAGCCAGTTCAACGACCGAACGCTGCAGGTATTAGTAGCAAGTGCGATCAAAAATCAAACACTTGATTTCATATCCTATCTCGATCTTTTTAGTACCATGTTTCTTATGACCTAGTATTCCGTATCGGTATTCGCATTTATTCATTTATCTTATTACGTGAAGTATGGCAAAGCATGAACAATTTTTGCAACAATTTATCTTCATCTTATCTTTTTTATAATAACTAAACTCAGTCAGTTTTCCGTTCGTCAGTGAGTGAATAAATTATCATCACAGATCAGATTGTAGAACAAGTTCCGTGTAGGAATTGAACTCACAACACTATGTGAGAAAGTGGCTCATGAGAAGCTCGACCGATCTTACCACCGAGCTACAGGAATTGGTAGCAAACGCGAGTCTAAGTTAACCACTCTTCGCCCAACCCGAATTTTTCTTCCGCAGAAGGTTTACAGTTAGTTCACTATGCTACAATTCTTTCACCTAAATTTTGAATATCTCTAATCACAACTAAACTTTCACCTCGGCAACAAATGAATTAATGTATTTACAGCGAGCTTTGAAAACCTACTCCAGAAAACTGACAGGGCAATATTGGGAATAAACATATACGGAGAAAATTTAAACCACTTGGGATTTACGCGATGATGTTTCAATGGCGTCAGAAATGTCAGAATAATTGCAAAACATATTGATTGATCTAAATAGGAATGTAAAAAGAAGACTTGAATGTGAAAATAACAAAGACAAAAGTAATGTTCAATGATAGAGTTCCCGAAAAAACATTAGAATAGAGAGACAGGCTCTACGAAAGGATAAAGAACAAATTTATCTAAGATAAGTAATACAATTAGAGAAAAACCGATAAGCTGGAAATCATTTGATTTGAATAGAGACAACTTGAGGAGCACTTTACAAACGTACGCAAATTATACAATAAATGCATAATGCCAGCTATGACTGACGGAATTTTTAGAACTGAGAATCAATTTGGAATCGCACAGAGGGCTGTGGAAAGTGCTATGCTAGTTTTGAAAAGAATTCTTTACAACCAATGCATCCTCCTGATAGTTACCTATGGAGCTTAAACATGGAACTTGACCAAAGGATTGACCCTCAAACTGAGAACAATGCAATGTGCACATGAGAGAATCAAGCTCAACACCACAAGGGGAAATCACAAAACAACGCAGGAAAAACAGGAGTCAGGGATATATAATCCATTAAAAACTCAAATGGCAATGGGCTGGTCATGTTGCAAGAATATCAGACAAGACTTTGACATCATGGCATGGATACCCTGAGATCATATGCAAAACTGTGGCCGGCAAAATAAAATGACGTGATGAACAAGTCGAATTCGAAAAATATTGCAAGAGAATAAACCTGGGGAGGGGTCTCTGTCCAACAACAGACGCTAGAAGGCTGTTGCTGATGATTCGTTTATGATGGAAGAATAGATACTACAATTTGATCTTGAAGTCAAGGCAGCAAAAGACGTATTCTAATCAGGACCTCACTGCATTGATCATCACCAACAGCCGGAGTTACAGATTTCAAGCGTCTGAAAATGCTTGAATCAAAACTGGAAAAATAAATTTTATGAAAATTCATGTTGTTTTTGTTATTCGAATTGATCTTCAATGAGTTAAAAAAAAAAAGCAAAAAAAACGAAGAAGGACGTTAAAATGGAAACTTTAATTTCTGTAAAAAATTGATCTCAAAAAATTTAGTTTCAAGTATCAGTTTAAGAAAATTAAAAAAAAAAAAAAAAAAAAACCACACGAACATAAGTCATATACTTTTATATCTGGATTGTATTAATTATGTTTTACTTTTTCCTCCCAACTGAAAGAATCAAAATTTGAACAAATCGGAGGGAAATGGTTTGACTTCACTTTATCTAAAGAAAAGTGTATTATTTTCATTTTCGATTGCGTCATTAAATCGGAAGAAAAAAATTCAGTTTAGTTTAATTTGAATTTACGAACTTGTACTCACCAGCTAATTTCAAAAATTGAGTTAATATATGAGTAAGTGTAACTAGAAAATTTTTCATTTATTTTTGTTTATTTCGATAAAATTAAACAAAATTCGGGGTGTCAAATTTTTCCTGCACGAATCATGAAATAATTGAAAAAATCAACACGGCTGTGTATCTTAACTTCCATTATTTTCTCTTCCTTTCTTCCTCTCTCCGTCTTCTCCACTTGAACTGCGTTCTCAACGTGAGTGTTCCTCCTCCTTTTCTCTTTCCACCTATCTCTCATATGATTAATCTTCCTGTCCTCCTCTATTCGTGTTGTATTAAAAATCAATACTCTCTTTTTTTCTGTCTCCCTTTGTCTACGATACTTCGATGGATTAAATGTTCTGTGGAAGGGGTAGTTACAGGTATTAATACATAGATATAAATCATAACACATATTTTGCATATGAGTCTCCACAAATACATACAAACAATTATGCATATGTATGGATAGAGGGAGAGAACATGATACATAGATGGGTATATAAACTGCTGCAGAGATTGAATAAATGTACTTCACTGAAAAGAAAACAGTTTCAATGATTTGCAATGAGCTGACAGGCCGGCACTTGAACTGTAATTGCAAACGCTTCTTTACCTTCGGCTCTACGAGTAAAAATGTTTTCGCTAATATTTGGATCAGGTGCGCTCATTTAGATTTTTTCTAACCCTTTTTTTTCCACCGTTTCCCAACCTTATTCCCGTATACATATAAGTGGCACCTTCTAGTCTTGGAAATAAAGTACTTCTTGGAAACTGAGTGCTTCCGTAATGCCTGAACAGATATGAATCATGACAATACGTGTGTGTATGTTTATGCGAGTAAAAAGAGCGAGACGTATATATATATATATATATATATATATATATATATATATATATATATATATATATATATATATATATATATATATATATATATATATATGCACGCAGGGTAGACAGTCTAACGATTGAACTGGCATGGAACCCAGAGTTTTCATGTACACCTATGTATATACATAAATGGAGTGTGCATATATATATATATATATATATATATATATATATATATATATATATATATATATATATATATATATATATATATATTTTTTTGAATATTTGTTTCGCTCTTTCCAGAGTAGATATCGCTTCGGGTGCACTGTTAAAATAGTTCTCATATTCTTTAGATGAAGGCACGAGTAAGAGGTTCGAAAACCTTCAAAGAATTTTGTTGTTTTTCTTGTATTATTGTTCGAAGAATGGAGAATGGCTTTACAAAAATCTGCATCTCCTCTGATGTGATTTCATTCGAGTGGTTTGGTCAGAGTCGAATCGTGGGTAAGACAATCAATGTTAGAGTCCAACGAAAAAGTGCTGACACCCTCCTGAGGATATGTATAGTAATCCTTTCCTTCTCTGTCATGACGCCATCTTGCCGAGGCCGGTAACACGGTGGAACATTTTCAAGTGTCTCGATTGCTCTTCAACAGAAGATTTGTGTCTCGCTTGGATGAGACACAAACGGTGGTGGGTAGGATTTAAGAGCGTGGCAGATGATGGCAAATATATTAAAGCTTCTTCGTCTTTCTTTTTCTGTTCAAAATCGTTTAGTTGAGGCGCTCACAGGTACTACTTGATCTGTAGGTACAATGTGATGATTCTATTTGCCTTTTAGCTTACATTTGCTTTTACGGCTTTGTTGAACTTATTTATTTAAGCACCTCCATGTCGCGAATATGACCTTGACAAATCCGCTTATTGTACTGGTGAAAAGTCTCTTTGTTGTTTAATTTGTCATTTTTACTTTGTTATTCGACGAATTCCAACCATAGAACACTGTTAATTGTGGATGTTTTCAATTTGATATAACGCTTGTTCAATGAGGAGAGATATCTGATTTTTGCGTCAAGCACTATGATAACGTCTGTGTACATTACCGATGGTTGGTGCTCAAGTCAGATTTCAAAGCAAGATTAATTCAAGAGAATCAATCATCGTTTAAAATCTAATATTCCACGTCAAGCAATTCATATAGAATCATATAATATAAAGTTTTATATGTAATACAAAATAGATTATGATGCTTAAATTTATCCTGATGCAGGAGATTTTTTTCAACTATCATATCACAGGAATTAGGTGAACTTCGTTGTAGTGTAATAGTTGGCAAGCTAGTCTCGCAGATCATCCATACCGAGTTTGATTCTAACTAGGTGCTCGATGCATGTGACTTTTGGCCGATACTAAGCTATGCTAAGTAAATAACTACAAAATGTTCATTCTTTAGAATGAAGAAAAATTATTTTTTTTGTTACACAATGTTGTACAACTATGTTCTAATAAGGCTGTAAAAGTCGAATGAAATGTAACATGGACCCGTTTTAAAGCAGACATTCTCCTATCGAACAGTTTGGTTTAGTTATGTTTAAAGGGTGCATTCCAAAGAAGTATTACGATCATGCTTCTTAGGAGGTATTCATTTGCTTATTTTTAAATGTTAGTTACGTATAACAAAATATCCTCTGCTAATTCACATAGCTAGTTGGGCAAACAGTGCATATGATCCAAACCCTAGATCAGGCCTTCCCTCTAACGGCAAAGGGTACGGAAATTGGAATATCACTGTCAATAATTGATAATGGTTCAGTTCAGTTATTCTAGATAACTTAAAATTAATGATAACGTATAAAAATACGATGTATTATTGTTCACTGCTAACAGGGTTTACCAATTTCTAAGATATCACTTTGCTTCCCCCATTCCGCCCCGGGAAATGCCTCCCCTACCTTAGGGATATAGCCTTTTGCTTCACCTGAAAAGTGTCAACAGTCACCTATGCTTATTTATGGATTTTTGAAAGGAGTTCACATCTTTACAATGGCTCGCACCCTCGATCAGAATAGTGTCCGAAGCTACTTATTCACCGACGAATATACAATGCAGTCATCTCTCAGCACATTTTTCAACTGTGTGCACGTTTTTAGTAAATGAAAAAGACACAGTGAATAAAAAAATATATACTAGTAAACTTTAATTGAAATGGCCTTCGTTCTGACGGTACTATCTAATGACAATATGTATTTTAAAGACACGTTCGTGATGATATTCTCGCAAGTTCATTGTCGGAGACTAGCTTGCATCAACAGTACATGAATATTCCAGTACATTATTTAGAAAAAAAAAAATTAGTACATCATTAAAATGATGCTGCTAAAAGTAACGAGTGACATAAAACTGTGAAAAGGTTGTTAAAATCGTCTTTTCTGCAATATCGATGTCTCATAATCAATAACTTCGTATCAAATGAATCCTCGCGTTAAAACGGCATATTCGTTATAACGGCACTCAAATCCCCCGTGTCTGCCGTAATAACAGGAGTCTGTATGTATGTCCATCGTTCATCACATACTCAGCTCTCAGGATTATGTACGTATGGAAAAAAAGTATAATCCTATTCTGGCTGACTAGGCCCATGGAAGCTTTGATTTCCAAATATCTATCTATATACTACCAACATTCTGATTCTGTTTATCCAAGTGAACCTTAAAGGATGTGTGCATTCATCATCATCATCATAATAATAATAATAATAATAATAATAATAATAATAATAATAATAATAAGTTTTTCAGCGTAGTTCGTTGGACGTAGACCTTCCCCAAGATTCGCCACATATCTTCATCATGTGCGTTTCAGATCCAATACTTCCGGAACTTGTCTATTTCTACAGGCCACTGTTTCGCATGTGATCTCGAGGGATTCATGTTGTGAGTTGTGATGTCCAGTGGCTGACATTCTTACACACGGAAAATAGGATAACCCTATTCCGGACAAGCCCATCGCCACTTGGCTTTCCTTATAAATTCTATGATATCTCGGACTTTTTCCCGAATGTATTGTGCAATCTTGTGATATCTCCATGTAATGTTGGGCATAATTCTCTCCTTTGCATGCTGCGTGGTTCTCAATTTGAGGGTCAGTCTCTCGATTGGGTTGCATGTTTCAGCTCTACAGGTGACTATCGGGAGGATACATTGGTTGTATACCCTTCTTTTTAGCACTGGAAAGATTATCTTGTTCTTGAAAGTCGGTTTACTTTCTGTCACTTCGCGTTTTCAATTTTGATTGTCGTGTGTTTGTTGTACATGACCTTCGTTTTACTGAAGTTCATGGGAAGACCAACTTTCTTGCTTTCTTGATTCAGTTCGTCTGACGTTAGATTTAAGGTACCCCTAAAATCAGTTTCAACTCCCATTGGGGCAAAAATATCTGTTTTGGCCACCAGCAGAAACTAGCAAAAAAAAAAAAATCCCACCGGTAAGATGGGTTATCGGCTATTTTTTTAAAATTATTTTTTTGTTTTATTTTCTTAATCATTTATCTAGCCTGCTCTTTCCAAGAACATCCAACCATGAATTTTGATCGACCCACATTGTACTACCTTGTGAAAATGCTAGCATTTTTGCAAGTAGGTTTCTCGACTGGCAAAGTATTTTCATGACATCGAAAAATAATTTTGTCGACACTTATTCCAACTCTTTTCAAGTTACTGCCCGCTTTTCACGGTGTCAGCTGAATGTGTGCAGATCGGTCATTGAAACAGCCGAGCCCAGGAATTATTTTTTTGTTTGTTTGTATGTTTGTTTATTTTTACGATAGAATCTTTTTGATTCCATCTCATTCGGACACTTGATGCGTCGCGGAGCAAGGATCAAACAGTAATCACGTTTGTTAGTGGCAGCCACACCCTTGTATCTCCGTTGTCCTCAGGTTCTCTCTCTTTCTCTCCCCTTTTAAATCTCACCCTACCAATATTTATCAACTATTGATCTTTCTCTTTCTCCATACATTTATATACGTGTTCGTGAGTCTGTATTAAATCGCTATATTTCGTTCAAATCCTGCTATCGATAATTCATTTCTCTATTTCTCTTTATTTCTTTCCTTCATTAATTTTAAATTCTTTCCTATTC
>OY735201.1:46882596-46925096 GCA_963457665.1 Thysanoteuthis rhombus | reverse complement strand
TATTTTGCTGAGTGATTTAATAGTTCCAGCAATATCATTGGTACATGAATTGCTAACTTTTTAAGGTATTACAATTAAATATTTAATGTAAAACATGATCATTGGGGAAATCTTTAATAATCACGTTTAAAAATAATTTTCCAATATTGCTTTTTACTTCCAACTCACATGGTGGATTGATCAAGATTGTTCATCTTTTTCTCTTGTTTTTTGTTCAATTTTTTTCAATTATTTGGATTGTATTTTTATTTAGAGTTTAATATGCTTTAGTTTTAAGACATTCATATATGTTTATCTCATGTTGCAAAATCCTTTTTTTCTTATTCATGGAATTATTAGATAATCTTTTTCTCTAGAGAAATAGTTATTTGTTTAATAATGCTAGGTGGGTGGTTAGAATTAAAGTTTATGTATAATGGATCATAATTATATTTTATAAAAGATATGTACGAATCATTGTTCAAACATAATTCTATGTTAGAGAAATTTACTTCTTTAAATCGCCTGTTGATGTCTATTTTAAACCCAAGCTCTTTGAATATTATGATCAATTCTTTTCTTATTTTGTCGTTTTTTTGTTCATTTTTTTTCAATGTTATAAGTCCTTTCTTCCAATATATGCAAATGCATTTCTCTATCATATTGCTTGGGAGATTTCGAATGTATATTCCCATCAGGTCAGAAGTTTCAGCGGAGTCAAATGCCATCTTTCTTCCCCTTCCTTCTTGAAATAGTAATGTTTATCCGCAGAGACTAACTATTTTCACTGATCTCAGTCTTTTTCTTGGCAAGATCAATTGTTTTTTAAAGTTTTTTTTTCTTTCATTGATGGGAGATTGTCTTTGATGTCAAATTGGATGAATTCTTGATAGTTTTGAGTCAGTTTATGACATCAGTGGTCATGTTTATTTTTTTCTTCAATCTAAGACCTATTTTTCTCAGATGTATTTACTGATTTGCTCATCTCACTTTTTGTAGAATTAATTAAACGACAATCTGGTCTGTTGCTGTTTTTTTTTCTTCTGATCTTTGATTGTTATGTAAGCTTAATATATTTGTAATATGTTCGCTCTATAGTCAAATTCTGTTTGTTTTTTTTTTTTTGCAATTTTCTTCCTTCGTTATTTATGTCAAATTACATGTTATTATCTCCTTTTTTTACACTTTAGTTACATATTCTTTGGTTAGCTCTTCTAATTTTTTCCGGTTTGTCCTACATATGTGTCTGTCGGCAAAACAAGGGCCGAGGCTACTTTATATGGTGCACAAGTTTTGATTGGTGGCCAAAGTAGATCTAAGTATGAGTAATCAAAATATGTAAGACTTTCAACTGTCAGTCCGTCATTCTGAGTGAAAACTGCAACTTGTCATCGTATATTAGATAAACATTAGATGAACAAAATAGTAGTGACATTTGAATTATCATACTTCACCTAATATTTGTCTTAGGACAATTAATTATACCTTTACACAGTATTAACCAATTCGACTGAATAATTCACCAATTCACTATTGTCAATTTGTATGTTACTCATAAAATGCAACAGTAAAAATAAAATGTGAGGGTTTCAATTCTGCCTCGTGGTACAGGATGGGATAAAGTCTATAGCCACATTGAAGAGATGTAATACATCGAAACAGCTGTCTGTGGATGACACAATAATTAATGATTCTCTATTCAGGGTTGAGCACTCTTTAAGTGAGGTAACTCATCCATTGTAAGCTTATGCAAGGCTCTTCCATAGGAATATAGCATTCAGGTCGATGAGGAGTTTCAGCGTAAATGAATATATCGCCTAAATTCAGCCTTACTGACCACCCAGTTCCGTAGTCCAGAGGTAGGATATCGGCCTTCGGGTCCGATGTGAGGGTTTCTGCCTCGCGGTACTGGATGAGATGAAGTCTATAGCCACACCGAAGAGATGTAATACATCGAAATAGCTGTCTGTGGATGATACAATAATATATATTATATATATATATCGGTAAAAAGTGGTGCATTTATGCATATTGCCAATTTCTATCGGTTTGGCTTAAAGGTTACAGCGAAGAACGGGAAGCTAAGTATTTAGAATTCGGGGGCAGGGGGCTTATATAATCCCTAAAGTAGATTCTATTCCTTCATTATAGATTTCAAAGACGCTAACTGATTCAGGGGATATCAAGTGTATCATTCACTTGTGTCGAAGGAGTTGTGACTTCGTCCATCAAATAACTTATAAACCATGTTATCACCTGTGCTGCAATAAGAAAAAATATTATTAAATCTTTAAAACACACCACTGTATGGGATTCATTACCAGACCAACTACAAATGGGAGATTATTGCAACTGTTACAAAAACTTAATAGCAGAATCGAAGTGCGTGTATGCTATTGTTGATGAATCAGACGCCTCTCGATATTCATAAAACTTCAAGCGACACCTACTTCATTATGCAGTTCCTACTGTGTGTCCTGATCCTCCAGCGTTTTTAGTATCAGCTGCTTATTCTGTCCCCACATCCAGACAATGATAGAAAATAAGGTAGTTAGTAGATGTGAAACATCTGAAACTCAGAATAGCATTCCACAATCTGTTGTTGTATTAAATTGCTCACAAAACCGAAGAACGTTGACTCCATTGCCGAAGAGGTCAAATTCCACAACAGTTGCAGGATGGGTTATCTGTTCAAAGCAAGGATATAAGAAGATGACAACGTTTCTAAACTGAGTGAGGCCCGTGCGAATGCCTTCATCTGTAATCAAAGACTGCTCGAGAAAAACGTATCAATGAGAACGGTGGGATACTTTCAACTAAGATAAAATATGGTGAGATTTATTTTTCTCCCTTGGGGAATGGGATGTTATCATAGACTCTAACAGTATCGTACAGTCTGTAGAACAAAAAGATTTCTTTTTTGGTACAAAGGATGATTTCAGACTGATGAGCTGTATAATAGATAGGTTAAGTAGTGATAGAAACGAAAATGAAGATTCAGGTGCTAACTTTAACTTACATGAGGACAGAGTCAATGACACAGACTGAAGTGACATTCATTTTAGAAGAGACAAACGTTGGATACCCTGATTTCCATTCCACGATAATACTTGATTATTATCAGTATTAGATACCACCAGTTCTTTCTACTTAACTTTCAAATAACGGTAACACATATGTTTGCTTAATTTCAATTCCAGAACACAGAATCTGACACTATTTTTCCAAATTCAAATCCAGAACGCCAGAAAAAATTTAAGGTTTTAATAGATGAAATATAGTATTAGGTTTTATTAAGACTCACTTAATAATTGCAGAGGAGCGTGAAACGAATTTGTTATGAGAATTCCGAGTATTTTTTATACTAGTTCTATTTCATTAGAAATATTGAGCACTTTTATTATAAAAATCCATATTATTATTAGAAAATTTATGTGTGCGTACGTGTATGTTTTGTCAATGGATGAATTCAATTTTGAGGCGATGTTTGGTAATTTGACCGTAAGTTTTCCCTGATACCCATTTAAAAATGATAAAATTCTCAAGATAATTCATATTATATATTATGTATATAATGATATACTTACCGAAAAAAATCCCATCGAAATCGTATAAATTTATCGTCAGAATATTCGTATCATTAGTAAGAAGAATAGGAGAAAAATCTGAGATGAAAATTACTTGTATACACCGCATGGAACCGGAGAAATTTTGAAAACATATTGTGCTTTACTAATAATAAATATAGACCCATGGCAAAATAAATGATATATACCTTTTTGGAAACGCTGCACCGGGGATTTGGCTAATAAGCCTAATTTAGCAATTCAAAAAACTGAGAAATACTGAGAAATATTGCTCTTCTTGACCAGTGTTTATCTTTATTTGCTAACTTATACTTCATGGCCATTCGAACGTGAAAAGAAAAAAGAAATATCGAAGTCAACATTATTTTATAGATATATTCTTATTATCTCAATTAATTCGATTCGAAAAAATCTTGATTTATTCTTTCGCCATCTGTTTAAGCTCGGAACTTGTGACATTTTTCTTTAAAAAGTGATGAAATATTGAGAAAAACACTTTATCAGTTACTTTTTAATTCATATTTTTTTCTTTCCATTTTATATTTCTGTGCGATGGATAAACTGCAATAAAGTCTTACCAATAACATGACTTCCGGTCATTGAAAAAGAAACCCCCACGTCTTTAAACGCTGAACACTCGTATTTGTCTCTTCATACTGTCAACATCTAAAAGATTACCGATGTTGAAATTGTAAATTATTTTTAGTAGAGTGTTCAATTACAAAACCTCAAAATCTGTCAGCATAATGGCGTCAAAATTAATGATTTATCGATAAAAAAGTAAACATTGATTTGAAAAGTTCAATTATACGTTGTAATAAATATTTTTTTTACAGTAATTTTGACATGAGCCATTTGAAAAAATTAATTGTGTTTTGAAATAGAGCGTCGAAAATGACATAAGTTTTGTGATTATACCTATCTTATCTGCGCTTTAATACATACTTCTACTTTTTGTATGAGAACGGGATTTCAATCTTTCTGTCAAAAACAAGAAAAATCTTATGGACACGTTAAAACAATGTTAAATACTAATTACGTTTTGAAATTGGGTGTTGGAAATGTAAAAGTAGCGTGAGTATGCCTATTTCATAATTTTGTGATTTCATACATACTTTTATGCTTTGAAATGGGACTTCGAAATCATTGTGTTTTCTTTCAGTAATTGTTTTGATTTCGTTGTGTGAAGAGATTTACACCATTTTCACGTCATCTGCGTATCTAATCCAATCAGGTGAACGTGAGGAAAAGCATATTTCATAGAAGACTAAACAGTATCAAAAACGGCTGTATACATCACTTCTACGGATGTTGCACGAAACCAAACCCTTCTAGATTCTTCGAATCATTGGCAAGCTCACTACCTATAAACCCACTGAATCCTAACTCCTATAAACTACTTGAATGCATATGAGTTCAAATTTGCAAACCCTCACTTAATATATCTGCCTAAATGAATTTCAAATATAATAACTGCGTTAATTTTTTCTCTTATCTTTTTTGTATCATTCGCGCGTGCGCGAGTGTGTGTAAGCGCGGCTGTGAGCTCGATATCTATTCAGTTACAATAATTACTATTATTTTCAGTTAATTTTACTGTAAAGACATTCAGTTTGACATAAAATATTTTTTAAATTCACTTCAATGCACGCAGTTGCTTGATTAGACATAACCGTCAAGTAGCACTGAAAGCTATTATTTAAATATCAAATTTTTCATAAGCAGTAGATTGATAGAAAAGTTTTTAGTATTGTAATTCAGTATCATGGTTTTACAACAGAGAGTAGCGCAAATGTTCAATACAGTTGGTTAAGCGGGACACTTCCGACTGTCTCTACGCAATTGTATTCACAATTACCAAATTTTGTTCATTCATAATTTTTTATTAATTTTTTAGACATATTCCTGATTTTATTTATACCAAATCATGCTGCGGTGAACATTTCAGAAGGTTTACAGATAATGTGAAAATACTGTATCAATTTTTCATATCCTCGGGAATAATCTGCCTTCATATCAATTTTAATTTTTATTCATAATTATGCTATTTATATATTAGAGAAAAAAGTAGTATAATCATACTGGAACTATTCAAAAAATTTTTTTCAGAAATTCAATCCCAAGGATATTCATTATGCGCTAATTTTGTTGATTGTTTACTTATAATCTGTTAATTATCAATATTCTGACATACGTGTGCATACATGAGAGTATGTATATATATACATGTATATGGGTGCGTATTTGTGTGCATATATGCGTGGATATTGATAAATTGGAATGTATGTGTGTGTTTATATGCTACCCTTTCGATTGCAGGTTCGATCCCCCGCAGCAGACCCATTTTGTTTGGTTGCTTATTTTATTTACGTTGTCTACACTAAGTGTTACATTTTGCATATAAAAACGGAAGATCATTTCAAATGAGAGTTTCAATATAACTCGAGTTATGATTATACTTATATATATATATATATATATATGTGTGTGTGTGTGTATATGTACACACACACACACACACACACACACACACACACACACATATATATATATATATATATATATATATATATATATATATATATGTACTTGGATGCATCCATAAGTCTGTAGCCTGTCTTGTCATAAGCTGGATATTGAGCATCGAGCTGGAATTGTATAAATCTCATTGTATAAAATTTGATGAATATGAATAATATTCCTTAATAGTGAAAACCATTCGTTTTTCCGCAAATAAAATCATGTAAAACTGAAGAGAATACACTACTTTCTCTATTTCTGTTCACATCTTCATCCATCTACATTTCGTTTAGTCTACATAAATATTGTATTTGAACATGAAATGATGTAAATTATTTACAGTAAAGTCTACACTCACAGGGGGTATTCCCATAACTTTAAACCCTTTGAAAATTCATACATCCACATATGAAATAAGAAAGTAATCATATTAGAGGAAAAGTAAGTTCCAATTTTGAGCTCTTGGTGACCTTCACTTCTGACCCCTTGAAGGAGAAAAAAAGTTTACTTTCAGTTTTGACCCCTTTTCTTTTTGATCTTAGAAGGGGGATCTTCAATTAATACTGGCCCTTTAAACGAAGAAAATTCTCCCTTTACTTTTGAAACCTCAAAGGGAGAACAGTTTATTTTTAAAACTCTTTTGATACCTTAAACCATGAATAAGTATCCCTTCACTTTTAACCCTTTAAAAGAGGGAATAATATTCCACTTCTCTTTTGACCCCGAGAAGGAAGCAAAAGTTTCTCTTCATAATGAAACTTTGAAAGTACAAAAACTGTTTCGTCCAAAACCCTTTATATTTTCCCTTCAAAATATTTCCCTTTATCTTTTGAACATATATGGCACAATTGGTTTGGCTATACCTCTGTTTAGAGTTATCTATAGGAAGACAGTAATAATAATCATACAATGAACACTCTTTAAGTGAGATAACTCGTTCATTGTAAGATTATGCAATGCTCTTCCAACACAGGAATAGAGCACTCTGGTGGATAAGGAATATATGCATAAGTAAATATATCACTTAAATTCAACCTTACTGACTGTCCAGTTTTATGGCGCAGGGGTAGGATACCAGTCTCTGAAGTTAAGGTTTCGATCCTACCTCGAGGATGGGATAATGGATAGTGTACAGCCACACTGAAGAGTTGTAATACAACGAAACAGCTGTCTGTGGATGATACAATAATATATATATATATATATATTGAGAGAGAGAGAGAGAAAGAGATAGGGGATGAGATATGAGACAAGAGATTGAAAGAACAAAATGTATTTCATGGAGTTCACCGTTGACCTATTAAAGGCCAGAGGTAGTTTCCTTTCACCCGTTAAATGATTTATGTATAAACATATAAAATAAAGGAATATGCATTTGGACAGAAGTGAGTTCCAGCTTTGGTATCATAGTTACATAGTATAACAGAACCCCATTAGCTATAACCCTAAAAATTTGTTTTCGTGATATTGTTTGATTCTAAAACCTCCCCCCTATCCATTGTCTAATTCGGCACGGCTACACCCATGCATAGGTACGGTACTGTTTTTATCCTGGCACAAGAATACACACCAATCACTTATAAATTCATTCATATCTTTTGTATGCCTATCTCCCTCCCTCTCTCTCTCTTTCTATATATATATATATATATTCATATATATATTGATAGATAGATAGATAGATAGATAGATAGAGAGAGAGAGAGAGAGAGAGAGAGAGAATGTATGTGTGTATACATGAATGTATATATATATATATGTGAGAAGAATAAACAATTGAAGAGATGGGCTGCTACAGGTGTACAAATGACCCCGTTGAGAAACATATAGTAGATATGAGCAGCGAATGAACAAACTATATGATGGGTTCAAAGCATATAAACAGGGCATCCGACTTAACTGTTGGCGAGAGCGGCATCACGTTAAGACGACTTCCTGTTGGGTGCAGTTTCTATTCCTGCTGCAGTCCATCTTTACATTCACCATGGGGGATTTTGGTTCAAATCATGTTTCAGTTAAGCAATAAATGAAGCATCACAACGTTATTAATGATTTTGTCCAGCTTTTACCTTCGTTTTAACTTTCATTTCCTTCATATATCAACTTTGTATCAAACTACAATTCTACAGCAACGAATACACAGCGTAATCAGGGAATAAAGAGCGAGAGTGCGGAGAGTATCGAACTCACACCTCGTAGCTAAAGAGGGTCCAGTATACGCTTGGCTGATTCAATCATTCAGTCGCTGGGACTTGATAGTTAAGCAGACGCTTTACCAATATCCCCGTTTGTAGATGTTTCATTATTGAGACCCTGTATTTTTTAATAAGACGATATCTTATTTTATCTTTTTCCAAATTTATTCTTGGAATAAGTGTTGCGACATTATTATTAATGTCGATTAGCTTTTAACTTAATTCATTATACCTTTCAATTGCCTTTTATTACAACTTTAAATTGGACCGTAATACCACGACAACGATTGACAATTAAAGTCGTGAGAAAATGCAACTGGAAGTTAGGATGGAGATGAAGAATAACGCATTTGTAATTATTCTGTCGGATTATACATTCATTTTTGTCATATATATATTATAAATTGTTTTATATTATTTTGAATTTCTCAGTTGGAAGGATCTCCCGTTATTACATAGTAAATGTATCGTTTGGCCAAGATAATGTACGCCTAGAAAACAATTAGATAAAAATCAGCTGAAACTGATAATACAGTCGCTACAACGTAACGTTGCTATTACCATTGAGCTAACAGCTGCTGGTAATACAATGACCCAAATAAATATTCCAACTCCAAGTTCTCATTCCGTTTAATCACGTTCCACATCTTCCTTTTTTTCTATTCACCATGTGATAACAGATAATTTCAAATAAGTTTCAATATAATATAATGCAATTCATAAACATTCTGTCAGATCATATATAAATTTCTTTTTGACATATGTATATGTGCACATATGCATATGCATATGCATATATATATATATATATATATATATATATATATATATATATATATATACATATGTATATATATGAATGAAAAGATGTAATACATCGAAACAGCTGTCTGTGGGTGACACAATAATATATATATATATATATATATATATATATATATATATATATATATATATATATATATGCAGCTATAGACTTTCCATTATCCCATCCAGTACCATGAGGCAGGATTGAAACCTTTGCTTCAGACTCGGAGGTCTGAGCTACGGAACTGGACGGTCAGTGAGGTTGAATTTAAGTGATATATTTATTCACACTTAAATTCCCCACCACCAGAGTGTTCTATTCCTCTGGATATATATATATATATCCCCTTTGCTGATCACCCTTATACATTTTAAATGTTGTTGAAATTATATATATACATATATATATCATGTATACGTTTCAAAAAGAAAATCGCTGACAACAATATTTTTACAAAACACTAATGCTACTCTACTTTGGATGTGTATTTTCCATTCCATTAATGTCCAAATAAAATGTTATGTGCACTCAATCCTTGGATCTCATTTCATTCAGTACAGTGCTTACTGAGGGCGTTCCCATCACTTTAAACCCCTTGAAAATTAATATATCATCACATAAAATAAGATGGTATTATTGTTTACAAAAGGTATAATCCACATCACAATTGTTTATTCCGTAACGTCTCGCGTTTTGATTTCTCAAGTCTGTGCTAAATGAATCTTGTTTGTGTGTTTCATAATTTTTGTTGCGACTCTAGCTGATATTTTCTTTCCAAAAGTGTATGAGTAGATAGTTTTTCCTGTGGTTATGTCGGAGTGAATCGTTTTTATTGATAAACACTATATGATGCTTCTCCTAGCACAGACGACAGCAAAATATCTAATTCAAGCATTTAACCAGACAGTCTTCATTCTACGTCATAAGAAATAATATGTCTCTAATCGCTCTCAGTACAAATTCAAATTTTTCCATAAATATTAATTTTTTTCTTACTCAAGACATTTTACTGATTCTCCGAATTTGCATCCAAATCTACACCCCCAAGGTACACCAAGCCTCCTTCAGCGATCAGATAGATAAGTCGGGCTTTCTTTAAAAATACATTACTGCAAGCTATGATTCCCTGGAAGTGTGAAAATCAAATAATCGTTATCGGACGGAATTAACCAAATACACCTGCCGAAGATATGATTACTGATTAAATCAGAATTTTTTTTTCTAGGATAATCTTGAAAATGGCGTCTGGGGATAAATTATGAAAATTCCCGAGTCTAATCTGATTCTTCATCCTCTGGCACGGAGATAAGCTTGTTAGGTACAAATTAGGTACCTAGACTAGTAAGCATTGTTTAAATAACAGAAAGATGTATAGCTAGATGGGGGAAAAAATGAATAGAGTGACAAAACTGAATATCATCGAAGCAAAATTTGAAGGCATAAATCGTTTAAATAGAAAAGATTCTTGGAAGAAACATGTTTTTAAAAGAATTAGAGCTCTCACAGGAAGTGTTGCGCACAGATATATCATTTCTTACTCCAAATGTTAACGCTTTTCGGTCCGATTCATCGAGAAGAAGCAATAAACAAGCAAGTGTAATGCAATAAGAAAATGCATTTTGATGATAGAATATAAAAGGTAAGAATTACAATTTTGTGATATTGATGTTAGTTTAAGAAAAATTAAACTAAAAATGATCGGCTTCTTAATAGTACCTTAGTTATTTTACAAATACCAAGATAAAAGATTCAGTACATTGAATATATATATATATATATATATATATATATATATATATATATATATATATATATATATATATATATATATATATATGTATATATATATATGTATGTGTGTGTGTTTCTATGCATGTGTGCATTCACACACACACACACACACGCACACACACATATATATATATATATATATATATATATATATATATATATATATATATATATATATATATATATATAATTAATAATTGTTTCATCCACAGACAACTGTTTCGTTGTATTACAACTCTTCAGTATGACTATAGACTATCCAGTATCCCTTCCAGTATCGTGAGGTATATTTGCTTCAGACCCAGAGGCTTATGTTATATATATATAGTTATTTTTGTGTGTGTGTGTGTGTGTGTGTGTGTGTGTGTGTGTTTTGAAAATCTTCAAAAAATGTCATTTAGATGAACCATACATGAATTTTGCCTGATCATAAGTTACACATGTTGAGGTCAAAATTAATTAAAGACATATCAATTGGTCAATTAACAAATTCAACAGAACTTCAAGCTCATTTTCCACTCTTTTTTTTGAGAAATTATATTGGATTTTTGTTGAATTTTTTTTCTGTTAAAACTTGAACGCTTTGAACCAAATGATAGAGGAATACATTACGTACCTCATTCCAAACCACGAAGATGGCGGTTTTGAGTTCCTGCAATCGAATAATCTCCACCCTAATCTTCAAAAAACATCCCCTTTGAAGATCACCCTTATACATTTTCAATCGGCCAGTTGGACGACCAAACCGAAATATTTATACCTTGCTCTTCAAGATGTATGTTTCTTCATGCATGAATTGGAGTCTTATATTATGAACTGTAGCCGGTCGATCAGAACATCTTCGACGACAAAATTCCCATTTCTCATATCTATATCCACGTATCCTAATGCATCTATTTGCCTGTCAATGAATTGGAATGCTAACTTCCGAACATATCTTACTACCCCCCCCCCCAAAACATAGGCTAACCATCTCTGCTAGCATGCTCAAATCTTTACTATTTTTGAAAACGACCAACCAAGAAAATCAAGGAGAAATTAATTCATTCTAGACAAATAATGAGATTAATCAAAATTTCCACTTGAGTTTTAATTTTGCAGCGTACTGTATATATAACGAGAGCAAATAAATGTAACCAGAGGGAGAAAAATATTCAATTTTAGGTAATCGTAAAGTGAAGTGAACTACAAAATAGGTCGTGGTAGAGAATCGATTCTTTTTGAAAGAGTCCTCCAACTTTCAAGTGACGACTATCATATAATGAACAACAATTCACCTCAGCCAACGAAGTTGTGAGAAGTTTATGTATTCACTCATGGCCGACTGCCCATTTGTTTGTCCACACACTATCTCCAAAAGGTTTCAATGAATTCCAATGTAATTTCATGGAAGATTGGACAATAGTCTAAGCAAGACCCAATACAATTTTGGGGGTCAAAATCAGGAATATTTCTTCGCATGCATCGTACCTTCATATCTGCATTATATCCCAAAGTTTTCAATGAATTTACAAATTTTCTGTTCTTTGAAAAAGAAATAAAGCAAATGAATTTTTCGCAGTGACCGTTAACCGTGACTGTCTTGTTGACAGGACCTAACACCGAGGTTGTGGTGAAACTTGTTCGAATTCAGGTCCCAGCAGGTCACTATTTATTTGATTTTGTACAAAAATTTGCTGTGTTACCACAAATACATATTTGTAAATAATTCACCATTTCAAGTAATTATTTCCATGTCATGGAGATATCTTGAAACATCATAAACCAATTTTACATTAAGCAAATACTTTGGCAAATTTGCTAGTGTTCAAAAGAAGAATGAGTCGAGTCCAGCTGAGAAGGTTAGCCATAATGGTCTTTTTTTTCTTAACAATCGATTAACTCGTTACTGTTCGTTTGTTCATACGATACCTCCAGAAGTTTTCAATGAAGTTCAATTAAAGTTTATGGAATGGTTGGAAATGGCTACGAAGAAAATGATTGAAGTTTAAGGTGGGTCAAGAAAATTCCCTTCCCCTGCAACGTAGTTATACAGCTACACAACACAATATTTCCCAAAGTTTTCTGCAAATTTTAATTGAATTTAATCGAAGGATGGACAACGAGCTAAGGAAGAAGTTATTGAAATTTGGGGATGGATCCAGGACTTTTTTTTTGATTGAAAGATATATTTCTCCATATAATGATCTATTCACTCAACTTCGTCCATATGATACCTTCACTGAATTCAAATGACATCATGTCAATGTGTATGCTATGGGCTGATAAAGAAGTGATTAAAGTTTGAATCGAATCCAGGAATTTTCTAAAGTCACCTTCCTGCGCCTTAATTTTCGTGAACTTAACATAATTCAATTGTATCTAACAATGGACTAGGTGGATATATGTTCTCTCTAGGCGCTAGTTTGATAGTGCACTTGATCTAATAACCAAAATCTTTTTTTTTTTTTTTTTGAGGCTACAAAGCAGTTTTTAAAGTTTATGCCATAATAGATGGAGAATATTGTTCCAAACAGAAGTCGCATTAAACTCAAACCTGAACTTCCAGTAACGAGATGAAACTTATGCCCTTTTGGAAAACCTTCAGATAACTGAAGAATACAAACTTCCAGCTAGAAATACGATCGAAGAATGATCACTTATGGCGAGGCAAAATTTATTAGTTTGCTACGCATAATATATTAAGCCATGGTAACAATTTCTCGTTGTGTTCAGCGAGACAAGTAATTCTCATAAAGTATTTACAAAGATGATTAGACCCCGTCATATTTAATAGGCACTGGTGCCACTCATGTGACAACGTGGGAACATGAAAATTGAGTTCGTTTCTCTTGCCAACGGACGATTCTGTACGCTGATGAAAGACAGACTTGAATTCTCAAATCTCACAGCGTCACTGATTCTTCTGTATTATAAGTATCACTTCTACAATCTTACTCTGATCGAGCTGCCTAAAAATAAGATTGTTGCAGCAAAGAGATAATTTGAAAAATAACAAACAGGCTTGCATTTGTTTTTGAGTGTATTAACTTTTATTAATAGATTGATGGATAGAGAAGCACTGCTATGAGTTTCTGCCAAAAACTGAAGATGCAGATGTGTAGAGGCGTGAACAAACACACAGGAAGAATCTCTCTCTCTCTCTCTCTCTCTCTCTCTCTCTCTCTCTCTCTCTCTCTCTCTTTCCATTTATATATATAACATGGAATGGAGCACTCCGGTGGATGAGGAATATATGCGACTAATAAATATATCGCTTAAATTCAACCTTATTGACCGTCCAGTTCTGTGTCTGAAGCTAAAGTTTCGATCCTGCCTTGTGGTACTCGATGGGATAATGGATAGTCTATAGCCACACTGAAGAGTTGTAATACAACGAAACAGCTGTCTGTGGATGACACAATATATATATACATATATATTTATGTGTGTGTGTGTATGTGTGTGTGTACATCAACAAATCTATAGTTTAATGATGAAAACATTTGTTTTAGATAAAAGATATTCATTTTCAACATAACCACCTGCCTTGTCAATTGACTTAACCTGGTACCTAATCGGTTAAATCGAACATCATGGAGTAACATTTTCAGATCGGTTTCTGTGTGTTCATGTAAGTATTATACATTCACTCACCGTTTCACATGAATACTAACATATCATGCCCATTGTATGTGCGTATTTATGCAGGTATTCCCCATGTGTGCTTATTATTAAATATTGTCAGAACTGGAGTGAATCTGCTTAATATTGGCTTCATGCAGCCACCTGTATACGCACATAAGTGTGCCGTACCTATACTCAATATGGGGGGTGCATTTTCTGTCTCAGTGAAGTTGCAATGACATTGATTGATTCTGGGCATAAGATTTCATTTATAAGTATCCATGTTTTACATGAATGTGGATATGCTTCAAGTAAATTAACGCAGCACTTTATCGAACTTCATTACGACATCCTTCCGATTAAAAACGCTTCCACGTCTTATTACTTTTTCTCTATGAACGTTTTTCTCGTATCATCCTCTTATCTCAGTCAGCCCTGGAGCCCTTAACAAAAGTGTCCTTGTGCCAAATACGAACTCAATTTCCAAAACCAATCTCTATCTCCGTTCACCCCCGTTGTAAGCAGATGATCCAGGACTACTCATGCACAATTGATCATCTTTCTGCTATAAAAACAAATTCAGGAACTCTTACGTATGCTTATATGCATATCGTATGGCGCTCGAACGCATGCCTTTCCGCCAACAAACACAAGCCTGGACATCTCTATCGTCTATCATATTCTTGTGGGTCAGCGACTGGTCGCGTCTCCATTTTTGATTTGTCGAGCTAAGCAACGCTTCTTATATTATTTGCTTTTCTTGTGTTGAGGTGGAAAAACTATGACCTGAAGCGCGCTTTTGCTTACCATTTTTGTTGATCGTGAACAAATTAATGAAACTTTTTTCCTCAGTTGCTCTTATGAACAAAATAATCGACAGTGGCTCTCATAAATTGTTCAGCCGTAATGTTCTGATGTGTTCTTATTGTTTCCTTCTTGGCTTTTAGAATTTTTTAATCTTTCTTCATGGCATCGCCTCTGTCTTTTGTTCTTTATTTATTTCTTCCCTCCTTCTTCCTTTCTTTCCTTTTATCTTTCTTCCTTTTGTCTTTCTCTTCTCTTTCTCTTCATATTTCTCCACTGTCCCCCTCTTTCCATTTCGCTAATTCGTTTTCCTTTCTTTTTTTTAGACGGTCATTTTTATTTTTTTTTCATATTAATGAATTTTTTCTTTTTTTCCCCTTACGTTTCTCTCTTTGTACAGTTCTCTCTTTCTTCTCTAATCTTTCTACTTTCTTTTTCACATGACCTTTCGGCGTTGGAATCTATTCGTCCTTAGCATTTCTTCTTTTTTATTGGTTTCATTATTTCTTACATTTTTTTACAATTTTTTTGTTGCATTTGGAAGAAATCTTTTCATATAATCTTTTTCCGAATTTGATTTTTTTTTCTTGTCAGATATTCATTTATTTTTCAAAATAATTCTTACCATTATTTTTTTATTCCTTCCATAATTTTGCTTGCTTTTTATTAATTGTATTCCTTCGTTATTTATTATAAAGACAATATTTCAGTAAAATGCATATATATATATATATATATATATATATATATATATATATATATATATATATATATATATATAATTACATATGTATATGTGTGTGTGCGTATGTGTGTGTAGTCATTTTTGTTTCGTATTGTACTTATGTTTTAGAATGCTCAATATTTTGATAAATAGAGGGTATTTGAACAAGTGAACAATTATTGATACAGATATTTTTTATTGTTTACTACAATCTGTTTCATATATTCATAACCGTCAAGTTCTGTTTTTCTATCCTCGTTCTTCATGTTATCAAACAGAAACCTGTTCTCATGCTTATATTTCATTTATCCAACAGCTTGTTTGGTTCGTCAAAACATATTATCTTTAGCTTTTCCTCTAAACAAACCTAATATTTTTTACACATTTTGTATAGTATCACCTTTTCTTATTTTTTTATTTGGCTTTTCCCCATTTAATTTGTGTCTTTGCCCTCTTTTTCAATATTCCATATGTGCTTTGTCAATGTTGTATCGTCTTCATTTATTTTGTTATTAAAGGATCGTTTATGATTGGGATATCTTTGTTTCTAATTTCTTTCAGCAGTTCTTATATGTATATATATATATATATATATATATATATATATATATATATATATATATATATATATATATATATATATATATCGTTTCTCCTTTCAGTACTTCTTTGGTTTTTATTGATGCTTCGTACACTATACTTATTTCTTGGTGATTGACATTCTCCTTGATTTCTGCAATTACATGCTTTGTCTCCAATTGTTTCTTTTGTTTTTATCGCTTGTGCAATATTTTCTATAATGCTGTACCAAATTTTAATTGTTTCTATTAAATATCGTTTGTCGTTTACTTACTTGGGGGAAATTTTTCTCGATTAATTTTAGAAACATTTTTCCTATATTGTTTATGTTTGTTCTCATGTCTTTATTTTACAGCGGATCAAGCCAAATTACGTTTTTTCTTTTCTGTTTTTCTTTTCACTTTGGGGGCAGTACGACAAGTTTGTACGGTCACCACTAATATTCAAAGTTGTTTCGTATTCCATTTTTTTTCTTTTTTTTGTTATCAATTAAATGTTTTTTTGGTCTAATCATTTACTGTTTATTGATTTTGTTTCATTGTTGGTTGTTGGTGGACGGGTGGTGGATGGGTGGTTTCATGAAGTGTGTATGTAGAGTGGCAAAGTATTGTCTATTCTGAATGATTTATCAGTGTTTTTTTTCAATGAATTTAATGATATATCTAAGAAATTTACTAGTTTCATTTGAGTTTTTGTTTTAATTTTAAATCCTATCTATTTGGATATTTCAAAATTTTATCGTTTAATTCATCAATTTCTGTTTGTTTAGGTTTCTTTATATTATGAGACCATCATCTCTGTAAAAACCAATATATTTTGTTTATGATTTCTGTTTATATTCTAAATATGAATATATTTAATGGTTAACATATCTCAGCACCAAATACACACACAGACACACACAGACACACATGCACACACACACACACACACACACACACACACACACATATATATATATATATATATATATATATATATATATATATATATATATATATATATAAATATATACTTTGACGATGCTGAGACATGTGAACTAGAAGGTATGTATATATCAAGAACATTAATAAAAATTATGGACGAAAAAGATATGTACCTTCCAGTGGGTGAAAGGTTTTCATCGAACACAAATTTAGCATCAGATATTTTGCTTTGGAAAATCATGAGTTAGTTGCCGATTTGACCGTTATAGTGCTCGCTGTTTTTTTGTTTGTTTTTTTTAAAATAGAAATAGAGCTAGTTTTATTGTTATACTACGGATTGCCACAACAAATTTGTATCACGTTTTCGATTCTAATGTGTTATCGTGATGTGATTGTTACTGAAAATTTTCTTAGCTTCGATTTTGTCATCCAGTTACTTCCTTTGCGCCTGTTGCTTTCGTAATTTAATTAATTTTCATTTTTTGTAGGTCCAACTCTTGTTTTTTTTTTTTAATTTCGTGCTGATCTCTTAGTGATATTTACTGTCCGATATATTTTGGATATGAAATTCTATATTTGATGTTTTGTGTTACTTTTTGCATTTGTTTGTTTTCATCCAAGTTTTTTTATGGTGTTTTTAATTGCTCATGGTGCTAATGTTTAATTTTTTAGGATCCATTTCATATGAAACATATCTTATTTTATTCAAAATTTTCAACCAAACAAAAGTCGTAACAGTAATAGAAAATATATTTGAGTAAGAAACAAAAACAAAACAGGAACGTTATGACCATACTGATGTATCAGTGTTGTTAGTTCTCGCTTTTTCTTTCTCCGAATACTTTTTGATGTGTTTGGAATACGTAGTGTTATTTTACTGGATTTTTTCTTTTTCCTCTACCTCAATCGCATACACTTACTGCATACTGAGTAGCCCGACTGACAATGTACCAACAAACCTGAAACACATTTTCGATTCCAAGAAAAAGTTTTGATAGAAGCTGTTTGAAACGTATACTGTTTATTGTCACTTTTCATGAACATAGACGGTGCTATCATCAAACTCACATTACGGTATGAATGCATTAGTCAAAGTGAGAAGGTTACTTACCAAGGTGAAAAAGATTTTTTACGCAAAACTTTTCACTCTTACGACACATATAACTCAAACATAGTGGAGACGAAGCCGATTTTTCTGTCTGATCAGAATGAGGCTAACAGTGGCACCATCAAGTGGTGAAAATACTTAAACAAAGCAAGTGATTTTATCGGCCCCATGGCCTAACTAACCCCAATCTCTCCAACACATGTATATGGACATGCATATATATATATATATGTATATATATATATGCATCATATGTGTGCGTGAATAGATATATATCTACATCTGTATATTTTTGTTTGTGTGTTGCATATATATATATATATATATATATATATATATATATATGAGCTGCATATATTATAACAATTTTAGCGTGCATATATATATATATATATATATATATATATATATATATATATATGTGTGTGTGTGTGTGTGTGTGTGTGTATGTGTGTGTGTGTGTGCTGCTGCTTGTAGGTGTGGGTGAATATATTTGGATTTGCATGCAACTATAAATACATAAGCATTTACCAGTTAAAAGCATTAGCCGTAGATATTACTAAAATCGGTTTCATCATCATTAACAGTGATATATTCATGCAGATGAACAAAGCTGATAGATACAACTTAAATCCGAAACAGTGGTCGGAGTAAAGACGACTAAGCTCAGCTGTATCTAGGCATAGGAAAGGGAGACAACTCAAACCGAACAAAGGGACCTCACATTAAAGACGATATTGCAGGCTAACAGTATTTTGAGCCGGCACAATTCATTGCTATAGATAGCAGTTACTGCGCCCTTTGGTCGCTTTTTTCTGTTGAGATGCTTGTATAGCTAAAAGTAAAACAAACACATTAGCACGCTTATTGGTCAGAATCTCTATTCATGAATATGTTTGCATACATGCATGTGTGTGTGTGTATGTGTATGATGGGTGTATCCAAATTTAAGTATCTGCGCTCTCGGTGTTTTGTTTTCAGTACATGCATCTGCAAATATGAATATATCGAAAGTCTTTAAAAATAGTTAACAAGAAATAATGTGTACGGATTCATGATACATTGAATGAACTAGGATAGTGGCTATTTCAAAGATGCTTGTTTGGAAGGGGCTGGACTTGTCGTATGCAATGATTTTTCATCTGTCTTACGAAACTTCAGCTTTGATGTATTTCGACTCATACTTTTGCATGTTAGCGTACTTGATTTTTTTTTTTTAGACGTAATCTGTTTATCTTAAGCTACTATTGAAGGAGGTAAGCAGTTGTCACCCTCTGAAATGGGGAAAATTTTCTCATTTCATGATGAAGTCCAAAGCAACCAAACCATCAAGAATAATATGAAACATGCTTAGCTGTGCTAGGGTCAAAGTTCCTACATTCATTAAAATCTAAAAGGTAAACAAAACAGAATTCATTTCTCCATACAATATTATTCCAAAACTACGTGTTCCATTCCAACATCTATATTCGTATTTCCTGTAAATGGGATTTTCAAAAACAAGTCGCCATGAGTTGCTCTTTAGAACCGGGAAATGAATTCATCATTTTAGCGTACGTCAGAGTATCACTGTTTTCGTGCATGCCGTCAGTGTTTTTTTTTTATTTTTATTGTCACCCGTCATCCGCCATTGACGTTAAATACTATAATGAAATGAAAAACTGTATAAACTGATAAAAGAAAAACAAGAAACATCAACTCAGCCTAATGGTTAATCCATCACTAGCCTTGAAAGCAAGGAAATGGGGATATCTGTGAAAACGTACTCAGCCAGGTGTTTAATCTACCACTGGCATCGAAAGTAAGTCAAAAATAAAGGAAGAAAGGAAAAGCAAACTCAGCCTAATGATTAATCGGTCACTGATTTCGAAGAAAATAAGAGAAAAAAAAGGGGGGTCATTACCGGTTGGATTTAATCCCAGGTTCAACTGATCATAAACCAAACGGCTATAACCACGGGATTACGGGTATGTTGATGGAATTTTAAACTTATTTATGCTTATAAAAGATATGGTTTGGTTACGTACAGTTTTAGTAATATTCTTAACAGTTTTCACCGAAAAGAAAAACAAAATATTTACATACTCCTTTATCATTGAGTTTTGTAATTATTTACCTTCATCTTGATTGTTGATGCTTTCTATTGCAACTAAAAAATTAACATGAAGGTAAATAGTTATTGTTGTTCCTTTGGTGAAATGTTTTTTATTGTTTTTCGTGAACTAAATAGAAGAATTGCTTTTTACCATTCAGATGCAAACAGGGATTAAATCGTCCATAAACTAATTCTATTTCAAGTAAGGAAATTCAAAAAAAGTGTGAAGGGGGTGGGGAACTCTTTTAAATTCAAACGAAAAAAACAAAAAAAACAGCGGTCATTTGAATGAAAACAAAACGCATTTATCGAATGATCATCGATCCTCACCCTCACGACATCCGTTTTTGGCAATAGATTTCGATATGACGTCATCTATGTTTCTGTTTTTTTCTTTTTTTTTTTTACCTACTTTCATTAAATTCTATACTGAAATCTCAACATTCTAAGTTTTAATGACAGACTAATCGCGATCATAAATTCCGCTCTCTTGGAGTGTTATTATAAATAAATTCGGATATTCCATTGGCCACCAATCACAGAATTTTCCGTAAGATTCAAGGAATAAGAGCAGCAGACCGGAAATGGGATCTGGAAGAAAATTGGACATTAATTCAAGAGGTAAAAATTGAAATAATCGAAATGGTCTTTTTCTTCAAAATAAACAGAGGGACATAGCAAAGTGAAATGACAACCGACAGAGTTCTTCGATGAGAAGGAAGATTTAATGATTTCCCCTCTTTTTCGTCCGGGAGTTTATCAGGGATTTTTTTTGGTGGCCAAATATTTCTCTGTTGCTCTATCTCATTTCACAGGTTTTTTCCATGCTTAATCTCGGCGAACAAATGTTAGCATATGATAAAATTAAATAAACAAACACAAGAATCAAGATGTGTTAAATATAAATAAATTCATATGCACACACACGCATGTGCGTACGCACACTCACACATATATGTATATGTGTATATATATATATATGTGTGTGTGTGTGTGTGTGTGTGGTGGCGTCAGTGGCACGTCCACTCATGAGTCCACAATTTTTTTTTATATTTTCCACTTACAAATAATCACTTCAAAATGAAAATAGGCTTATACACGCTATGCTTTATGAAATCATATTTAATGGTGCGATTTTTTTTCCTCTGGTTGCATATTTGAAGCACCATATCCGACGCAGATTCACAGTGACTTCTCTTAAAAACCGTTTATCATTTCAATTGCATTCTGACAGAATTTTCTGATTATCATTATTTACATTCATTTGTAGAGGACAGTGCACCTACCTCGAATCTGAGCATGAGGCTCCAGCTTTCTTGCGAAGCCTGGCCATAATTGAGCTTGTTGATTTTTGTTTGACTGTCAATTTGACATATCCAACAATTTAAGAGAACTTGCAGTAATTTGCACCCGTAACTATCTTGTTTGTAACTGCCCAAGATAAGGGCTCCTGCTTGCATTGAATGTGTGTAAGTCTAGGAGAGTCTGGCGGATTTTAGCCAACATAGTGTTTCAATGTGTCAATCATCCTGCTTTCTTATGTTAGTGTGTGTTCGCACAAACCAGCAATTTCATCGAAGGGTGTTGTTAAACCTAATAATATCATTAGCAATATGAATAAGAGCTCCGAAAAATGAAGGAGACCGACGTTCAATTTCATTTACAAAATGATAACCGAATGATAATTAGACCAAACGAGCATCTAGTGTTTCTTTAATATGCAGCCAGTAAAAGGTGGATGGTCTGGACTCATAAAGGGTTTCACAATCAATGGGTATTGGGATGAGGTTCGAGTTGAAGGGAGTAAGAGGAACGAAGAGTAGGAAGAATCTTCCTTGTGGGTTGAAAATATAACATTTGCTAGACACAACAAGCATGTTGATTTTTTTTAGCGAGGTACAGAAGCTACTACCAGGCAGACAGTGAAGGGAATCTTACTTGTTAAGATGTTTTATACAAAGAATACACAGGAAACAATGGTGCTCAATAGAAATTATGTGAATAAATGAAAAAATTTAGCTCTAACTAGTGATTATGTTGTGAAAAGTTTCCTGAAGTTTATACATTTTGTTGAATAAAACTGAGTAGGTATCTTCCAATTCATGCATATACTTATTGCAAGAATTTCATGCCATCATTATTATTAACATATTCACGTCAGAGGTATGTGGTGGTTATCGTTGAGGATCAAATAACAGCATTTATTTTACACTGCTGAGGTCAGCATAGTTCCAATTCTTTTTCGGATCGCCAACTTTTCCATTCTCTTCGGAAAGTCTTTGGATCTTGGATTATAAGTCTGGCCGCCAATGTTATGTTCCGCAGATTTTTCGTTGATTTTGAAGGACGAAGTATAGTTATTTCTATTTCTTATTTTCACTATCCTTCAAATAAGTTCAAAAGTTCGCAAGAACATCGGTATTAGATAGAAATCCTTTCTTTTGTTTACAACAATTAATCTCGTTCTTGTTTGGATGGAATAGTCCGTTCAGTATTTGTACTTGTAGAGTCTTTTTCAATCATTTGTATTAATTGAGTATTAACTGGTAGATTTAACTTGGAAATAATTAAGATTAAGACATCATTATACTCCTCATTATTCTAACAGATTTTAGAATTGTCGTTGCTTCGATGCTTGGATTTTTAATTCATACAACATTTTTTTCAAGGCTTTTTTTTTCTGGCGCATTCCAAATGTTCTTGAAATGATGCTGATTATAATCTTCACATTTCACAATTTTTCTCAGTTATCTACCAACTCTAGATATGAATCAGAACGATGCCATTGAAGTTTCAAGTTCCATAGATATTCGTTTGTCTTGTTCTTCAAAACATCTTCTGGTTTCTGCGCGAACTGACTCACGCAGACACGTCCAAGTTGCTTGTATGACTGAATCGTTGATTTTACCCAGCCATGTTTCTTTCTAAACCTCATCGAGCTAATTTACTACCTTCCTTTAATGACGGTTTCATCGGCTACTGTAGAGGCGATTTTTTTCTATTTGCTAAGTCATATCAATTTTGACATTGATGTAAAACGTTCAGATTCACTTTTCTTGGCTGTTATTTAAAGAGATAACACTTCGCTTCCAAATGTCCTTGCGCAACCAAGTCATTTCACCCACAGTTCATTCTGTTTCCCTCGTGAATCATTATTTAAGCAACATGTAAAGGCAATTTGCAGGTGTTCACCTCAACATATTTAGAACCTCATGCATAATGTGACCAGTGAGAGGACGAAGCGAGCTAGAATAAATAACAACCCGAAGGACGTAATGGGATAAACCTATTTCTTGTCTGAATCAGTCAAAGGATTCATCTGAAGCCGAGGAGTTAACCGTAATAAAGGTGTATTATCTGGAATTATTGAATTGTCAATAATGGTGTGTTTTGCGTTTATATTTTTTGTCCCTCAGGGGAAGACATTACTCATTCAGTTTTATCTGAGTGTGAATGTTTTGTGGCCTGGAAGTGAATTAAGTAAGTGTTTATCTCCGTAAATGTCGGTGACTATGAATTAGTCAGGTAAGGCACAAATATATGCGAATCAATTTACATCTTCAAAGATGAATCTATGACTGTGCATGAGTATTAGTCAGAAAGAAAAAAAAAAACAACATTAATTTATAAAAGATATTTCGAACAGATGGCTCCTGTAACCCAAATCAGGAATCTCGAAACGATTCATTATTCTGGAAGGAAAACGATGCAGTGCTGATATAAATAAAATCTGAACTGTGACAGAGACAGCTTACAAATAAACGCTAAATTTCTCCCTTGCTCTTGGACACTTATAATAACATGCTTTACGGTGCATAATAACATTACAGCGTGTAATGGTTTAATGGAAAGAAAAAATGTATTTAAAACTTACAGAGAGAGAGGGAGAGAAAGAGTGATAGGGGATTGAGGGAGAGGGAGACAGAGTGAGAGAAAGAGAGCAAAAGAAAGAAAGGGAGACAAAGTGATGGAGAGAGAAAGATATAAGGGTAGAGGGGAGATAGAAAAGAGAGGGGGAAGTTTATTCAAAGATATTTATAGTGCAGAAAATTATTCTCTTTTTAATTTTCCTTCCGGTGGTTCAGATCGAAATGTAATAATACTTTTTTTTTCTTTTACAATTCTTTAAAAGAAATGTCTTGCTTCTTATCTGCTTAACAAAATAATGTAAATATTTATGCATGAAAAACCATTTTGGGTGAATGTGCGTTCGATTCTGACAAACCATAATTAAATTCGTCGGGCAATATTTACTCACTTTCTCATTTTCAAGTCATTCTCTGAAATGCATTGTAAGAAACGCGTGTGTACATGAAAAGTTAGCTGTCATGAAAGCTTTTTGCAGGTCATGATTCTTTCCATGGTCGCACATTTATTCGAAATGAGAAAAAAGCTGAATAAAGAAATAAGATAAATAAGTGTCTTACACAAGCAGATAAAACTTATAGAAGGTTGTTCTTCGCTATTTCTTTTAAGCAGTTCTTGCAAACTTGTTTTAATCCAAACAACACGTGTATAACAGATGTATATCAAACAACAGATTTGTTTTTCCTGGCCTTCCGACCTTCGCTCAAGGGTATTACATTTCAGAACTTATCTCTCGGGGCACTAAAACCCGGCGCCGTTGGTATTATAACGCAATTAAGCTACTTTCTTCTTTTTGAATCCGTCGCAATAAAGTAATCACTGAATTGATAAACCATTAAAAAAAAAATGCATTTCTTATTTCGTATAAACTGTGCTAACTTTCCAAATTTTTTTGATCGATCTGAATTTAACTTCTTGACAACTAAAAGGTATAAAATCTAAAAGGCTTGAAATTAGTGCATGGCTTGCTGATACCACAAAATTTGTTTGGTATGTTTTGCTCCAAAACTTTTTGATTTTGTGCATAAGCCTGCTCTTGATATAACAAAGGCATCGAAAGCAGTGCTGTTTATGCAAAGTTAATGACTAAAATAACAAGAATAGATAAAAATAATAAAGAGAGAGGAGTGAAATTGACGACATTTTTACGCAAATGCGTGCAGATATACACGATCACATGTTGATATGTATTACATGATTTTCATCGTACTTCTGATTATTCATATTATATATATATATATATATATATATATATATATATATATATATATAGCACTAGTGAACCCGTGCTGTGGATGAAATGACAGAATATATGATATATACAGACAGACATGCTGCTTTATGTACACGGGTAATAGAAAAAAAAGTAATGCAATATCTTTCATACTATAATTGTCACCATTTAGAATGTTACAGACAAAAATGAATGCACAAACACATGTGGCGCATTATCATGGTTAAATATATACATGTATCTGTTTTTGTATGGCGTAGCTTCGAGAAAAGTCTTGTTTTCTGTTGTTGAATCGTAACAAACATTGTTGTGTTTTCGTGTTTGCTTTCACTTTCTTCAAAATGACTCTCTTCTCACATCTTGATCGACAAAACATCTAATTATGTTGACAATTAATTAGAAGCTTGTTAATCAAATCAATTAGAAAGAACAAAGAAAGAAAAAAAAAACAACAGCAAATCTACCAAACCTAGCCGCTTTGTTAATAGATGATAGGAAGAGAAGAAAACTTCTATGAGACAGACCAGACAGCTATTATACTGAAAATAAAACTGGTAAAATGACTTTTCAACGTGCATCATTGTTTATCCCAATCCAACCGTGCCTAATTGTATTCATCTGCAAATTAGGATGTGCTGATAGACTAATAACAGCGTAGTCTTAACCCCCCCTCTCTCTTTTTAATCAAAAGATCCACAAGGGTCAAATTTATCTGCTTCATTGAAGCTAATTTCTTATCATGTAACACGATCTCTGTCGTATTTGTTAAACTAATCAATAAATGATTCTAATTTAAAAATCTTTTAAGCGCCTATCCATCCCCCGGCCATTATTACATCGTTTGTCATCTTCTTTTAATTGTTGGATACTCTACTTTGCATAGATTTACACCATTCGTTCCATGGTTTTAAAATAGGCTGTAGAGGAAGAAACACGATTTTTGATTGAACTGCTCAGTTTAAAGTGGATATTTATGGGATCAACGGCGTTGAATATTCTTAGATCACAGACAAAAGGTAAACTGAAGACAGAACACAGTTTAATATAACACGTTAAAAAAGTATCTTGATTGAATTTCTCACCCAACAAATAATACAATCAAAATGGAGTAATATTACTTTTACATTTTTCCATGGAGGTTGGCGTTCCACCTTAAAATCGCCAATATGACTCTAAAATGATGGTGCTGGTGGAATTTAACTGGAATCTCATCGGTTCAACGCTCTGGTCAGGAGAAAACAGCAGCAAAAGTTTCCAGGTGGGGCACTAGATGGGGAGAGAAAGGTATGCAACCTCAGACCATTCTTGATGAATAAGCATTCAAAGAAGGCTTAAACTACGAAAGTCTAAACACTTTGTTGAAAAAAAAAAAAAAAGCAAGCCCGAAAAAGTTCGTTAAAATGAGCCAACGTACTTCTCTTATAATGACTGACGTTACGAAGGTGTATTTATCGCCTAAATCTGTCACGTATATTCCCACATAAGCAAATATATGAATTATAAAATAAAAAAAGATTTTCGTGTGCGTTATGAATAGTGGACCAACAAACAAGTCTTTAGTTATCATGTTAATAAGCTGATACTCGTCTTGTATTTTTCATTATTACATTCTGAAGATGACATGAATAAAATCGAAATAAACTAGAGAAAAATAATATACATGTGAATACGAAGATTATGCAAAGAGTACAACACAGGATTAAAACAACATATTGCAACTAATAGTTCCATGTTTTCACAATCATCAGGCATATACTGCAAGATTTAAACGCAGAAATGATAATTTAAAATTTATATATAGTGTAGTAAACGAAAAGAAGCATAGTCGGGAAAAAAATCGTATTTTTTCATCTATATAAATGGAACAAAATCTTGCTATTCAGAAATGATGTCTTGACTCTGTATGATCGTTTGCAAGCAGAAACTTACTTCTTTTCGTATTTCTGTAATCTCCAAAATTGCGAAATCACCTTTTCCTAACATTTGCTTGATGTTGACAAAGAGGGTTTTTTCCAGATTCTTGCAGTTTAGATTCTGAATTCCTTAGAGCTGTTTTCTCTCGATTTCAATGAAAAAAAAATCTTCTCCAACTTTTTCCACTTAGAGAGAGAAAAAGAAAAACGTCATAATTCTTTTCTAATTGATAAAAATTAAATGGCCCAAATTAAAAATTTTTCGTAAGTATAATCGTGAGTCAATACTTCATTTCGTATGGAAAATTAATCCTTTTCGAACAGATATTTGATTCGATTTAGATGACCGTTTTCCTTTACGAAAAAAAAAAATGTACTCGGTCTAAGTCCGAATTTGTTTGTTAGTTGTTTTTCTTCTTGTTGAAAGAGATCCAGCGGAGGCGAACCTTTTAGCTAGTCCCTCTGGGGAGCCTAATTCAGGATTGGTATCAATAATTGATCAAATCCGTTCTTGAGATACCTTAATTAAATACCCCTGGCTACAATCAAACGTTTTGACTGCATAGCAATGATACACAAATAAAAGGAATCACGTTTTAAAATTACACAGATTGAGAGAGAGATATAGATAACTGATCATTTTTATCAGGATGACCGCAAATGCAGACATCAAATTATTATTATTCAGTCGCACTTTTTGCAGTGGGATAACTGAATCCACCAACTCCGGCTACTTAAGAAATCACAGAGAAAGATGGGATAAAACTTAAGTTAATACATAAGTAGAAAATCCGATCATTATTATCGGTATGAGTACAATCAGAGACCACATTATTATTCAGTTGCTATCACCTGGAATGTTCCTATGATGTAGATAGATAAGTGGAAATCATCCCATTTTTTTTTATCGGGGTGAGAGCAAACATAGACCTAACATTATAATCCCGGGCATGGGGGTTCAAAACAATTTTGCCCCAAACAACCCCGGAGCCCCAATAGTATACACAGAACATGGGTATGCTGTGTGCTTCCTGGGTTACGCCGTTACATAGTGGCAGACCCCACAGAAATCTGAATGGTAGTAGCATACAAAAACATCTATCTATGTATCCGTCTATCATCATCATCATCATCATCATCATCCGAAATGTCTTACCTAGTTTCTTCCATACAGACCATGGCTTTACTAGCGTTTAACAGTAAACTTTTCTATTTCATCTCTCCATCTCCTCTCTGGTCTTCGCCTACTGTGATTGCTGTCCTTTAGGCACCATTCAACTCACCTTTTGCACCATCTGGTATCCTTCCTTCTTGTTATATGCCTCGTCCATCAACATTTTCATCGCTCAATTACTTATATGATAGGTTTTATCAATCATTTAATAAGTCTGTCGGATTACATACCCATTTTTAATAATATAATCGTCTGCGTTGTGAAACTGTAGTTCAGATATGGACAGTTAATAAGCAAAAATGAGGAAGTAGGAATGAAGCAGTTATTTGGTCCTATGCGTTTCCGCTGGGCTATCTAGCTCAATGGTAAGAGCAACGCTATGTTAAAGCAGCTACGTAATCGGTTGTAGATTCAATTCCTGAAGCAGCTCCATTTTATACGGTCTTTTTTCTATTTACGCTGTCTAGGCCAAGTAATACGTTCTCCGTGTTATAACAGGAGGTCATTTCAAATAGAGTTTCAAATAATAAGATGTCTTAAAAATATTTTTTCGTCTTTTCCTAATGATCGAGCACTTTGAAATACTGCTCATATAGAGAATCGCTTCGACTGTCTTTTTCACACTAGGCGCATTTCAAACAGCAAATTTCATTTTTTTCAAATGTACAGCGCAATTACAAGTGAAAACAGTCGATAAACTGTTCTTTATCAAAACTGACAAAATCCACGGGCCACATATTTCAAACAAAGCGTGCCTGCCCGCCCGCCCGCATCTCCGTAGTTCTTGGAGAACTAGACCGTAAAACAAAACAAAACGATTAACGGTGATAAACTGGGGGAAAGTAATACAGATCGTAACGTCTGTAGTTCTGTAGGATTTATACTGTGAACTGCTCTTCAGCGTTTAGAAAAAAAAATGTCCTCTTGCATTTGCATAAGAACAATGCATGGCTGCAATTCAGAAATAAATGTCCTTCACCAGCATAAAGATAACTGGATTCGATGAAGTACGATTCCCTAATATATGATATTAATCTTGAATGGACATTTTGAACTCTTCAAATTGCATGCAAACAGGGAA
Source organism: Thysanoteuthis rhombus (assembly GCA_963457665.1). Taxonomy (NCBI): domain Eukaryota; kingdom Metazoa; phylum Mollusca; class Cephalopoda; order Oegopsida; family Thysanoteuthidae; genus Thysanoteuthis; species Thysanoteuthis major. Next base: position 46,895,105 of record OY735201.1, on the reverse strand, counting down.
AACATTTTTTTCTTCTTCTTTATTTCAAGAGAAGAAAGCTGTTCCTTCGTTTTGTTTTTCTCGTGGGACATGACATTTGTCGAGATTCAGCTAAAAGTTTTCCTTGCACAAACCGAATGGAACCAACATGAGAAATTTTCGGTCTTCTCTCACGTGCAACATCTCAGACCAGCAGGCCTGAGTGACGCAGACAATAGATCGACCAGCTAATGCCCAGAGGTGCCTGCCCAGCACTCACTGGTAAAACAGATTCTTTGACTCATACAATGGAAGAAAAAGCGGAAACGGCTACACCCAGAAAAACACAATATAAATCACCAACTTGCCACACGGACAGCCTCTATAGCCTCTCTAAGAACACAAGCCTGGTTGCTGCAGGGTCAAACTCCACCCTTATTAGTCCGACAGAAGATGATTACGGCGACCCCAGTATTGTATTTTTAATAAATACAAATTTTCGTAGATATGTATGATTTGACTGTTTGGCTCAGCCGATAAGTGATACTTTGGTCGTGATTACATATCGCGGTAGAGTACTGCCAATCTTATGAATGTATTTAATGGAATTAGATGAACCCTTCTGATATTTCTGACAAGTTTTCATCTATATATAAGATTTGGCAGTTTGGTTCGGTCAGTAAGAGAGTCGCGTACTGATCACTTGGTAGTGGTTCCAAGTCACGATAGGGAAATGGTAAATTAAAATATTGTTTTGGTAAAAGTGACAGGACGAACAAACAGTGTAGTTTTTACTCTCCTAAGTTAGGTGAGGATTGTTTGTGTTATGTTGTCACAGCAGAAAATAAAATGAACTTCAGCCTTCGACTTGGACTGGTGTTCGTCGAAGAAGTTGTTATAGATTTCACAAATAAAGGGTTATTATTACAGTGTACATTGTTTTGTATAAAAAGTATTTTTATCAAATCGAAAACATGCGATAATGTTCTATAAAAGATGGTTTAATTAAACGATAGCCACGTACAAGTAGGAATTGACAAAGGTAGTCAAGTGGAAGGTTTTTTGTTTGTTATATAAGTTTCAAAAGTTACAACATTAGTGTATAGTAAGTGGATGGCTGCAATATCAGTGAAATATGATAGATACATTGGTTACATGGAGTCCGTAGCATTTCACAACGAAACACTTGATAGTGAAGTTTGTCTTTGGAAAATCCTTTCTTTTGTTTTTTTTTTCAGATTAACCATCAACATCAATGAAAACAACATTTGACAATGATTGGCATATCATCCAAGTGGGAGTCAACAAGTCTTTGATAGTAATAAGGAGAATGTCTCCGAGAAAGCAATCTGTAATGGTCAGCGTGAGAGAATTTGTATCCATATACAAACCACCTTCACATGTGCGAATGGGTTACACTTTAATGTACAATTTTGTTTTTATAAAAACATAATATTTAGAATACGTGTCAATTGCTGGCTTAGCTTTTTCCTTGAAAAATATTTTGAGTAAAATAATTATGTGAAATTTTGGACTGACGTTCATTTTGTGATTTGGTCATGAGTGAGTGTATCTTCGATCATCAAAACAACGTGGGTCCAACTCGGCAATCGTCAAGAACTTCTGCATTCCTCTCTCCGATATTGCACCCAACTTTTCTTTCAAGCGTAGTTGTTGGTCGTAATAGTTGTTTAAAAATCCGTAGTTGTCTGGAGTTGATGCCAAGGATGGAGGGGTGATGATAAGTTGTAATGACGTCTATTTGTTTTGTTTGAAAGTAGGGGCGTATCACTACATTCAATATTCCGAAGAAAAATGGTAACAGTGGAATTAGATAATCTTGTGAAAATCGATGTCTTCTCTGAGTGATGTGGTGCAAGAATGGTAATTTTCTAATACCTTCATTGATCCAACCTAGCTTTTAAGAAAATTGTAAGATCGCATTTATTTGCACTTAGCAACGTATGCCTCTTTGCAAGCCTTTTGTGTACATTACTGTCGTCTTTTTTGCTATGTGTGTGTGGTTCTTTGGACGTAACGAGAGTTCCTTCAAGATCAGGTGTCCAGTTCCACACTCGGTCTGCAAAGACGATTATCAGAACAAACCATATGTGCTGACTCCTTTACATGTCTCACCCTCCAATGAATGTCCCCGTCCAGATTTTTTTTATTTCTCCTATAGTAGTCGTTGATTTCTTTATTTCCCCTGAACATGATCCACCGAGCCTGACTCAGTGGTCTCTCAACACGTGACAGCTTTTCAATGATCTTCTAAGTTAACTTTTGATTGGTGTCCGCCCCTTGTATTTGCTGCAACAACATGATACAGTATACACAAATTTAGTCAGGCTTGCGTCTGATACAGGAGGGGGGGGTCGGTCTTGGGCAGGTGTTTTCAAAGGTTGAAAGTGTTACTGAAAACTGTCCTAATGTTGGAAAGTCTGTAAACCTTTTGGATCATTTCAGATAACTCTTTAATTTAAGGTAAACAGACCGTGGTGTTTTTTTTTAGTCTTTGTCATCTACTCTCTTGTCACTACCTGCGGAGCTGATATAATGTTTGAAGAGTAATGGTTGCTGCAGAGTTTGTTTTGGATGTTCACTAACTCATCTTGGTATGTATCAGTGCATATTTGTTTCGCCCGGTTTTATAGGCCGCGGGCAATTACCTTCTTGACTTCTAGAGGGTAATGGGAGTTGAATTTCAGGTACTGTCCGGTGAAAGTGGGTTTACAGAAGTCTTGACAACCTGCCCCATGCGAGTGGTTAGCCTGTCCAGGAAGTCTACTGTATTGCCTGTTTCTTTTTCCATTGTGAACTGGTTCGAAGGTATTATCAAGTTCACATGGTCCAGTATTACTTGTGCATTTTCCTAGTGGGGGGGGGGTAAAAGGATGGAAGTGTCATTTACATATCTCAGCCAGATGTGGGGGTCTCAACGGGAACGTGCATAAGCCCATTCCTTCGAAATATTGCATATATATGTTGGCCAGCACTGGGGATTATGGTGATTCCATAGCCAAGCCTTCTTCCTAGCGATTTATCTCGGATTCGGCAGTGAAGTATATAGTTTTCACAATATCTCCATTACGCTGGCTATCGGGATGCTGGTTCGTTCTGGGGAAGAGTCAGATTGTAGCTCTTCCTGGACCACTAAAAAGGCTTCATATGTAAAAACCTGAGTAAACAGGCCCCCAACTTTGAAACACACTACCTCGTTGGAAAAATGGGAACATTTTTTTTTCACCCTGGAGTTACCTGTTACTGTATTTTATTTTTATCTGGGTTCTGATGTTAACCAGTTCATGAACGATTTTTCCATGTTGAATATTCCGTTCTCTAGTAGTCGCTTCACCCCCCAGTTGCGTTGGATTCTGGACTGACCTGCTCCTGCTCTCAAGCAAAACAAATTGCAGCCATTACAACTGATCGTGTCCGAGGAAGATGCATCAACTCTAGAAAACTATGGATTTTTGACATCAATTACGACTATAAAATTGTGTTTGAAACAAGAAACAACCACACCCGCTATTAGACAGTGAAATGCAAACGTTCCGCACGATCGCCGAGACGCGCCCAGCCTGTCAGCGACACCTGGAGATGGACGCAGGGTTGAAAAGCTTAAATGTTGTGTTCACAAAAATGAACAAAGATGTGGACAAAGGTCCACACAAAACATTACATAATGATATTCCCTAATAAAAAAAATCAGACAAAAAGTAAAATGATTGTCTTTGATAAAACTGTTCTTTGAAAAAGTTACTGTCTTTCTTCCATTTTTCGAAGTAATAAAATCAATGTATTTTAAAAATCATGGTCTGACGATAGTTTTCATGGACGCCTAGCGTGATGCAATGATTAGTATACCTGTCTGGCTAACCATTTCAATAATATAATGAGGTCCTTGCTCATTTTGTGCCCACTTTGTGTGAGTCAAAGATCAAGTTGTAAAATATATGGACCCATGAAACAGAATGAGAGTTAATAATTCATAGTGTCTGCTACTGCAGTGGGATCGATTCTCAAAAAGTCCCTTGTATTCGTGCCCTGTGCAAGGCGAGGCTAACTTCAGTAAATGTCTATACAACTTATTTCATAAATGCAACAAAAACGAGTTTCTTTCAAAAATATAAATTTCTTGCTCATGAGCGATTTTGATTATTACAGTTACTTCCTCAACTTTTCCATAAGAAAGCTTTCGCAAAAGTTTTTGATAACTTTTACCGATTACCAAATATATAAATTTGGCAACCACACATGCTATTTATTTTGTGAGAAACAGACAAATTCAGAAATGAATAAAATAATAAAGATGTTAGAAATGACCGTAAAGTGGGCAGTTGCCTTTCCTTTCCTCTCCGATTTATAGTTCGGCGAATTCGTAAGTTATCGCGAAAATGCCATTTGGACATGAATCGGGCAAGCATTCACTCTCTTCTGATTTATCTATTCCCTTCGTCGTCCCAGTTAATCTATTGAAACTTGATTTACTAAGTAACTGGTTTCCACTTTGGGGCAGTCACATTCAGTTCTGTAACTTCATACAACAACGTTATCACCGCAGTTGAAACCTATGATTGAGAAATCATATTGCTGTTAGACAATCATCAAAACAGATGTTGCATGGCCTGTGCAGGGACGTATACATATCTTCCGATGAATATTCATACTGTAATGATCCTTCGCCAAATATACAGAGAGAATAATTAAATGAATACTGCAGTTTGTGGAGTTTCGAGACAATGAAAATTGGATTAAAGTCAAGGTATTTAGACATATTCTGTTCACAGAACGATGTTTTAATTCCATGCTTGTATTCAATCTATATGTCCCCTTCGTGAGTGAAAAGTAACGATTGATGTCGTAAATAGGTCATTTACAACATGTAAGAATATGTTTTCCTGCACATTGTATCAATATAGCTGTAAAAAAAACTTTTGAAAAACTCCGAACAAGAATATTTGAACATTAAATAGACGGGAAAATATCGATTCAGTGGATAAATTGGACAATTTTATTTTACTTAGTGTAATTTTGCCACTGCATTAATCTATTTTCGTATATTTTATGTTATCAATATCTGGAAAAAGAAGAAATGCAGTGGCACGAAATAGCTAGTATTAGTGGCATGTACCCATTACTTGACAAGATTGTTCAATTTTGCCTTGGAATTGACATTTTTGTCAAATTTGACATTGAAATATTCTTGCCCAGTGTTTTTTTTTTTTTTTTTTTTTTTCAGTTTCTACAATTAAAAATCAACAATCAACACATTTTTTCTTACGTGTGCTGTCTTTTCTTTCTGGTGACTGATTAAAAAAATTGAAAAAAAACGACATTTCGAAGCCCTCAATTTTGTAAACAGAACCTTCACCCCAAAACCTTGAAAAATCAACTTTTTTTCACCATTCATAAAATCTCTGAGGTAACAAAGGTCATATGGATTGGAAGCAGAACGATTATTTGCAGAATTATTTTATCCGACTTTAAGAGGCGGGACTGTTCTTGTTCAGTGATGCCCAACCTTTATATTGACTTACGTGAATCAATTGTTAAATAAGAGAAAGTGGTGCAGAATCAATTTTCATAGCTTACCTTGGTAAAGGTCCTTATTATCCTAATAGAGTACCAACTTTTTCTGAAAATGGTTCAAAATTCCGATTACCTCCCCGAAAAGTAGACAGATATTCGCCCAAATATCGACCTATACGGAATGCTTCGGTACAGAGCTTTTGGTTTCAGAAATATCAATATGTTGGGGGCTTAAATTAGATAATTTTGGATGGCCAATCTTAAAAATTTTTTTAATCACCCAGGGCTAAAAATGAAGCGTCAATATTTATGTTAGCAGCAGATTGTCCAATCGTTGCAATAGTAACGAAACAAGTGATGGCAAAGAAAATATTTTGTTCCATTTGTTTGTTTTATGCTGTCTTTTTGACGACGAATAATCAAAAATTATTACTGGCCTTAAACAGTTTCAAACATTTTGCGCCTTATTAAATTTAAAGAAGAAATTCACTAGAATTTGTACCTAGCATTTTACAGAGCAGTTTTCGTGAGTCCGTATTATCAACAATGGTACTCACGGTAGAGGTCTCTACAAGATGGCATAGATATTATTAAAATTGGTTGAGTTCAACAAAAGTAATGAAAGTTGTGAAAAGGGTCAAGTTAATCATATTATAGCAGGGCGTTAAACGCACCTGTCTGACTTCACCCTTCGACATCTAATTTCGAATCTTCAATCTTATGACTTATATTCATCTACTTGAACCAGTGAGCTATATCCGTAGAAAAGATTTCTACGAGTTCCATTATGAGATGTGTTCATTTTTATTTTTGTCAATTTATTCAATTGCAAAGAATTGAGACCCGAATGAAGATTAGTTTAAAGTAATAAATCCGATTATGTTTTTTTTTTTCCCGGGAATTCTCAATCAGAAACAAACGAACCATTTCGGAGCAGCATTGTGGAACGTCATCCTTTAAAACCGCGGCGTTAATGGCATTCAGAATAAACCACAGAAGATGATCGGTCATATCAGAATCGCAACACGAATAAAGCGGAAAGTTAATGGGTAAAGACTGCTGCAAAAATGATAGTAGAGAGGACAGATTCAAGAGCAAGAACCAATTAAAAGAGAACGAACTTGAATGTATCGAACAAAAAAAAGAAAAAAAACGAAGACAGGACTGATCTAAAAAATGGAATGAAAAGAGGAAAACGAATTCGGGGCGCAACAACAGACTGAAAATCCGACGAAGACAGAGAGAAAGTGGAAGGGAGAAAGGTTGAAAATAACACAGAATAAGCATGAAAAATGAAGAAGGAATAAAAAGATGGAAAGGTAAATCATCGAAAAGAAAAGGAGGAATTAAGAAAGAAGTGCACGAAAAGATTAGAAAGGAAAAGAAAAAAAGAGAGGAGAAATTCATGCAAAGAAAGATAGAGATAGAGAGACCTTACTCAGAACGAAAGGTAAAAAGTGTACAGAAAAGAGAAACAATAAAATATCGTGATTATATATATATATATATATATATATATATTGAATAAATGTGCACATATATGTGTATGCATTGCCATTGCCTACTATTCTAAATTTTTTCTCTCTCCATATATATAAAGAGAGAGAGGGGGGATACCTAGAATGAAAAAAAGATTAAATCATAGAAGAAATTCTAAAAGTAAAGTAAAACAGAATTCTCCAAAAGAAAGAAAGAAAGAAAGAAAGAAAGAAAGACAGACAGACTGAAAGAAATTTACAATCAATGTAAGAAAAAAAAAGAAGCTCGTTTAAGAAACATATATGTCAAGATGATGTGAAAGGTTGGCAGTATGTATTGAATCAGAACAGAAGGTCTACATTTAAGGTTGTTTAAATTTATGGCTCTCGGATGAGGGCAAGTGTTACTCAAAGACGGACCAGAGTAAAAGGATAAAATGATGGGAGCAATTTAATGAGATTTGCTTCGAGGAAATACATCGGCGTCCGAAGGGGATAGAGCGTCATGAACAACGCAACATCACGCAATGCGCCCCTCCAAGAGCACTACACAGGAGTCAGCCTTATCCGTGCTAAAGTCTTTGCAGTTTTTCAGCTTTTATTAACAATGTGTTTCCTTCATTCATTTTCCTCAAATTCGAACCCTCTTTTCTCCCTGAATTTTCTCTTCCTTGTGTGTCAACTTGGGACAATTCTTTTTTTTTTCCTCTGATTTTTGGTTTCTTTCGTGTCTCAACTTTGAACCCATTTTTTTCCGACTTTCTCATTCTGATGTGGTAGTGTTTATTCTCTTTCTTTCTCTCTCTCTCTCTCTCTCTCTCTCTCTCTCTCTCTCTCTCTCTCTCTTTTTAATTTCTTGTCTTTTCTTTTGATTGATACTAATTTTTGCTAATCATTAATTTTCATCAATTAAAACTACGTTCCTTCTGTCAAGTTTTAGCCCCCCCCCTCCCCAACCTTTCTTTGGATTTCTCATTGGCTTCATCAAATTTTCTTCTTCCTTTAGGAAAAGAAAAAAAAAATCTTTTATTTTCACCTTCCTCCTTTTCGCTATTTTTCGACCAATTTCTTCTTTATTTGATTTCCTTTTTATTGACCTTATTTATCCGTTTTATCAGTATATAATACGCGTCATTATTGATGAGTAGTGAAATTCTGGCAAAAAAATCATGTGTATAACACGCACTTGTTTTCTCCTCTTTCCTTCCTTTCTCATAATTTATGTCTCTCTCTTCTCGTCCCTCATCTTCTTTTTTTCTCATTCGTGACATTCTTTATTCCTTATTTCCATTTTTTTTTTCTTTTGGGTGTTTTCTGTCGTATTTCAATATTTTAGCCAGCCCCCCTCTCTTTTCTTTTTCATCCTTTTCTACATATGGTCGGATTTTTCATTGTATAATCTTTTTTTTTTCATCTTCATTCTGCATCTCTAATTCTCGATTGACATAATTTTTGTGTGCCTCGCTGAACGATTAACATTATCCACAAAGCTTGTTGTAGGTACCAGAAACCAGGGCGCCAAGGGCTAGGGGTTTCCTCTCATGCGGATGAAATGGCATGACTTTCCAAATGCAAACGAAAAAATCGGAAAATGAACAAATTAAATAGAATCCAAGTCAAAATATGAGAATTCCCCGATGTGAAGTTGGATTTTTCAGGAATATATGGCGGTTGGATTCTTTCTTTCGCGATGAAACTTAAGGTAACAAGAAATTCCCAACACTTTTTATTCCTACATATTTATTTTTCTCACTGTAAAACAAATGAATCAGACAATTCTATACTTTGAATGGCAAGGAAGTTCAGCTTCCACAGGAAACCCTAAGGTTAGCCCTGATTATCTGTACGCTTTCAACATTCTTTCATTCTACAATAGTCACTATTCCTTTTCTTTTATCAAGCCAAATAATATTCGACCGTCTCGTTATGTCTTCTCTCCAGCCTCTTTCTCGATATTTTCTTCATTTTATTCCTTTTTTTTATCAGCGAATCTCTTTTTATTTTCCTAGCAACTTTCTCCACACTCCATTTTTCTTTATATCAGTGACGTGGCATAACTATTAATCGAAACACTCTGACCAAGTTTATCGGCAATTACCCTTTCTCCAATGCAGGTCTTCGGAGAGTATTTCCAATCGTAGCTTACTCTCCTCTCCTCTCCTTCGTCCTCCTCGCTTTTGTTTATGCCTTTCTCCTTTCCTACAGACTCCTCACTCCATCCTGCTCCTCTACTGATTCTCCAAACATTTTGTGCCACGGTAAAGGCCTTTATGGTTCCGCTAGTCAAGCACTCGACTCTCGGAAGTGACCTTCGAGACAGGGTTATGCGGATGACGTCGACGAAAAGAGCGTTCCAGATCGAGTGACATGGCCACAAAAGGCTGTTATTGGATTAGAGGCATGGACCCAGTCAGGCATGTCGCTTAGTTAGCGGTAATTTCCAGCAGAGTCTGAAAAATTAAAGCCAGCTATTGGCTAGAGGTAGGGATGGACAACGGAGGGGAGTGAAGAGGTTGTAGGTCAAAGAAACGGGAGAAACTGAGAAGAATTATTGGAAAAGAAAAGAAAAAGAAGGAAAATCAAAATGGAAACAAAAGAAAAAAAAATGGAAGAATGAGAATGGAAGAAAAAAAAGAAAGAATACAATGGGAATGAAAAAAGGAAAATGAAGGGAAAGCGACAATGGCGCATTCATCTTTACAAAAAAGAATGGTGAAGATTGAAGAAACTGGATAAATGGGTGGAATAGAAATAAAGCTCGAAAGCTGGTGATGAATCTGAACAATATAAGAATTCGGGGAATAAAATGAGTTAGGACAAAAAGCGATAAAAAAATGAACATTATAAGAGAAGTTTTTTTTTTTGATAAAGAAAGGAAAGCAATACGACCATCAAAAGAAAAGTAGAATTAAAATCAAATGAGGAAACAATTGAGGGGCAGACAGAAGAAGGCAGCAAGCAATCAGTAAAGAATCATTAAAAAAAAAATATATCAAAAAATAAAGGTTTATCACTTGGTACACGTTCTATTTAGTTCGTGATTGTTTCATGAAGATTTTTATTGATCCTTAAGTAAGGAATGATGGTTTTGTGTCCTGAAATTAGAAAACAGGTCTAATACCAAAATATATTCAAGCATCAACCGTTCTGTCTTCCAATCATAATGCTGCTGGAAAAGACAATTTTTTAAAAGCTTGCTTTTTATAAAGCTTGGTTACAAAGTGAATTCCAGCACGTAAGTAAGACAGCACACCCAGAGGCGTGTTCATATTTTCAGCTTACTCTAATCAATGGAAGAGGAAAGAGCAAAAAAAAAAAAGGTTCTGTATCAACCACTCAAAGAATCATGTATATCACTGAAATAGAAATGACGTCTACTGGACAGTTATAATGGGAGAAAATACCGTTTGAATCTAAGGCAGAAGTACCCCATCACTTCCAGATAACAGGAAAACTAGAAAAAGTGAATTCATTTTTTTTTTCTGTAGATTTTATAGGAAACAAAATTTTATTTCCCATTTTCTCTCGGAATTTGAGTTCAGAAAAAAGGCCGAATTCATAGTCAGTAAATTATCTAACGCAACAAAAAACAATTCATTCCAACAAATTGCACTGGTATCATAACTGACTAATAACTAGTACAAAATCCAGTGACTGATTGAAAATTCTGGCACAGATTTTTTTCTTTCCAAGACTATCAGTAACTGAATGGTTCATTTCATGAATGCAGAGGTTGCAAACATCCCTGATCTCATGAGAGGGTTTCAGATCCAATATGGAATGTGACAAAAGATGTTGATTGTTTCTAGTCAGCTTTGTTTGGATTTTCGGTGCATTTATAATCGAAATGGGAAGATTATAAGAGGAAAACAAAGAAGTAAACTAAGGAAGACATGAACATGGCACGATGGAAATTTCAAAGCAGTATTCATCGGTAATAGAAAATACATAAGGCAAATTAAAATTAAATGGATGGAAACAGAGGTTAATGTCTGAGACGTAACTGTAAGAAATCTGCTTGATGGAATGGGATCTACGTACAGGAATTCAAAGAAAAACCAGCGCTAACATCTAAAATGTTTCAGCGGGCTAAGAGGCAATCATGGTGTGTAGATGAGAAGATGGGAATGATTTTAAGTGATTAATCACGAATCTGGTTTGTCTATGGCGATGATACAGGAATTTTTATTCTGGTGCAGTTCCAATGAAACTTATAAATGTAGCTGCCTGGAGAAAACAAACAAATTGCCCAGCTCATTTATGATACTGGCTTTCATTTCAGGTAAAGGACCAGGATAGGTGATAACAATTATATCAAAAGTCAATGCACAGGTATTCGGGCTTGGTAATGACAAAGGTAGGATGATATTGCATTTTACCACCCAGCGAAGAGTGTTAAAGCTTCACACCAGGAAAGATGAATCAAACCAATGACCTGTCCAGCAAAAAGTCTGGATCTTGATCCGACTGAGCCTTTTTGGCGAAAATTTGAACAAATTGTCTATGATTCCATCCTACAAAACCGATCTGCCAACCGCTAATCGAGAAAATTTAGAACCAACCCGATGAAGAAAAGTGTTATTCTATTTTGTTATTTTTTCTTTTAGTGAATTATATCATTCAAACGATTCAGGTCGCCATATTAGTTCGATGAGAAACAAAATACTAATCATGATTATCTTTTTCGATGATTCCAAATATTTTTCAACATTGCGTGGTTCCATATTTTTTTAAATTTTGGGGGGATTCAGAAAAAAAAAATTTCATTCAATACAATAATTCAATTTTTTAAGTTTCTGAAGTTGAAGTATTCAGTTATCTATCAAAAGTTGTTTTGTGTCATATCTGTGATTTGTTTATTTGCTCTGAAAAAAAAGGAACGGTGGATTATGGTCATTCTATGATTTTTGTCGGGTGTTGTATGAGCAGGCAGAATTCACCAAAACTCTCTTCTTTCTTTTCTAGTTTGTGGATTATGCAATCATTTGACTGTTTACTTGGGGTGATTGATTATTTTTTCCAGTGTTTAAATTAAATAATTTTAATGTCAATGATGTCAAATTATCGAAATTATGACTTCATAACAATTTTCATTCATAGCTTGCTATATTATTATTTCGATAGTTTACTGTATAAAAAAAACCCATTGATAAAGTGCCTAACACGCAAACTGTACGTATACTGTAGTTGAAACCAACTGCAACTTACAGCCAAATGAACAAACAATTATGTGTATAGTTTTGTGAATACATAATTTTTGCCACGAAGTATATGTGCAGAAATATTTAGTCGAAAGTTTGACAATATTTAGAAAGAAAAAATAGTGCATTACATTAAATCCAAGGTTTTGACGGAGCGTAACATTGGAATGAATTTTAAGCGATTACCTATGGTAATTCGAGAACAGTTACAGGTGTACCTTGTGTCTCTGACGAAATACCCCTGACTCGAAATTAATACCGACCAGAAACCCCGCCAGTAATTCTGGTTTCTCTGCATTGGCACGTCTTCGATATCGATTATTTGATCCGGGTGACAAGC
>OY735201.1:46842596-46880096 GCA_963457665.1 Thysanoteuthis rhombus | reverse complement strand
TTTTCATCAAAATATCCCATTCAAAAATGTCAATGTTTAAATATGAACGATGGAATCGCAAACATATACATATGTGAAAATATATTTTACTGTATAGAAGGAATATATTCTCCTTTAAATCATTTGCTCTTAAAATTATTAATTGTTTCAAACTGATGAACAATTTTGATCACCTTATGATTGGTAGTTCAATAATAAAGGCTGGTAGTGATCATTCTAGGCTATTTTTTCGTTAGTATTAAATGGCAAGATACTTCCCGGATACACCCGGTATATAAAGTTTCCTTAATTGTATGCACACACACACATACGCACACACACACACACACACACACACACACACACACACACACACATATATATATATATATATATATATATATATATATATATATATGTTTTTCTGTGTAAATTGTATTCTTAAAATGATTTCATAAGTTGGTTTGCATGCAGTCTAACGTAAAAAACTGACACAATGGGTGAACATTCAATGGAAATGACATGAACAGAGTGTCGCGTCTGTAATTATACTTACTGATCCCTTATCGCTAAATATATATTTTTGGATAACATACGTGAGTAAAGCCCTGATTCCGAAAATGAATGGTGGATAGTATAAAACAATATCAACATGCAATACACGTGATACCTTGTATAAAATGACAAACTGCGAGAATGACATAAGCTATATAATAAGAAAGGGAAATGCTGTTCGATCAACACTGTGCCATGTTAAAATAACTGTTTTTTTGTGGTTTTTTTAAATCCCCAGAACGATTACTTGGTAGACTGCTGATGATCCGAACAAGAGAAAAATTATACATTGTCCCATAATAACAAAGTATACGTGTAACAAGGGGAAAAAACACTGAGGACAGCTTCATAAATTGCATTGACAGATATCGGGAAATAAGTGACTGAAGTGACAATATGAAAAAGTCTTTTTTAATGTTTTAGTGTTTAAAGCTGTAAAGCTTTCTAGACTATATTTATATCTATTTCTCTCTCTCTCTCTCTCTATATATATATATATATATATATATATATATATATGTGTGTGTGTGTGTGTGTGTGTGTGTTTGTGTAATTTTATAAAATTAACTAAAAAGAGGAGTGCACCTCTTTCTAAGTGATCAGGTGACAGACATACACACACACACACACACAATATAACAACACAGGAAAGGAAATTATATCCGATATAATAAGATAAGATTTGATAATATTAAGAGAGGAAGATGCCCATCATGAGGTCAAGTCAGCCTTGTATCTGAATATGCCACCTTAGTAGCTGTTCGATAGTCTATGAAACAATTGAGTAACACGAAGGAAGGAACAAACACTCATTGTCTCTAATATATATATATATATATATATATATATATATATATATATATATATATATATATATGTATATATATATAGTTTTTTGTTGTTGTTGAATGCTCAATATTTTAGAAAATGGTCATTAAAGTGTAATTCTGTTGTGAATAACAATGATTCAATAAAACATACCATATTATAGTTAATTCTAAAACATGGGCCACTAAATTAGAGCTTAATATCATATAATTGAATAGCTACAAACAGACAGTACGGAATGCCATACAATACGAACTTGGGTAAATAAGGTTGATAAATCTAGACAAGCTAACTTTTGAGCACAACTGGGTAGCCAGCTCAAATTTTGTTACCGGATATGTATAAACAAATAGAGAAATAAATAAAAATAAGAAAAAAAAGTTAAAAACTGATGTTATCCTTAAACTGCCTTCCAAAAATGAAAAATAAGAACAAGCAAATAAAAATAAAAAGAAAGAACGAAGGACGTGAAAATAGACAGAGAATAAGTCTAAGAAAATTGAAAAATAAACAAAAATCTAAATACAGACGTGAGCATATTATAAAAATCAAAATACATTTCCAACATTTACTTACTTGGCAACATGCCAATAGCATAGAAATATGTATGCAGTGACCCATATAATAAAACCATATATATATATATATGTGTGTGTGTGTGTGTGTGTGTGTGTGTGTGTGTGTGTATGTATATGTGTATAATTCACAGTGTAATAGGTAATTTGTAAGATTACAAAGCAGAAACAGATTTTCTTCGTTGTTGATAGAATGTAATTGCCTTGCTCAATATATATATATATATATATATATATATATAAATATAAGTAGATCTATTAATACATTACAAATACAATTTGAATTAGAAATTATAGTGAGTATGTTAACATTTCATGCCTTTTGCACTCTTCAGCGTGTTTTCATTTGTGTTCTATTTAGATAACGTACTCATGTATCATCAAATTAGATTTGATTGTTTCTGAAAACTACTGATGCTAGGCGGAGAATCACTGTGGGAATCATCTTTCGGTAAAAGAAGCTTAAACTTTAAAAACGAGAACATCTCATTAGTTTTAAAAGGAAGGGTCAACAACTAATGCCTCCTCCCGATAGTCACTTATTGGGCTTAAATATAGAACCCAATCAAAAGATTGACCGTCAAACTGAGAACCATGCAACGCATACATGACAGAATCATGCTCAACATGGAGAGATCATAAGACAATACAGAGTTTGGGAGGAAACAAAACAGCGAACAGAAATATCATAGATTTCCATTAGAAAGCTCAAATAGCAATGGGCTGCACATGTTGCAACAATGTCAGACAATCGATGCACATCACAATGTGGATCCCTTGAGATCATTTGCTAAACTGGCCGGTAAAATATAAGAAGGTGTGGCAAAATAGACAGGTTCAGAAAGTATTGGCTGTGCAACGCCTAGGATAGAGAAGTGTGACGAATCCTGGGGAAGGTGTGTGTCCTGCAATGGACGCTAAATGGATAATGATGATGATGCTAAACACTTACAGTTTGCTTTTGTGAACGAATTACCGAATCAGGACCCTTTTCTGTACGATTACGTGTGATCGTTTGCTCAGTTTGAATAGGTCTTCTTCAGTTGATTTTTGTTTATAGTTCTTTCTATCCATCTTGACATTTCATAGGTTGCTAATTCGAAAGACTTTAATAACATATTTTATAACTTATTTCTATTTCCATTCATGACGGTATCACTTTTTTTTAAATAGATTGAGAGCTTGGATCGGAACCATGTTGAAATCCGATTAGACTTTTGTAATCAACGTTGTTTATTATTTGTTGTTCAAGACTCCAGTTATTCTTTTATATATATATATATATATATATATATATATATATATATATATATATATATATATATATATATATATATATACATATATATATATATATATATATATATATATATATATGAATAAGTTATCGGTTAGTTTATTAATTATATGTTTGTTTAGATATATAAGGAATTTGAATGTGATGGACTTCCTGTATGTTATAATTTCAATAATTCTGTAATTAATGACGAAATAAATCAATGTAGATTCCTATTTGTTGAACATGAAACAGTTATGATCTGGCGGATTTCTATGGAGGAAAAATTATGTTGTCAATGACATCAATGTATTTCGATTCTCTGAATTTGATATTTTAGATTGCGTTAAAATACATGCAAAAGAATAAAAAGATAACATTTTAAGATATTTTTTTAAATCACCATAAAATCAAATCATGTAAGATAATAATACATATCTTGTATTAAATGTTTTGGTAATTTTTTTTATGTGTCTAGATGATATCAATTCTTCCCCGAATTTTCAGTTTCTCCTGCCTTTACAGGATAGTTCCCAGTGCCCAAAATACAATTGGTAATACCGTCACCTTCAGAGTCCGCAGTATCATCATAATAATAAACATTATTATCATCATCATCATTAGCATTTTCACACCAGTTGCCTGGTTTTCACAGCTGGACACTGAGTCACAGAAACTCTCCTCGGGTCTCTTACTCTCCCCTCCACGCTCTCACATTCACAGCAATGCCGTGGTTCACAGTTTCACACCAGTTGCCTATTGGTTATCACTGAAGGCAAAGTGACAGTAAGTCTCCAAACATCTCCAGCCTTCCGCTCATATAGTCCTCACCTATCACACCAGCGATGTAGTTTATGCCATCTCCACCGTGCATTTTTTTTTCTTGGCTGTTAGGCCATTGCTAACAACTGGGGTCCGTACATCTTATATTTCTAGTTCTCTCCTCAGTATTCGTGTGGTCCCCATTAGTGTTGTTGTCTATACAGTCTCAATCCTTTCTCTAATTTGCAGTACACCCCGATCTCGTTTTTAGTGTTCTTGGTAGGGTTCCAAGTTCCCTACTATTACTGGTACAACACCGACTTTAATGTTCAACACATCCATTATTATTATTATTATTATTATTATTATTATTATTATTATTATTATTATTATTATTATTATTATTTCGGAATCTCACACCAGTTGCCTGGTGGTAACCGCTGGAGTTTGAGTGACAGCAAGTCTCCTCAAGTCTCCAGCCCTCCTCTCCTCGTACTCATAGATCGCAGTAATTCTGCGATTTACTGTTTCACACCGGTTGCCCAGTGGTTATCGCTGAAGGCTGAGTGACAATAAGTCTCCCCAGGTCTTCAGCTAACGTCTCCTCTCTCTTTCGCATATCATGACAGAGCTACGCTTCGTCGCAGTCCTTATATCTCTAGCACCTTCCTCAGTATCCGTCCAGTGCCCAGCAGTGCTGTGGTCTGTACGGTCTCTATCCTCCCCCTAATCCCGATCTCCTCCAGTCTCTCCCTCAGCGTTTTGGGGACAGTTCCTAGTGCGCCCACTATGACCGGTACTACCCTGGTTTTCATGTTCCACATTTTCTTTAACTCCCTTGCTAGGTCCTGGTATTTTTCCCTTTTCTCACCCTCCTTCTTTTTTACTCTATGGTCTGCAGGTACAGCAACGTCTACTATTTGGCAGGCCCTCCTTTTTTTGTCTACTATTACTAAGTCCGGCCTTCTTGCTTGGATGAGGTGGTCAGTTTGGATGTCAAAGTCCCACAGTAGTTTGTGGTTGTCATTCTCCAAAACTGCCTCTGGCTTGTGCTGATACCACTTTTCCCCATGGTTGAATCCCATTTGTTTACTTAGTTCCCAGTGTATCATCGTTGCTACTCTATCGTGTCTATGCTTATACTCCTTCTGGGCGAGTTGGCTACATTCACTAGTTATGTGGTTTACTGTCTCATCTCTTTCACCGCACATGCGGCATTTGCTGTTTGTCTGTGTTCTGTCGATTTTTGCTTTTATGTAGTTTGTCCTTATGCTTTTGTTTTGGGCTGCCATGATGAGCGATTCTGTTTCTCTCTTAAGGTTTCCCTTTCGTAACCACGTCCATGATTTCTCGTCTGCTATTTCTTTTATCTGTCTTTTAAACTCGCCGTACAATTTTTTCCCTTCCCACTTTTCTTTTCTAGTTTGCTGTACTGTTCCATTGTTTTCTACTTTATTGTTTGTCGCACTATCCCTCGCGCTCTTTATGATTTCTTCACTATTTGTTTGCACATATCTATCTAGGACTACTTTAGCTCTCTGGACACAATCTTCTATGCTGATGAGCCCCCTACCACCTTCTTTTCTCTTAACGTATAGCCTATCTGTATCATCCCTAGGATGTAATGCTTTATGCATCGTCATAAGTTTCCTTGTTCGCCTGTCCATTGATTGGAGCTCTTCCTTTGTCCATCCTAGGAATGGTCCTGTATACCTAACTACTGACACAGCCCAGGTGTTCATTCCTTTTATTAGATTTCTGCTATTTAATTTGGTTTCTAATATTTTCCTTATCCTTCTGAGGTATTCTCTCTTAATTTTCTCCTTCATCTCTTCCCGTTTTATCGTGTCACATTCAAGGACACCTAGGTACTTGTATCGGTCTTGTGCAGTCAATGCCCTAATCTTGTTGTTGTCCGGAAGTTCAATTCCCTCAGTCATTGAAAGCCTTCCTTTATGCATCACCATGATTGCGCATTTTTCTATCCCAAACTCCATTCCTATGTCCTCACTATATTCCCTTACTTCGTTGAACAGAGTCTCAAGCTCTCCCCTGTTTTTTGCAAACAATTTAATATCGTCCATGTACATTAAGTGGTTGACCTTACCTTTTGTTTTAGAGAAGTGGTATCCTTTGCTGTTTTTCAGGATTCTGTTAAGCGGTATCATTGTTAGAACAAATAATAGTGGGGACAACGAGTCTCCTTGGAAGATTCCCCTTTTTATCCCTACCTCGGCTAGTTTGTCCCCTGCGGCTGTCAAATCTACTTTCCAGTTTTTCATCGAATTACCAATGAATTTAACCACCGGTTCGCTAATTTTGAACATTCTAAGGCATTCGAGTATCCAGCTATGTGGAATCATATCGTATGCCTTTTTGTAATCTATCCATCCCATTGCGATATTCTTTCTCCTTTTCCTTACTTCTTTTAAGATCATCTGGTCTATGTAGAGTAAATCGTTTGCCCCTTTGGTTCCTATCCTACACCCTTTCTGTTCTTCTGGTAGTAGCCCCCTTCTATCCATTGACATGTATATTCTCTCTGCTATTTGCCCGGTCAGGATTTTCCACATAAGTGGTAGGCAAGTGATTGGTCTATAGTTGCTTGCTATGTTCCCCTTTTCTGGGTCTTTTTGGATGAGGGTGGTTCTGCCTTTAGTCATCCATTCTGGTGCTTTGCCTTCATTTAGACAATTTTGGAGTAGGTGGGTGAGTCTACCGTGTAACGTGGTGAACTTTTTGAACCAATACCCATGGATCCCGTCGGGACCCGGTGCTTTCCAGTTGGCTACTTTCCTAAGAGTATGTTTCAATGTGGTCTCATTCAGTACTATTGGTTCTCCCTTGTCTATATCTTCTAGTTCTTTTCTCATGTTTCCTAGCCATTGCGGTGTTACATTGTGTTTTTTTGGGTGCCCCCATATGCTATTCCAATAGTTCTTGGCCTCTGTGGCATCTGGTTTTATGTCCTGCCTTCTTTCCCCATTTAAATCTTGGTAAAACTTTTTCTCATTGTTTTGGAATGTGCGGTTTTGTGTGTATTGGGCCGATCTTAGTCTGTATCTTTTTAGTCTTGCCTCTTTAGCTAGTCTTTTCTGGTGTAACTCTTCGACTACAGTTGCGATGCCTTTTTGCGCTACCTTATATTTGTTATAAAGTCTTACTCGTGGTCTGTCTGTGTGTGGTGTATTTCTAAGCAGTACTTCGTCTCTCTGTAGTTGGGAGATCTGCCTTTGTAACCTTCTCTCCCAGTTAGGTTTCCCTTCCCTATTATTGCTCAGGTTCCTATCTTGTGTTGTGAAACTTTGTGCTACCATTTTCGCCCCTGCATAAATTAGGTTGTTGAGTTCTAGGAGGGTGTCTGTTTCTATGTGCTGTAAGAGGCAGTTGACCTGTTCGGTCACTTCTCCGACTTTCTTTCTGTCTTTGTCTCTTAGGGAAGGGAGTGTTGTTTTCTCTCCTCGCATGATCTCTTTCAAAGCTTGTATTTTGCTTTTCTCTTCTTCCGTTGGTGCCTCGTCATCACCCTCTGGTGCATAGCTTACTGTGGGGGTCTCATGGGGGATTATTCTAGTTTTGTTATTGGTACTAGTTGTGCTGGGGGGGGGGGCATTTTTCAGATGTGTCACCTGAATCTCTCTCTACATTAATGCGAATCTCTAGTAGTTCAGTCTCAGACAACCATTTCTTCTTTTGAATTTGCTTTACTTGGTCAGCAAGGCGTTGGTTCGATACTTCCACAGCAGATTTTTCCCTCCATATTTGGAGCATACGCTCTCTATAAGATCGCACTGAAGGCTTGCTTTTATAGTAACAGTACATAACTAGTCTATTCTCTTCCCTTGTCCATCTCTTTCTCTTTATAGCAGTCGCCCCATGAGGACTGCGCTTCCCCTGGATATCGCTAGTGGTATACGAGTTATTATTATTATTTACGATTTCACACCAGTT
Source organism: Thysanoteuthis rhombus (assembly GCA_963457665.1). Taxonomy (NCBI): domain Eukaryota; kingdom Metazoa; phylum Mollusca; class Cephalopoda; order Oegopsida; family Thysanoteuthidae; genus Thysanoteuthis; species Thysanoteuthis major. The sequence goes on along the minus strand of OY735201.1, from coordinate 46,872,170 downwards.
GCCTGGTGGTTACCGCAGGAGGTTGAGTGACAGCAGGTCTCCTCAAGTCTCCGGCCCACCTCTCTGCACTCTCATAGTCCGAAGTAGTACTATGGTTTACAGTTTCTCACCAGTTGCCCGGTGGTTATCACTGAAGGCTGAGTGACATTAAGTATACTCAAGTCCTCAGGCCTCATCTCTCCCACATCTATTACAGTAGTGCTGTGGTTCGTACCTCCACTTCCATTTGGGTGTCTCTCTCCCTCCTCCTCTGTCAGGCCACTGCTAACAGCTGGGGTCATAGATTTTATATTTCTGGCACTTTCCTCAGTACTCGTGCAGTCCCTTGCAATGCTGTGGTCTGCACAGTCTCAATCCTTCCTTTTATCCCGTTCCTCCAATCTCTCTCTCAGAGTCGTTAGTATGGTTTTGAGTGCACCTATTATTACTGGTACTATCCTGACTTTCATGTTTCATGCCTTCTTCAGTTCTCTTGTCAGATTTAGGTATTTTCCCAGTTTTTCGATCTCTTCCCTCTTTACTCTGTGGTTTGCAGGTACGGCCACGTCTATTATTTGACAGGTTTTCCTCTTCTTGTCCACGATTACTTGGTCCGGTCTTCTCGTTTGGATGTCAAAGTCTCTAAGTAATTTGTGGTTTCCATTCTCCAGGGCTGTCTCCGGTTTGTACTGGTACCATTATTCCCTGCATGGTTAAATCTCATTAGTTCATTCAGTTCCCAGTGTATCACGGTTGCTACTTTATCGTGTCTGTGTTAATGGTAAGTTGACTACATACAATAGTTATGTGGTTTACGGTCTCATCTTTTTCCCCACATAGGCGGCATTTTCTGTTTGGGCTCTGTCGATTTTTGTTTTGATATAGTTTGTTCTGATGCATTTGTTTTGATGCGCGATTCCGTTTCTCTCTTCAAGTTTGCTTTTTGTTGCCATGACTATGATTTCTCGTCTGCCAAATCCTGTATTTGTCTTTCAAATTCTCCGTAAAAAATTTTTTTCTACTCCCATTTTCCTTTCGTTGTCTGTTGTGCTGTTCCATTGTTTTCTACTTTTTTGGTTATCCGTTGCGCTGCTTCGGGCACTCTTTATGATATCTTCACAGTTTGCTTACACATACTGTTCCTGACATTCTTTGGCCCTCTGGACACAGTCCTCTATACCGATGAGCCCTATTGCGGTTGTTGTTGCTGTTTGCCTTGATTTCAGTTTATAAAAATGACCAGCTGGGTCACAACCAGAGACCTTGGGCTGACAACTCTGTGATATAAGCTATGACAGCCCAAACTATAAAAGTGTACTGAAAGGGTTTAAACATATGCACACGATATGAAACGATGAAACATTTTCATAAACACACATTTACATGTACATAAAGTGATATATGCTTGGTGCAGTACATATATTTATATTGACGAAACATTCAAATGATGCAGTGTGGTAAGCCATAGTGCTTACAGACTACCCAGTAAATATACGGACTCATTCCATCGAGTACAAGTCTGTTTTTATTTGGGGCAAGATCTGAACACACAGATATGATGTGGTAGATTGTCTTAGCCTCGCTGTCACAGAACCTGCAGTTGGGTTAGTACCGTTTCTGATAACGTGTGCTAGATAGTAGCTTGTAGGAGAGCTCTGGCTTTGAGAAGCAAAGATGAAACCTTCTTTTCCGGTTTTAACCCTGAATTTTGTAACCACAGGTGGGTTTTTTGTATTATTTACATCAGCATTTTGGATGCAAAGTAGGTATTGGCTGTGGAGGGGCTTATGCCAGTGGACTATAATTTTTTTTTCTTTGCAACCTTTGCAACAGCTTGCGCAGGGACTTGTTTATTTATGTCATTGAGTTACATTTAGTTCATTTCGAAATACCTTGAATTCTCTCACAACTGAAAGGAACATTTCTGCTGTTTCATTTTTTTTTCATCTGAGTCAACATCCAATCGTCACTTGCCTGCATATGAGCATGAAAATTGATAGTCCCAGTAGTGTATGGCAGTTCTAATTAGACCATTGCTCCGCCATCTTGTTTCCTGGGAAGTAGAATCAATCTATGTCTGCTTTCAGGTGGTGCATTTTATTATTGGTGATGAGTCTCCTTTTTTAGAGTCCATTCTACATATGTCACTTATGTTCCAGTTTATGATGTTAAAGCTGCAAAGTGCTAAAGGTTTTACCAAGGTCCTGGATGGCTTGGATGCAGTTCTCAGAGTCGAGCCCAGTTTCAAGGATAGCTTGAACCCTTATGCAGTACATCTTTTTTATTTTAATTTTTCATGTCATGGGTGCATGCTGGATACTATTGCCTTCATGAATTCTGAGGTATTTGTAGGTACGTTCATCTTCAAGTTCTTGAATATTTGTGTCCCGGTCTAAAAGGATATCCTCCCTTGTCGCCAGTTATTCTAACTTGAAAGTTGTTTTTACACTCTTATTGAGGCCAAATTTCATTCCACTATCATCACTGACCCTCTTTTAATAGTTTGTAACAGCCCCCTCTAGCTCAGTGTCACCCTTTGCATACAGTTTAAGATTATCCATGAAGAATACATGGTTTATTCTCTTGTAACCGGTCTTATATCCGCAGGTGGTGCAGTTGAATTCACTTGAAAGGGGGATGAGGGCTTAATAGAAAGGAGGGTTGTAAGAGAATCAGTTAATGGCTATATTCCTGAATTCAGGTACCTTTACTGTAGTTGAGGAAGTGTTTGGTGTTCCATAGTGCCATGCTATGTTTGAGGAAACCAATTACAGTTGGTGCGATCTTATACACTTCCAAGGCTCTAGTATCCAACTTAGTAGTACACTACCAAACGCCTTTGGAAAATCTTTTCGGGGTGTACTTAGATTAAAGCATTTTGGCCCGACTTCGAGTATCAGTTTATTAATTTGAAGATGGTCTTTGGCCTTTGTTTGCAGCCCTATTATTCTTCAGGAAAGATATGATTGTTTCCTAGGTGTGAGTAAATTCTGTTTGATAGAATTAATGTGATTGATTCATAAGCAGTTGTGAGGCAGTTAATGGACCTAAAGTTATTTTTTGTTCTTTCCCTTTCACAGCTTTTAGGCAGGATGTAAGTGGTGATTGATTCATAAGCAGTTGTGAGGCAGTTAATGGACCTATAGTTATTTTTTGTTCTTTCCCTTTCACAGCTTTTAGGCAGGATGTAAGTGGTGCCATCTCACAACCACACAGATGCTTCATGGGGTACGCTCATGATGTTCGGCAGATATTCAGTTAAATTTACGTGTGCTGATGAGGGCGTTTAGCCGTTAATTGGTGATTTTATCCTATTCTAACGATTTCCATTTGTTTGCTTTCCACAGAGCATCATGGATTTTTCCACTGATATATTGCTCTCCTAAGCCATTATGTATTAGCGTTGAACATTATACCGTTGCTCAAAATTTTAGCCAAGAAATTCTCTTCATCTCCAATTGAAGGTGGTTCTTCAATCTCCTCTGTCTGTCTGCCCATCTCTCTGTATCATTTCTTAGCATCTGTACAACATACCAGGTTTTGGCGGTAAAATAAAATTATTTTCAAACTGTTTCATCTTTAAAGCTTCAACCTTTATCATCAGGTTGATTATTTCTTTGATTGGAGGTAAATCTTTTTCAGTTAGTTTATATTTTTCCTTGACTTTTCTGCATTTTTCGGTTTTAATGTTCATTCCGAAGGGGGGCTCTATTTCCTTCTGCATCTTCCCTTTCCAAATCGGTCAAATAAACCTATTTGTTTTTGTGTCTTTATATGATACACGATGTCATTTGTTACTGTATATGCAGAAACGTTTATTTCATTATTTAGAACAGTTATATTTGTGGTATTCATTTCCTCTAATAGGATATATTTTTTATTGTAATGATATTTCTATTGTTTTTTATTTTTATTTTAGGAAGTGATTGTTCATCGTGGAGATTTAGATACTCCACTTTACTTAATTACTTTACTATGTTTTCTTTCAGAATTAATCTTATCTATTTTCACATTGACTGAGTTTATCTTATCTTCATTGGTATTATTTTCATCATTATCATTGAACGTTACCGAATACTGAAATCGTCTGAAAATGGGAGAGGAAATAATCTTAGAGTTTTTAGACCAGCTGTGTAACGGGTGAAAATCAGTGGATTCATCGGTCAAGACATTGTGATTAAAAAAGAATTAAGTGCCTTACCCGAAGAAAAAGCATGGCATTCGCTATATTCGAACGAACAAGATGATGTATACTTACATTTCGTGCGTATTTATCTATTTTTGCAACGAATTATATTTTTAATCCTTCTACCAAACTGAGGGTATTTAGACCTATTGAAAACCTTGACCAAACAAAATGTGTCTGGTAGTTCATAACATCATTGTCAACCACGAAGTTTGGGGTGATTTTCATCTCCTGGTCTTAGCCCAACAAGTAAAAGGACAGTTCGAGATGTTCTCATCAAAGCACTTGACCTCCAAAACCTAGACTAAATGATCCCTAGTGACCTTTTAGACAGCATCGGTGGAAAACTTCAATAGAAGCCGGAAAGGTCAGTCAATCAAGAATGACCCTTGCCAACAACGCATCTAATAGAAAGCAGAAATCAATCAAATAGTACAACACAGAAAACAGTTCTAGGTGTCCTGTATAAGGAAGATGATATATGAGTGGGAAATAGACAGAATTATTTACTCGTGACTGATTACTTACGAAAAAAATCAATCTTCTTTCTTTCTCATCGCAAAACTAAAGAGTGAAGCACTTCACGAGACATTTGAAAAATACAAACACTTATTTGCCCTGTTAAGTGTGGCCACGTATACAAAGCTACGATTACAGACAATAAGTCTGAAGTTCTATTCAGTATATCATCGAGCAAAATGATTGCTTAGTTTTCAAGGGTAAAACTGCGAAAAGTCATTAGTCCTTTTCGCCATTCGTTTTATAAAATTACACCCAATTACGTATGCGAATGATACAACCATGAAAGCATTTAACAAACGTAGAATTGCAATGTCTGACTTCATTAAAAACATCAGCACTTTAAAATTGTAAGTACTGCTTTCTAAAATCTGTGTAAATTCCCTGATCGTCAATAGGATATTTACTTACTTAGATTAAAGTAGAAAAGATCGTCCATAAAAAAGATCAAACATCTTAAACGAGATATTGAATATTTCCAACGCCCAATTCTGTTTTTTTTTTTTTTAATTGTTTTCTCATTTTATTATTTCAGCCATCTTAACTTTTAGGCATGGATTTCATTGAAAAAAAAAACAACTTAAATAAGTTTTCATAAAACTCAATATAGGATTTTAACAGAATATTACTTAATTGATCATTTTTAAAGATTTATTGGTTTCATCATTAAAGGTTTAATCAAATGTAGAATTGAATTCTGAAACGGTTTTAGAATTCAATGGAATGATAGAAATATTTCAGATGAAGTTGTTTCGAGAAAACTGTCAAGAATTGGACACTTAAATGATACGTACTTAATAGTAATATCTTTGAGTCATTAAATTTTTAAACCAGTCCAGGAATTTATGGTCGCCTATGTTAAATTCCGTATTATATTAGAATTGATTTAAAGTAAACAAATCTATTGAAATATAATTTACATATAACTGATTTGGTGGCAGATAAAATAATTATGTAAGTTTTATTTTAGTTTTATTCATGGTGCCAAATTCATAGAGAAAGAGAATTTGGTCTTATAATGAAGATTTACTTGACTTCAACTTTCATTTTCTGTTATTGCTATAGAAATGCCAGAAAATAAGAAGCTGCTTCCGATTTGCTGGAATTATCGGGAGGTTAATTTTCAGTGAAACAAGTTTTGCTCTATAACAGTGAAATTTGGAATAACACTACATGACTTATACAAACGTCCCTGCTAAATGAAAGTATATTCATACCAGTCACCGTGCCATAAAAAAATGATCATTATCCTATAAGTTATAGATGATAAATCATAAATATTTTTTTCCTTTTGATTAAACAAGGCTATCTCTATTAAAGCCTCGTCTTTCCCCTTTACATTGTGTGGTCTGAGGGTCATCGTGCTGGTAGAGAGAGCGGTGTTCAGCGGTGATTGACTAGAAAGGATGAAGGAAGAGATTAGAACGTGGAGATATCCACATTGAAACACCATGCTACATTTTCCCTGTGAAAGACAGACCTACCAATAAAATGTGTATCATTATAACTTGAGCATATTAAACTTGCTCAAAAAAACCCTTCATTTGGTCAATGCAAAAAGCTAGCTGTCGACTTGAATTTTTTTTTGAAAAAAATTGTATGATTGGTAAAAGATCTTGGAATATTTTTTCTTTTTTAATCTACCTTAATGGCAACACGTGAGTTTAATATCTGAAACATGTTCTCTTCTTTAAAATGGAATATTATCGAATAAAAGAAAGAAACGCCCAACGCGGGAATGTAACAATTTGACTACAATAAAATGGACATCTGCTATACAGAATTCGCTCAAATCTTGATTTTTTGAATTACATACTAAAAGAAAGGAGGTCAACTAGACACTTAGTTTAGCAACAACCGGGAGGTCCGGAAGAGGTATAATGACCGAGTGGCACATTTGACATCAATGTGTGCCGGCTGACTTTCAATTCTATAAGAACCATCATATGCATACAACACGTCGGTTGAAAAGCCGTCACTAAACAAAAGATATGAAGGCAATGGTTGCGGTGAGCGCCTGTCTTTGCTTGATATATGACAGGTGCAGACACCAATCATTTGAGATGTGTGAGGTAAAAAGAAATGTGGGGTTGTTCCTTACTAATGCTAATTGAGGTATAAACTGGAAAAGGTTACTATATATATATATATATATATATATATATATATATATATATATATATATATATATATATATATGTGTGTGTGTGTGTGTGTGTGTGTGTGTGTGTGTGTGTGTGTGTGTATGTATGTATGTATATACTTTAGGGACGACGAATGTTTGTTTGTTTGTTTATTTATACTTTATAGACTTTTAATCAGCTGCAAGGGTGACAACTTAGTGTACAAGAGTGACTTTTGTCCCATGATGGAAATACCTTATTTTCAATTTTGTTAAATTTTATTTCAGATATAACTTGATGTTGTTATATTTTCAATGCGGGAGTACGTGTGTGTGTGTGTGTGTGTGTGTGCGTGTGTGTATGTGTGTGTGTGTGTGTGTGTGTGTGTGTGTGTGTGCGTGCGCATGTGTGTGTGTATGCGTTTGCGAACCTTACGGCGTGGAGGGGTTGCATACCTCTCTTTAGTTAATTTCATACTCTTCTTTGCCGATGCACTTAATTCAGTGGTGTATATTATTCGCATTGATTGAACATTATACAATGAACATTTCTTATTGATACCAACCGAATAACTACGTTCCAGGCTACAGACAATATTTCACCTCCTTATATATATATACAGACACACACACACACATATATATATATATATATACACAAGCACACACACATATATATATATATATATGTGTGTGTGAGCGTGTGTATATATATCTTTATATATATATATATATATATATATATATATATATATATATATATATATATATATATATATATATATATATATATACGTTTGATCTCGTAAATGTCCATTTTTGGAAAGAAACAAATGTAACACTCTTTTCATTCAGCAGTTACACAGTGTTTTTTTGTTGTTTTTTTAAAATTTTTCTCAATAATTGTTCGAAAAAATTCGATAGGGGTTTGTAATTTTTTTTTCTACAACAACGCACATTTATAAAGAACACCATTAAAAAAGCGTAAAATTCCTACCAAAAGTATAGGCAAAGCCAGGAGAATTTTCACTCCACCACATTTTCAGCTCCACGGTACGTTTTAGAACGATTAACTTTACGAGGCAAACTACGCAACCGAACCCTAAAGCAGTAATCGAAATAATAATGATAACAACAATAAAGATGAGAAGTAATTAAAACCTGAGATTTATGGACGTGCATATATCTTTTTTCACGCGGCCGTCCGACTGCTAGCTTTGAATTTGTTGGCTCGAATCCTTACTGGCTCATTAACTGTCTGATAGCGATGATTCTGAAATGCTATCTTCCAGCCTGGTTTTTATGATACACACGTCCAAGACCACATCAACACCACGAGAACCGCCACCTGCAAGTTATCTATAAATAAATCCAACCCATCGTTATTATCATTGTAACTACCACAACTATTACCGCCACCATAAATGGGGAAAAAAAGTATCCCTACCAATACTCCTATTACCGATACTCATTAAACTACTCCCGTCATAATTGACATGCTGATTTTCCGTCCAACCAAGGTCATACACCCGTTATAAACACTCTTAGCATTCATTAACAACATGTTCGTGATAATCGTCTCTCTATCTAGCCACAAAAATACGACCGGAATTTTTTTTTTCGTCTTAAGAAACAGCTATAATGCTGTATGTCCATCAAAAGCAAATTCTAGGAGCTAATCCTGAATCTATGTAAACAGCTTTCCGCTGTGCGTATCACATTGGCTTCTCCAAGTACTCGGTTGATTACTTCAAGATCCATATTTTGCCTTCGGTTATAAATAATTTAGATTGTTCAGGGTCTTGCATAACAAACATTGCAGTACAGATCCTTTCTCTATTAATCATACAATGTTTACACAAATACCCGAACATTTTCAGAGATCTCAGGAAATTTTCTAGGGTCCCTTTCAGCTCCCAGGTCGTTTTGGACCCAAGGTCCAGATTCGATGTGGCACTGTACCCCGCTCTCATTGAGACTTGAAGTTGGCGTATAGAATGAGTCATAAAGACGAATCCATAAATGTACAACAGTGAAAATAAATAACCTGTCTTGGTTGAGATAGGTACTTATTTCACTCTTGACCAAGAGGCCAGCGTTCGAGAGCAGGCAATAAGCAGAGATATAAACGCTGATTTTGGAGGCCCGTTACCAAACGTGTGGCCCTGAAAATGAAAATCGATTTCTCAGTGATATCTTAAGATAGCATACTAAAGTACGCTCTACGTAATAATATTCTCGTTATTGCTAGTACTACTACCGTTTTCATTGTTGCTGCCATTCCTAAATTTATTGCGTTAATGATGATGATAAAGGAGAGAACATGCATTTTCTGTTGCCAAAGTATTAATCCTTCTATTCAAATTCCCTTGAAAATCTTATAGGAATCATCCATCGATTTAAATCGCTTTATATCATTGTGAATAAAACAAAATAGACACAGCATTATTAATTGTATGCGATAATGATAACAAATACAATTGTACACAGGAACGTATGGAGCTATTAAAAGCTAAAAGAAATAGTCTTAAAAAAAAAAACTAACTCGTTTGTTCGAAGGTGTTTCCTCCTCATAAAAGCCAATCTTGTGAAATAGGTATTGATATGCCATATTTCACCGATGCATTATTAATGGTGATCAAGAATGTAACTGTAGTAGTCATAGTAGTAATGTCAGCCTCGCAATGGCGATGTAGGTGATCGTTTTTGTTAGCCTCCGAATAAGAATAACGCGTCAGCAACTGATTGGCTGCGATGTCGATTATGCCGAAATGTGAGCCCAACCGCACCGGTAGCCATTACGATTCGTTTACAATCGGCCATAAAATAATGAAAGGCCCAGCGCTGGGGGTATCGGCTTTCTTCCATTCGAAATCAAATTAACAACACGGTTGTAAGGCCGTATACATTACAAATGAGGACGTTGTCTATACCCACATTTATACTGATTTTCTTTTTCCCGTCCTCTTAATGGAGAATGATGGTTTTGCCTGTCCTTACCAATTAGTTTCAGGAGGAACGCTTGAACCTATTGGTTACTGCCATCTTACTTGGTGTATAGTTTGGTTCCTCCTGTGCCAAAAAGCGGCATAAGCGGCTAGTAGATTCCCATAAGGCTCTGCATTCTGTTCAAGTGCATGTCGTTTGGAGCATTTCTATCATTTACAAGAATAAAGACTAAAATAACTATTCCACTTATTTTAAGTATATATATATATATATATATATATATATATATATATATATATATATATATATATATAGAGAGAGAGAGAGAGAGAGAGAGAGAGAGAGAAAGAGAGGGGGGGTAGGGAGAGATATATACTTTTGGGCGTATGGGCATAGATTTGTGAGTGCGTATATGTCTATGTGTATGTTAATTCCTTGCATGTAACACCCTTAATGCGTAGCAAAACATAAATGAGAAGTTAGGCAGATTTCCAGGAAAATAATTTGCAACAATTGCTGTGAGAAATTTTACTTTGTCTCTAACAATTAGGAAGTTAGCTTAGTGGTAAAATTAAGCACTGATAACAGTAAGACAATGCAATTCAAAGAAGAGTTACTGCAGAGAAGGATAACTATCTTTAAATCAACGCAGAAAGGAACTACAAAATTTAAAATAATTTTTGTGAAATAATAATTGAATGCTCAATTAGAAGAATCTAGCACAAGGTAACAATCATAGGACAACAAATCAGAGCCAAACTTATAACTAATATATATATATATATATATATATATATATATATATATATATATATCACACAACGGATATTGTATTATATTATATTGCATTCCTGATTTGTATCATATATACATATATGTATAATGGAGTGAGGATATGCTTCACAAACACGTTTAAGATATCTATGGTGGTTAATTTTTGTAAATCTATGTGTAGATGCCAGCATTTCAACGCTGCTTCATTTTTGTTTAATAATTCTTTCTTTTCCGGTTGCTGTTCTATTGGCACAAGTAAGGATTGCAAATTTTTCATTTAGGCATAGGTAACATGGGGTTTCAATATTCTGGCATATTTATGTTTGTTCAATATATCCCATTTTCCTGTTGGTTTAAGTTTCCTATCAGTTAGTCTCCAATAGTGTATTTTATCCCCCCAGCCACTGAATAAACCGATCTCAAGTTATCTTAGACATGTGGAAACAGATAAAATCAAGAATAATCAAGGTAATAACAAAGGTCATATTAATGGGAACCCAAACATTGGGAAACAGATTCAAGTGAGAATAGATTACTCTCGGGGAGGAAACATACCACAAGGAGCTGATGGATCAACTACACACTGATAACGAAAATACCAACACCATATACTCCTAATTCATAATTCATTACTACCAACAAGCACAACATCCCCACTAAATAAAACAGGAAAAAATATAACAAGCAATGACCAACCACTGAACAAATACATATACATAAATAGAATAAAAGGAAGATCTTACCATCTAGAAAATTAGACACCCCATCAAAATGTCCTAAATAAGAATCTAAAACAAACCAAATCATTTGCCCGAGGAAGCCCAAACAAGACTGAAACATAAACGTGTTCTAGTAGCAAATCATTTCTAGATTATATTCTTAGTTCTACCCTAAATCAACTCAATCTTTTACGTTGAATGTATCGAGCACTTTATGAAATAAACCCATCACACATTTGATATTTTATTATATTAGATTGCATTTTTGATTTGTAATATATATATATATATATATACATATATGTATATATGCGTACGTGTGTGTGTGTGTGTGTGTGTGTGCGCGCGTGTGTGTGTGTGTGTGTGTGTTTGCACATGCTCTGCTCTTACCCACTGAGCTAACAGGGTTCATATTACAAGGCAGAAGTCTGGAACACTCTTCTGTAATTCAATTCCGTATTTGACGATCGCTGGCACAATCATGTTGTTCCCCATGCCTACTGCATTGAGTATCGGTAAATGGACAACTCATATTCAACAGAATGAGATAACTATGAAGTCATTTTATTAAGAACTTATTCTTCGGTGTCGATTTTACCCGGTAGCAAATCGAGCATTTTTACATCGTGTGAATAAATACGAAAATGAACTTTGTGTTGGGAACGAACCTGTGTCTACTTTGGAAATAGTCTTATGCATAAGCTCTGCTAAACAGAAGGCGAGTATAAATATATATCTATGTGTGTGTGTGTGTGTGTGTGTGTGTGTGTGTGTGTGTGTGTGAGTGTATGATTTAGGCCAGTATACATATATCTACATATGTGTGTATGTGTATGTGCGTGTGCCTTTCCGAGTATATGTGCGTTCACCCAAACAGAACTCTCATATATATGAAACCTATTTTACAATGTAATCGCTGACATTTCAATCACGCATCTTGTATTGCAATTTACAATTCCAAGTGCAAAAATCATCTTGCGAGTATTGTATTCCCACAAAAAAATCTTTGGCAAGGTTTTAGTGTATCATTTTTGAAAAAATGAAGGATGGTTTGGCATATTGCGTAATAAATATAATATTTCATTTTTTTCTTCCAATTCTGGAATTCGGTATGAATTTCAACATGCATCCTTTGATGAAATCATAATGCAAAAGAGTTAGATTAATATAAATTCAAGTTCATGTAAGATAGAGGAATTTGATACAAACATTGGCAACACCGACCTGCGCCAACCGAGCAAGAATTAGAATTTTCTGCACATTAGTAAATAAACGGTCATTTTTTTAACCTTGCATTTTAAGAGTGCCAAATTATTAGGTAACCGCTTCAAAAGTTTTGAAGTATGATTTGTAAATGATTCATCGGAGGCTAAAAATAATTCTATCATCGCACAAGTTGAAAAGTGCAATACAATCTTTGAGATAAGTAAACTGATTTACTGGGGCCGTCGAGCTGGTGCTTCATGTAGAACATCAGATAAGAGCAAGTCCAGGGTAATAACGCAGCGAGAAGTGTTGGGAAAAAAGCATATTACCAGAAAAAAACAGCCCCTAGCAGAAAAAATACATTCGAGGAGGTTGATAGAGGTAATGTGTCGAAATCATCTTGATGCACAATTCGTTATGTTGCAAAATGTGTCAGACGTAATATTTGACCTCCGTCGAAGCGCAGACAAAGTAAAACGTCCATAATGAACTAAAAATTATTTGCACATTGACTTCAATGCTGTTCTCTCTCTCTCTCTCTCTCTCTCTCTCTCTCTCTCTATATATATATATATATATATATATATATATATATATATATATATATATATATATATAAATATATATATATGTATATATATATATATATATAGTTTTGTACCAAAAAAGGCTTGTGGTAAGTCATTCTGAAAATGAAGGTCTTACAGTTAAAGAAATTCGAATTATACAAAATCGATGGATCATTGACAAATATCTGATTCGTAATCAAAAGTCTTACATTTTGAAGTAAATGATTTGTATCGGGGTTTTTGCTTTCAGTATTACAAGCTATTAATTTATAGGCTTCAGTATTTCATCTATAGGAGTTTTTATAGCTTTTTCAAACTTCCCTAATCTTAATTGTGTGTGTGTGTTTGATTCTTTTGTTTTGTTTTTTTTGATGATTTAATCAATATATAATGAGCGTGCTAATGCGTTTTCTAGTAATGCTAAATAATTTAGCAGGACAAGAATTATCAAAGCTGTACACTTCACCATAAATACATTCAAGTACAATTTTTCCACGTATCACATAATAATAGGAATATTCGTATTAAAAAAATATCAAAATTATTCCATTGTAGCAGACTTCAGAGGGATAAAATGTATTTGCTCAATAATTTGACACCCACCGTAATCCAGGCATTTGAATAATGATTTCAGTATCTATAAGATTTTGACTTTTAGCAATCGGTTATTTTTCTATGTGCTTTCTGTGTCTTATTTTATTTCATTTTATTTTAAAATTTTCTTATTGCTTTCATGATCTGGTACCGTCATTGGTTAGACTAGGATTAGGTCTGTCAAGAATAGACAAGAGAAAATATGTCTTATCTGATTTCGGATATATATACATATACATATCGAATCCATTTTCTGATATATATATATATATATATATATATATATATATATATATATATATATATATATATACGCGTCAGCCTTCTGAATTTCGATCATTATTGTTCAGAAGGATATTAAAACAAGTATATGGGCGTCTGTTGCCACCTTTCCAGGAGAGGGTAAAAGGATATGTTTGGTAGGGGCAAAAGGATACATTCAGGTAAGAGGACAGAGGGGATATCCGGTTATCAATTACCAGATAAGGGACCACAGGACTAAGCTGGGACTGTTCATAATGATCCCTTGATGCCAAGTATTACAAGGTTCGAACTTCAATCCTGCCTTGCACTCGGCGATAAGGCCTTTACCAAGGGAAAGTAAATCGTTCGTTTGCACTCTCACATAAATATCATTATAAATAATCTCAAGTATCACTTTAAACAAGGAAAACCGATTTTTGAAAAAAAAAAGAAAAAATCATATTCGAGAATGTTATGTAACAGAAAGAGGTATTATTTGTGATTTGCGACTTTTCAATTAAACATTAAAAACATAATAAACACTTGTGTTTTGGATCATCCGAGAGAGATATCTTTCATGCTCATGTAAATTTGCCGTATATACTCCAGTATAGGTCGAATTTTCATGATGGAATTTTAATTTTGATTTTTCTTGCTCACATACATTCTTTAGCCTGGTTTAAAATCTTATATTTCTCAATTATAACAATGTATCGATCATATCAGTACCTAATAGTAAGAGAAATAACATACTCAATCAAAGACTACCAACTATGCTCACTTGTGGGATACGTTTGTAGATTTCGTTTATGGATGTTTATATAACAATATTATGAACTTGGCCAATGTTTCAGTTTTAAATGACCCATCCAAAGCAAGTCTTTTTTCCATAGAAAGTATTGGTAATGTTTTAATGAATTTATTTCATAGGAAGTCATAGCCCTCTAAGTGAAAAAGGTATCACACAAAATCAGCATAAAAATTGGACATCTCACCAATTACATACCTGACATGGAAAAAATCGATTTTTGAGTAAAATATACCATTGTTGAGGGAAAAGATACAATATTATTGAACTGGGGACAAAAATATCGCCTCACCAGAAAAAAACCTTCCAACTTTTCTATCTCGAACAGCCACACAAGAACACATATATAAACAGGTCATTTCTCCACAAAGCAAACTTGTCTCTAACATGACTTACCAAAATGCAAATTCATCCAACTCATGACAAAATCTATGCGTGAACAATCAGTTAACATTTCAGTTCAGATGAACCACCGAGGTATTTCCAGTGATATTTAATGGCACATTAGACATTTCGATCACACTTGAAATCAGTAAAAAAAACTTCAACAAATGATAGACAAAAACAAGCGATAAATACAGCAGATGAAATTTAGAAAACATAGATTCACCTTCAGTGATATGGTGGAAAATTCCTTAACTAGCCCCCCCCCAAAAAAATGGGGGAAAACCTGAGTAATTTCATATAGAAATAAAGAGAAATAATGTTCATAATTATTTTTGAAGAAAAAAGTTTTGTTCTTCCTTCAAATACATGAAAATTGTCGGTAGTCCTCTTAAAAGAAAAAAAGCATGTCTCCACTCTATGAAAATGTTTTTCTCTATTTTCAGACGAAATTAGAAAACTGAATTGTTCCCTCATGTCTTTTTTTCACATTTTTCCTCTTCTTGCTGAACAAAAATGGCGTCTTGCATGTTTTTCTTTCCTTCGTTCCTTCTTTTGTTTCTTTGCATCTTCGTCTGTCTTCCTAATAGATACACTGTCATTCGTTTTACAATAACTGTTGTCCCTTGAAGTATTTCCTTCCATTTTAGTTCTGTCTAGTTGTATTCCTGATTCCTTTT
The DNA here is from genome assembly GCA_963457665.1 of Thysanoteuthis rhombus. Classification (NCBI taxonomy): domain Eukaryota; kingdom Metazoa; phylum Mollusca; class Cephalopoda; order Oegopsida; family Thysanoteuthidae; genus Thysanoteuthis; species Thysanoteuthis major. The sequence continues at coordinate 46,856,438 of OY735201.1, read as the reverse complement.
TACGTAGTAAATTTGCTCATCGTGGTACTTATCCAAATTTTAGATTCTAGGTTCAATTATTTGGATCGATGGTCCGATCCCGAGCACGAAAGCCAAATTTGTATTATGTAGTATTACTTCGTGGAAAAGTATTCGTACATGAGACAATTATTCAAAGAAAAGCTGCTTCTGTCAAGGCACACGCGTAGGTACAAGGATATCCTATTGTGATTTAAACCGTTCGTTGGAGTAGCCTCCGAAAATAAAGATGAAAACTTCATGCGTAAACAAAAGCTGGACCAATATTCCTGACAGAAATAAAATAGAAGTTCAAAATGGAGAGATCTTAAAAAGACGTGAAACCAGAAGGTTTTCTTCAACAAAATTCCTGCTTATATGTACTTGGATCAGTAACCCGCTACCTACTTTAACTGGGGTAGAAATCCTGAATAAAATGGACCCTAACTTCATAGCTAGTTCTTATACTACCCCCACTGCCACACGAACTGACGACTAGTGAGAAAAAGATCTTTTTTGTTGTTGTCCTAACTGCCACTATCAATCCAAATTTCTACAAATCTGATGTATTAGCAGGGCGTCTTCGTTTGAAGAATCAAACAAATAGGGCTACTCTTGAGCTGTAAATTGGTGGTCTAAGTAAAGCAAAACTTTTCGTAAGACAAACTGCAATTGGCCTGCTAACTCCGAATCAATAGCGACAAAAACTAATGACCCTTTCTCACTTTGTTCGATAAACGAACGTGATTCAACACAAAATATTTAGAGGCGATAAAGTCACGAAGTGGCATTGCTCATTCCACTAAAGATTATTTTACCATAACTAGGTATAGGGGTCGGTTTCATAACTATCAAAACAGCACCGATGGTAGAGTCAGTCTCAATTGGAATTTGAACTCGGCTCACCCCGTCCATTTTCCGTGCTGTTAACAAACTGGCCGCCAGCACTTCCCTTACCATCGTTAAGAAATGCTAATCAGTGTAGGCATTTCCTTCAGTTATCTAAATCAACGACAAAAACGTTTGAAGGGAGCCAAAAAAGAGGGGGAGCAAAGATGCCACTGCTGTGTCGTTTGGTTCAATCAGCGATTCTGAATTTGGGTTGTAAGCTCCATAAGGGAGCAATTGAAACATATTGGAGGGGAATTAGGACTTCGAACGTGAAAAGCAAAAAGCATTCTGTGTCTTTACCCAACTGATGAATTCCTAATTATATAACACTATTAATAACTAATTTCTGAATTCGATTATGTTATACTGTTTCAATAACAAAGTCATGTTATCATTGTTGGGGGAACATCATATATTTTGTGCAGTCGAGGTTGGGCATCGAGCAGGAAAAAAAAAGGTTAATAACCACTGTGTTAAATCCTCAAACTCGTTGCTTTTTAGATTCATAAAGAATGCTGGAACACAACGGGCAGGTTTTTTTTTCTTTAAGAGTCGGCAGTGAAGAGAAACTCGTTGTAGGTGTTTATTTTTTTCCATTTCTTGAAACCTGAATATCTCAAATCGCTCGTCTTTGCCACAACGCCCTGTCATAAAATGTCGTCCTGTGGGCGGCACAGAAGATCGGATGCCAACTGAATGGTGGATGTCGGCTTTTGTGTTGCTATACCTTAATTACAACCTTTTTTTTTCTTCTCTCTTTTCTATCTCCAACTTCTATTTTAACGGCTTGCCGTTCTTAGCTACAAACGCTGACGGGGCATGTCACACAAGCTTTGGCTTATATACGATTATTGCTTTTTGAATGCCAAAAGAAGAGAATAGGACATATATATATATATATATATATATATATATATATATATATATATATATATATATATATATAGTGAGAGAGAGAGAGGGGGAGGGAGAGGGAGTACAATAAAAAGAAAATAGGCAGAAAATGCAAAATCTGCTAAACGTTAATGACAATAAGAAAGAGACTTAAATTGTTGATACTTTTCTGTCACTGGATGCTTAAGGAAACACGAATGATGAGGTCGCTTCTATATGTGCATGTAACATGCGTGTGCTTGGGAGTAAATATGTGTGAGTGGGAAAAAGAGAGGTATAAAAAAGAGAGAAAGAGAAAGACAATGTTTTATAAGTGCACATATGTGAGTATGATAACGTTTCTTTTGTCGATAAGACTGCTTTTGATTTTGTGTTCATGCTTGAATTTCAATGTATTGCTGGTATGTGTAGAAAAACGTCTGAGCTTTTTATAGACGTACAAGATCTCTGAGCATGCGTGTACGTGGGTGCATCAATGGGTTAGTAGCCTAATGGTGAAGAAAGCATTTGTCTTACACAAAAAGATATTTATTTCTCAACATAATCTCCTCCATTGTCAAATCAATGCAATTGATTATGCGGTGAACATTAAACACATTGGAATATACACGGTACAGATTTAAGGTAAAAATCCAGATAATCATTATACGTCAGGCTAAAGACTTTCTGACCCACCTTCTCATACAAGCACACAAACACGTGCATATACATATATATTTATATATCCTTATACATTTATATATATTGTTATATATGTGTGTGTGTATGTGCATGCCTAGATCCAATAAGTTATCATCCGAATAATGAGTACATTTTCGATGCACAAACGTTATACAGTGAAAATTTAAGATCAAAGTCCGCTTAAAAACTACATTCCAAGCTGCAATTCGTATAATCAGGAAATTTTATGTATGCGAGTATATCCATATTCCTAACATGTCTTTGTGCACATATGCATGTGAGCGTGAGAAAGTGCGTGTCCAAGTTTATCTGTAATATATATATATATTTATATATATATATATAAATTTCTATACTTGCAAACGTGCATGTATGTGCAGGCATGAGCACATACGCACGTAAAGATATACAATATTATTTAGACAACTGCATTCACAAATAAGTACATGCCAGTGCTTGTAAAAGATTTCGGTTTGTCCTTGCATGAGTCTATTTAGGATTTGCGTTTGTCTTTTTATACGTTGCTGTCTATGCAGCTAAGCGTATGAGCTTGAATGTTGAGAATTTTTAATGGATTCATGTATTTATTGCTTGCGTGCATCGGCATGAAGACAGGAATGCATTGTGCGTGCATTTTTTCTCTATCTGTATACTGATTTCATGCTTCAAATGCTCAAGACCCATAACATAAACATAACATAACGCTAAATGTGCTGTGAACGAAAAGGACTTTCAATAGTCTGTAACATGTCTATTCAGAGGTTATAGCCTACCGACAGAGCACCAAATATCAAAGACAAAAAAAAAGAAAAACCTTTAAAAAAAACTGAAGATTTTTTTTGTATATTCTTCTTCACTGACGGTATCTCATTTTTGTTTAATGTTGTTGGCTTTCGGTTCGTGAACAAATATCTAAGAGGGCGTTTCACCCCTGGTGTAGGTCCGCTGATTACTGATATGGCCTCTACGGGACAGATACGTTTTGCCAGCCATATGGGCTGTAGTATAAGGTTTGTAAAGTATGACGAGGATGTCGAGTTTTAACGAAACTTAGGTTTATGGCTGTGTCCCCTAAAAACAATTATTGCATATATATATATATATATATATATATATATATATGATGAGTATTTTTTCAACGGCTGAAATAAAAATTTTTACTCATTTTATAACCGCTCTACTAATGGTATTGAACACTTTTTCATATACCACAAAAAAGGCGACTGGTGTAAATCTTATTGCTCTCATATATATATATATATATATATATATATATATATAGAGAGAGAGAGAGAGAGAGAGAGAGAAAGAGGGAGAGTTGAAGTTTACCGGTCGCCTGTGAGCAGGTTGTATCGTCCTCTGGCAGAAGTCGATGATACCGGAAAGGGAAATTACTCCAGGAATTGGGTATCATTAATGAAGTCGCTCCAGTATATACAGCGAATAGTGTGAAGTCACCATTAATGGAAGCATTCAATTAGGGACAGGGTAGTAGATGACCAACGATTAAGCATAAGAGTGGACGGTGAGAACTTTTAAATTTGTATCTTTCTCAAGGCTCTTTCTTTTTCCTCAGAAACGTTAGTGTATCTTGCCAAAATATTTGTTTGCCTTGCCCGATACGTAACCCATTTCTTTGTCTGTTTCTTTTGTTGGTATCAGAAGATACCCCCTACCGGTTAGTGAACTCCTGACGTTATCAATTCTGTCTGGTCGATGGAGATAGGGGGTCTAGAGAATTTATTTTGCTAAAGGCGTAACCTTTTATTATCATTCCTACACAGATAAACGTACATTCGTGTCATCGTTCATACACGTGCACGTGTGAAATTGTACATAAGACCTAAATCATGTCACAGTTTAGACAAAAAAATAGATTAAAAGTAGAGAATAAATAACTTCGAGCCTTGTTGATTGCCACCAAAAGCTTTACACAGATATCAATTTGGGGTCAGTTGAACTTCACAAATATCTTTCATCTTTATTGAACGGAAGGATTATCACCATACGATTACTCAAGGGACCAATGGAATTCCATAGCTTACTATGTACTTTTGCTCGATGTACAACATTTTTTACGTAAGTTCTGTCTTCCTCATTTGCATGTTGACTAAAATTTCAAATATTGATGCATCAGTATCCAACTCACCATCAGTGAAAAGGAAGTTATCAAAATTCATGTCAAGTTATTTTCATAAGTCATTTAAACATTTAATTCTGGAATCGACTTTTTTTCTGTTCACGAGGGGAAGTAAAACATCATGACCTTTGCGTATTACAGCGTAACTAACGATGAAAAAAAAAAAACTGGCAAACAGGATAGCAAAACACATTAACAGATTCAATGCATTTTTATCAGAAAGTTCTTGCGTTAGTTATTTCAGCAACGATGACATCTTATCATTATGCTGGCCTCATCCATGTTTATTTATACTGAGCCTAATAATTGGTTGATCCTTTGTTGAAATGGGTGAGATCTAATCACAATTGAACAGCATTTAGATGAAATAACGATGTAAAAAGAAAGAGTAGGTAATCGAAACAGGTCTGGTTAGTAACTCAACTGAAATAGTCATCACGCCAGTGCCGTTTGGTAGCATACCGTGTTCAGTGGTGATCAATTATAGAATTGATATATATTCCAAATAAAGGCAATTGAACTTGTGAAGCCGCAAAACATTTCAGTAATTTCATGAAATCCTTAGTTCTGCAATCAATAAAGTAATTGTCAAAAGTTTTTGCTGTTGACCAACATTATTGTAACGAGTTTCATCCTCAAACCAGTTGTTCACAAATCTCCTCATCAATAGCACCTCCTTCTGTAGACTCACAGTATTATAGAATCCATTAAAAATCTCGAATGACAGTGGGCTGGCAATGTTGCAAAAATAGCGGACAACCGGTGGACAACACGACTCACGACTCAAGACGTGGATCTCCCAATATCACATGTGCAACCGAGGCTGGCAGATTGTTAGATGGAGAGACGAGCTAGACAAATTCAGGAGATAATGGCTCCGCGACGTCCATGATAGAGAAGTGTGGCGAATCCTGGGGAAGGTTCATGTCCAACGACGGACGTTAAAAGACTGATGATGATATATATATATATATATATATATATATATATATATATATATATATATATATATATATGACTTGGGACTGTCACTTTTTCTTTCTGAACTGATATTCAACACGTATTTTCAACGATTGATGCTCCCCATTTTTCTGCAATATAGTAACTGAAAGGTCGCCATGTTTGATTGTGGGCAGCTGGCGTCAAAAACGGAATTTTTCCTACTTTCGACCTAACAGTATGTGCTGCTGGTTGATTGAAATGTGCTGAATCTTACCATGTTTTTTTTTTATTTTTGTTTTATTTCATACTCCCTGAGTTATATGAGTATGAGCATGCATACAAGTATTAATATTAGCACGAATATACATGCAAAAATACATGCATTAATATTTTAAATGATAAATATATACAATATACATTGCACGATATAAGAATGATAAAAAGAATATGAATTAGAATACAGTTTTTGAACATGATAACATGTTCAAGCTTATCAAAATCAAGAGAATTATTAAATCGTTCGTACAACGATAGACAGAGAGATAAAATGATACGATATAGACAACTAGACATTGGCGTTATTGTTTTCTTATTATGATTCTGTAGAAGAATGTGTTCTGAAATAAATTGATAGGAAAGTACTTTTCAAGGCAGGCTCTAAATGTCTAAATATTGTTTCAAAATAAAGCTCTTCAAGCATAACCACGGTTCACAGAGCATTGTTTTGATATAATCTCTTTCTTCATAGTAGTCATTCAGTGCAGGAAATATTTTTGCAACACTTTGATTTGGTGTTCAACTGCAGTTTCAGTTCAATCAACGTCACATATTTCTTGACGTTTCACTAATCACCGCAAAATACATGTTTTATTGCTGGAGACGTACCTTCAACTGAGTGACTTTAATGTGGCAATGGTTACAATTTGAAAATAATTCAGTTCACTACTTTTTTTTTCTGAAAACGACAAAATATTTACTCAGACTCAAAAATTCCTTTTTTTTCTGTTGTAAGAATGCAACCCCAGCGATAATTTATACTTTTAATCACTTATGTATTTTTATTTATCGCTATATAGTTTATGCTTCAATTTGATTATATTTTTTGTTCGTCATTTGACTGGTGCAGTAGTAATTTCCTTATTTTCCGATTTATTTGAACACTTATTCTATTGTTTAGTGGCTCAAACTGAATAATAGCATGTTATATATATCGTTTTTATTAGATAATGACATGACGTGGATGTCTTTATCCTGCTTCCGAATGGTGTTTCCGTCAAATAAAGTATTTAAACAAGGCTATGATTTTTCATCTCTCATTTGGACTAGAGGCCCTAATTAAGCTTTCTGTGGAAACTAGCTGGAAAAAAAACGTTCGTACGGAGGGTTTTCAGCTAGTAATGTATCAATTTTGTAAAAGTTGACTATTTCATTATTGATTTATGATAAGGTATCATCGGATTAGGTACACACAGGCCATTGTTAGTAAGACCCACTTCTGGTTCATCAGACCTGCCGAAGCTGCGTTCTGCTCAAGGTACCTGGTATTCCCCATCGACCAGCGTACTGATCGGATTCGACTCGACTCAACTTCGGTGATCTTATGAGAACCAATATATCTAACGTGATTTGACTGTAATCTCTTGGATTCGAGGGGAGGTTTCTCAATTCTAGACCTTGTGCTTAGCGGGTAGGCATTAAATACCATCTTTAAAATCTTTGGTATGCCTCAGTGTTGTATTGAACCATGACCTACCGATCTGAATGTACTGGGCATGAGTGATTGATTTTTTTCTATATGAATTCTTTCAAATGAAAGAAAAAAATCAGTGATATGCGTTCTATGAATCCCAATATGTTACAATTTCAAAATTGCCTACGTAGATTGTATGCACTGGGAATAGTTCAGTGAATTTTGATCAGATTTATTTCAGCTTACAGATTTATCAGGTTTCAAAATATAAGTGTCAATCGATAAAAATGAACTTGAAGCCATCGATAAAGGAAATATTATGATGATTTATTGAGAAATAGTTCAAAAGTTCATTACAGCGCTCAACATTTCAAAAATTCGAAAATAGGTCACTTGCTGTGTGAATAATTTTCAACGAGGCCAAGGATTCATGATTAGTTCTTTGTTAAATGAGGCAGTAATGAACCTTTCTCCCATAATCATTTCCGATGAAAAGAGAATTTATCACAAGAATATCCAACATCAATAAGGTAAAGGATTGGGAATCAGCTGTGTTTAGCCTTATTTTCTGGACAGAATCTATGCAATTTATTTGGCTGTTATGATTATGGTTAAATATTCACAAAATATTGTTCGAAGAGTAGCAGTTAAATGGTGTTAGAAAGATTGAATCACCCCTGCAAGTTATATCTTACTGTACATAAATAATCCCAAATTCCAAGGCGCATTTGCTTAGAATCTATCACGGACGACCAATTAATCACGATCTGATTTCACATACATTGCAAGGTACTAAAAATAAAAGATTCGCTCTGAGAAAAGAAACACCATTCTTGATACGACTTGAATGATATGTTCATGTTAGCAGTATGCAATTAAATGATTGTAATCTATAATTTATCTCAAATTCCATGAACAATCCGTTACTGAAAACCTAGCCTCCATTCACGCCTTATTGTTTGAAAACAAACCTAGACATAATTGTGATCTATACAATGCTTATGTAGCTTTCATTTCTAAGAATTATTTTTTCCTATCAAAAGATTGAATCTCATTGTTTACACTGTCTTCTAAGCCAGTATTGCAGAAAATTCATATTTCCGCAGGTGGTAATGGTAAAAATTGAATTGAATAGCAACAATTGAGAGCGTTCGGGCATTACTGAGAACCAATACTTGGGAAAGAAAATATGGTTTGCCATTTTATCAGAACCGCTCTTAATCTAAACATTTCATTGGAAGCTGTATCAATAAGCAATGATTCACAACTATAATGGTGATATTCGTCACAACTTTAAAATATGGTCCATACTCAGCATATTCGAATTAACCAATCATACATTCAGTCATTCATCTTTCTTTAACTATGATTTTAAATTAATCACGCTTGGATTCAGCAAAATAAAACATGCATAAGGCTTATATGCTCACAGAATTCCAATGATCCGAATTGGCTAAATCACATAATACACATGGCTGTAACGGCAGTCAGAAAACTCAGTATTACTCATGTTTAAGACATTTATTACATTGATTGCCATATCAGACGCGTGACTTCAATATTGTTTTCACATTTGTTTCAGTGTCTGTTTAGTAATTAGTTTATGTAAAGGCGGTTTCTGTAGCAGAGTTAATAAACCAACAGAGATTATTTTCGACCCATCTGTTTTTCTCGCTGAATGTGATGATGGTTCCAAAATGCTGATGCTGCCGCTTTTTTTTTTCGAGAACAAGAGGAATGCCAGACTTTCTCCATTCCACACCGTTGCATCGATCTATAACGATGGTATAGAACAGAAAATAAATCGACGAAGGTGATGCTGGAGGCGAAGGTAGCACGAGTTATTAGTAGTAATATCAATGGCGATGGTAGGAGAGCAGGACGGACCAGGATATGGTCTTGAATGGACACCAGCAAAGGCAAAGAAAGAAAGGAAAGCAATGTGTGTACGGATAGGCAATGATGGTGGTTAAGGTGTGAGGGAAGGGCTGTGCCTCCGGTGGGAGAAAAGAACGGGCATTAGGTCTTCGGGGGTCAAAGGTCGGATGTTCTTGGAGTGATTGATCACTGACTGCCAGCTGAAGCATCGCCATGAGAGAAACAAGCCCAGTCATTTGGAAGGGGCCATGAAAGGAGGTGGGTCGCTATAAAGAGATGCCGGCTGATTAAACTAGGTAAGAATGATAAATTGTCGATTTAGTTGGTCTATTTCCTTTCTGTCCTGATTTCCCGCTCTTTTTTCTTCTTTGGCTGTCCACTCTCAGCATTAACACGATTTATACTTTCACTTTCATTTTCCCTACCTTTTTGGCGCTCACATTCACTCTGTATCTCCCCCTTTCTCATTCACTGATGCCATCCGAATTCCTGCAATCTACCCTCACACCATTTAACCATATCTATCTTAGAACATCTGTCGAAGTGAAGTTGTTAGCAAGATAATCTAACAAATCATTTTATAGAGGGTTCGAAATTTACAGGGTGCTCTAAAGATGTTGCTTCGAGCAAAGCAAAACTATATATATATATATATATATATATATATATATATATGCATTATATTATTTGAAACTCTGTTTAGAATGACCTCCCGTTATTCCACTGAGAATGAGTCACTTGAACTAGACAGTGTAAATAGAATAAACAATGAAGGAAAAATGGGTCTACAGCAGGAAGCGACGCTATGCTGGAAGGGCTACTTTATTGTTCGCAGATTCCATTCCTGCAGCAGACCCGTTTCTCTTTGATTGTTTATTTATTTACGCTGCCTCGACCAAGTGTCTCATTCTCTGTATATTAATGGATGGCCGTTCCCAATAGATTTCCATATAATATAACAAATTCATAAATGTATCATAAATATACTGTTGGATCATATGTCCATTTATTTATATATATATCAGGAATATAACATAATATGTAGTGGGGTAATTGATTGAGTGGATGTCGGGGCAGGTATATGTATCAAGTCCCCATGTATATTTCAGCGTTCATGTCCTGTAGATGGGCTGGTTGTTGCTTACGTTTCTGAGATATCAATTACAGTGTGTGTAAATTAAGTTGTGGATAATTGGAGTCAGAGGGGATATGTTCCATTTGATAAGGGCCGGGTTACCTCAATTATCCAGATTCATAGTGCAAAACCCCGAACATAACGCAAAAGATCATTTGCTCTGATGCATCAATATGACTGGAGATTGTATGGATAATGACGTAGCATCATCTGTTACAAAGAGGACATTGATCCTCTTTGATACCCTGGAAATTAAGGGTGTGGAAGAAACATACCAGTTCCTTCGATGGGATTCGCAGGGATGGTCAGATGATGACAAGTAAAGGAATTCAGAGAGCGTGCCTTGGAGATAAAATTTGTCAATGATGCCGCTGAGCGAAGAATTGCCCTCATCTAGCATTTTGATGAAATCTTAATCAAAAACGAAGAACAGGATCATTACCTCCTACATTTCAGGGCTGCTCACCGGGAACGAATGACAATACCATCTGTGGCCACACAGAGAGGAGGAGCAATGAAAATTAACATGTCTTTCTTTATATCCTTTCTAATACATATATAATACATATAATTTTCTTATTATTAGGCGTGCACAACAAAAAAATAAAAAAATAAAACGTATAAATCAATGACCCTGAAGACAGTGTTTTATTCAGGTAATTTTCCCATATTTTTTATTTTAAAAGTAGCCAAATCGAGCGACATTTAAATGTTAACCAAATAAAATTATTTTTTTATCTTCTACACCAACTAGCATATAAGTATCATTGGGGAAAGAACTTTCCATCATTATTTTTCTGGACAAGCCTAATATATATATATATATATATATATATATATATATATATATATATATATATATATAGAGAGAGAGAGAGAGAGAGAGAGAGACAGACAGACAGACAGACAGAAAGGGATTTGGGTAGCGAGGATATATATATATATATATATATATATATATATATATATATATATATATATATATATATATACTTGATTTTGTGTGGATGTGTTTCTGTCTGTACGTTCATGCCGTGTCTTCAGCAGTTCGATTCCCATCTTCTTTTTATTCTGTCTCCCTCCAATTTTATCTTAGTCGTCTCTGCTTAACATCGTTCATAATTGTCTTTATGCTCCCACTCATTTCTTTACTCTCTTGCTAACACTTTCTTTCATTCGGTATATTTTCTACACTTCGCTTCAAGACTATTTGATACTAAGCACAACGTAGGTACGATGTCAAAAGTCTGAAAATATTTTCAAGATATCTAGCAACATTTTTTGTCTTGAATCTTCCGTACTCCCTTCTTTGGCAGTGAGTTTCTAATCTACCTCATAAAATCATCTTGTTACCGTACCAAAGATTTTAGCAAATTTTTAACAAACTGCTTTAATTCTTCTTGATTTAAGTCAGCAAATTATTTGAAAAAACTTGGCACCCTCACCCCACTTAATTTAAGTATCTATCTATCTATCTATCTATCCATCTATCGTCATACATTTTATATTAAAGGTTTTATTGGGGCAGTTTTAGAATCAATATCTATCCGTATTGACTGTAACTATTCTAAACCAGATGAATCACCATTAACTGTAAACTGATTTTTTTCCCCATCTACATTAGCAATAATCCAAACCTTTCCACTACTGCAATCGCCGTCATAAATATCTGCTTTTCCTCCACCACAACCTGTGCACTACCTTCACCATTATCAATATAGAGTGCCATCTACCTTCTTATGAGACTTTTACTTCCGATGTAAGGCGCATCTAACGTCTGTTCTATAATGAGCGACCACGGCATCACGAAACCTTGCCTCTTCATTTCATCGGGTTGTTCCCACATGATTTCTTTCGATGATTACTATTGGCTGAAATTGATGTCGAGCAAAGAAACCCGGAAATTATCCACTGGACTGTCTGTCTTAAATGGGGCCTTATTTCTGCCAGTTTCATTTTGAATTTTGACAATGCTGACCGATTATACGTCTCATTTGTCTTTGTGTCTGCGATTCTATATCCAATCAGACGCCTTTTCCTTACAACAAAACTATTCCTTTTGAAATAATCGGAGAAGAGTTTATCTGCTAAATATATAAGGCTACTGTTCTATCAAATCATCTAGTATAATGTATCACTTATCTGTATTGTGAGTAGTATGAAAGAAAATATTAATCAAATTTTTTTATAGGCTTTAAAGTACAACATCAAGTAAATCAAAGCATGAAACAGAAAGTGAAATGATTGTTGGCCTTCCATACACAGCTCTATAGTAGCTAGGAAATTGACATCGTATCAATTACTTTACACTCTCTAACACATGTTTAACAAAACTGAGAACAGTATTTTATCTATCTTCACACAAACACCGCTGTGGAAAGGCTGGGGTGCTAATATCAAAATTAGTTATGATGAGATTGATCTTTGCTAGACGAGATTTTTTTTTCTTTTTTTTTTCTCTTAGTGAGCAACCAACTGGAACGTTCAAACTTTCTATACAACAAAAAATCCATAGACATGGAACCGTTTTCCAGAAAACTGTACACGAAATAATTGCATCACTGTTATTCCAAAATCAATCGACTTGAATTATTATGATATGAGGATTGCTACTATGATTACTTGTCAGATAAGATCGAATTTTCGGCAACATCCTAGTCTTAGAGCCCCAGGAGAGAATATAAATCATATGAATTCTTTTGCGGAACTGTACAGTAGGAGATGCACTGGATTTAAATTCACAGATATTTTTGAGACGAGGCCAACTCCTCGAAGCATTTAATGTAAATTGAACTCAGTTTCAGGGTGTTATTAAAACAGAACACAGACATCTGCGCTAGAATTACTTCTTTTGTCAATTATGAGTTGAAATAGTGCTTCAATAGATGAAAACTAATTCAAGTGGAAATATTTCCGCCGGAGTCTAAAATGGAGTCTAGAGAAGTGTCGACGTAAGGCACTAAATTTGATTGTGCCTTTTCTAGAACACGATTGTGGACTAATGTGTAAAAGACGTGTGCCTGTCTGAAGAGAGGACGATTATTAACTAACCTTCAATATTGGCGGTTGATGCTTGTTTACTTATAAAAGACAGCTTTAATCTTTAATTGTTATCCTCCATAGAATGATTCATGTCACTGCTAGCAAAAATTTCTAGATATTTGTTTAAACGGAATTTGGAACGAAGCTATAAAGCATGCAATGAGAGCCGAATTCACTACCAACCGGTCATGCGATACGGAAGCAGTTTAACAGGTGTAGTTTCGTAGATATTTATAACTCCCTAACGTCACGGATATTCTTCATGATATCATATATCGATATGTAATAATTGAGATGTTATAAAAATTTCAGTTGAATAATCTCTACAGCTGTTCAAGGTACGTTTGAACATTTAGTCCCTGGAATGAGGAATTATCATTACTAGACTAAATACCCGCCCGAACGGGTGGTTTTGCCATCCCAGAAAGAAATATACGATAAATGTAAATCAAATAGTGCTTAATTTCATTTGTGTTTCAATACCACTTTTTGCACAGGTAGATAATAGATACTGAAAAAGTGGGATGCAAATATGAAAACAGAGTCAGGCTA
>OY735201.1:46785096-46837596 GCA_963457665.1 Thysanoteuthis rhombus | reverse complement strand
TAACCAATGCATCCTCCGAAAGACACTTATGGAGCTGAAACATGGAACCTAACAAGAGACAGATCTGCAAATTGAGAACTATGCAACATGCATATGAAAGAATAATGCTTGGCCTCACATGGAGAGACCACAAGACAGCACAGTACATCCGGGAAAAGACAAGAATCAGGGACATCTTAGAATCCAATAAAAATCTCAAATGGCATTGGGCTGGCGATGTTGCAAGAATGGCGGACAACCAATGGACATCGTGACTCACGACATGGATCCTGCGAGGTCACATGCGTAACTGAGACCGGCAGAATATTTGAAGGAGAGACGAGCTAGACAAATTCAGAAAGTACTTGCTCCGAGACGCCCATGATAGAGAAGTGTGGCGAATCCTGGGGAAGATCTATGTACAACGACGGACTATGATGATGATGATGATGATGATGATGATGATGATGATGAAAGAGACTAAAACGTTCTTAAATCTTTCTTTTTTTTGCCTGTTAACGGTGGTGACAGCTGTTACGGATTAAGAAAACATACTTATTCCAGTTTATGTCATTTTTATCTTAAATGATCCCCATAAAATTTCATCACCTTTACATGAAAGGAACTTTAGACGCAACACACTTTGACCATCGAACCCTGTTGACAAGGCGGACATCTAATGTGAACAAATTTATTTTTCAGTATATCGAATCACTTGATATTTTTCAAATCCGCTTTATTACAATCATAGGTTTTGATAAAATGTCCTTGTACTACCTTTATAGTGACAAATACACTCTGAAAGTGTCAGCTGGTTTGAAAAAACGGTTTAGAAGTTATTACAGATTAAAATTTGCCTAAATTTTCCTGTCGCGCGCCGAAAGTATCATTTTGCAGAACGTTTTTGATATCTAACTAAATTTTGGTGGTACCAATGTAGTTTTTCCAACCAAATAGATTATTTCAAGCTTCAATTTAGTTCTATTCTGAGTTATGTGTCCTTCAACATGGGGGAAATGGCTTTTTAGAAGTTTGCTATTTTGAGAGAGTCAGCCGTAGAAACTAAATCAGTGGCATTATCAGTGGATAATTTTCATTTTATGCACCTGTTTGTTTGAAATATTGAAACAGTTTAAATACATTAGATAAGTTTCTGTTTATTAGAACACTACACCATTACAGTGAAAAGTAAAAATTATACGTGCTCTTTGAAAGCATGAAAGATGATGTTGACAAATGAAAAGAATTCGTTGAAATATATTTCAATCTCTACCTCTGGCCACGTTGTTGATATTGTTGTTGAGAAGCTACACAACTTTCAAAAACAAGTGTTTATGCTTGAATCTCTCCTTACTGCCCGTCGATGGACATTTTAAGTGACTGTTGAAATCTGAACACTTTTCACATGGGTAGAAAAACCTTTTCCTAGATACACAACACACTTGCGTGCGCTTGCACACAAACACACACACACACTATATATATATATATATATATATATATATATATATATATATATATATATATATATACGTAAGCTTTAAAGCTTTGAACGCTAGACTTTTACAATTTTTTGTGTCAATTCAATCAATTATTTCCCAATTTCTGTCAATGAAATCGATATAATTTTCCTTGGTGCTTTTCCTCTGTTTTACGTATACTTTGCTATTATGGAACAATGTATGAATTTTGTATGCTAAGATTATCAGTTGTTTACCATGTGGCTATTTCGGGGATTTTAAAAACAAACAGTCATATTAACATAGCACCCGAGCGGTGTTGATCAAACACCATCTTTCTATATAGCTTATGTCATAAATGCAGTTTGTTATTTTATATAGGGTATTACGTGTATTTAATATTGGTATCATTTTATACTACATATCATCTACTATTTGAGACAGGGTTTACTTACGTAGTGTTACCCCAAAACGTATTTAACGATGTGGGATTAGTATATATATATATATATATATATATATATATATATATATATATATATATATATATATATATATATATGATAACAGCTGACTGATTCGCTGCTCATGTTACACTGAATAACTTCTTCAAATTGATCCTCAATCAACATAGGCAACCAAAGAATTTAACAATTTTTTCAACTAACTGAAAGTTTTTCACAACGTATACCATCATCAAGCTCTAATCAATTGCTTTTTTTTTTGTTTGTTGTTTTTTACTTTTAATTATCAGATAAAGTATTCTTATAATCATGGTAAAAAACGAAACAAAACTACCTCCCAGTGGGTTGTGACATCTCAACGGGCGATTCGATAAATATACTTACACAATTGTTACATGGTATCTCCTACACTCCCAACAACTGATTAGTCAGAGAAATGGACCAGAGGCAAACGTTTTCCCTTTTCCTTGGTCCCAGTCAATATAATGATCTTCCATCCTCACAAAGATTTGATCAATCTATTCTCGTCACATAATTCCCTTATCAATAATACAAATTGATTTATCTCAATATGCACAACTAATTTATTCTATTTTCATTCTATCGTTGAAATTTTGTTTGATTTCCAGTGATAGATATGTATATGCTGCCTCGATTTCGAATATTGCCATCCTGTGATTTCATCCAAACTATGCTGAAAACGGATATGGCTATTAAACTTTGTCTGGAACCTAAAATTCGTGGAGCAAAATTTGTATGGAAGAGAATTCGTGGTGTGTATAGCCACTGCACAATTTCCATGTACTCCAGCATGCCTTTTCAGCCCTGATCTGTGACGATTTGACAGCTCACCTGTTTTCATGGCTATACATATTCTGAGCTTTGTTGAGGCAGATCCTCAGTCAGATATTGCATGTTAGTTCATGGCGTGCACTTTGGTGAGAGGGAAGAACAAATTCAGCTCCTGGCATTCATCTTCGATTTTTCATTTTTAAAACGAATGAAACTTTCACCATTGAATAAGTTTCTGCCAAGAATCACGGTCACTCGTCTGAGTCTTCCGGTCATCAACTAAGATGTCACAGCTTCAAGTGATAACTTCAGACAACCCTTCAGACATTATATCATCTTTGGATGACGAGGAGAACAATTTCCATTCACAAGCTCTCCATGCGAAAGCTGAAATATATATATACATATACATATATATATATATATATATATATGTGTGTGTGTGTGTGTGTGTGTTTGTGAGTATATATATATATATATATATATATATATATACCAACACACACACACACACACACATATATATGTGTGTGTGTGTGTGTGTGTGAGTATATATATATATATATATATATATATATATATATATATATATAAGATGTCACTGTGTAGATGGACAATGAATAACCAAGAGAATGGGATGATAAAAAAATGACATTTTTTGTTGGAAGTTTATAATGCTCGACACTGATTTCACGAGGTAGCAAATCGAGCGGCAACAGATCGCTTGAATAAATAAAGAAATAAGGGGAATAAACGAATAGGTGAGGGTCTCGGTAGCTTCAAGAACTGGACAAAAGCCTTTGGCTGCAGTATTTGTTTAGTTTTTATCAATATCAAAATTCTTAATTGTTGGGATAATATATATATATATATATATATATATATATATATATATATATATATATATATATATATATATATATAAGATGTCACTGTGTAGATGGACAATGAATAACCAAGAGAATGGGATGATAAAAAAATGACATTTTTTGTTGGAAGTTTATAATGCTCGACACTGATTTCACGAGGTAGCAAATCGAGCGGCAACAGATCGCTTGAATAAATAAAGAAATAAGGGGAATAAACGAATAGGTAAGGGTCTCGGTAGCTTCAAGAACTGGACAAAAGCCTTTGGCTGCAGTATTTGTTTAGTTTTTATCAATATCAAAATTCTTAATTGTTGGGATAAAAAAAAACAACAACAAATATTTGCCCCGGCCGAACGAATTTCCGAAAAACGCTTGATCGGATAATTCTTACCTACGTCTGCGGAAAGCGGCGCACTTGCTCTGAAATTTAGCATTTAATACTTAGTCAATAACTCAACTCAAATGCATTCAGATGATGACAGAGACTGTTCCTCTTCTGTGGTTGAGAGAGAGGAAGTTTGGGGATAGATACAGAGAGAGAGAAACGGCGATGAATAATTAACAAAAGGGAGGGTTTGGATGGAAGGAGTTGGCGTTTAAGAGAGCAGAAATTCTCCCAGTTTGAAAATGCCGACTATCTCTTTAATACATGTGAATTAGATATAAGCGCATTATGTGCGTATGCATGATGCGGCGTAGGAATCATAGCGAATTGTGACGTATATATTCAGTGATAATAATGCCTCCATTGTAATACGAAGATGTATGTGATTAGGTGTAAGTAGATTCTTGCATGTGTGTGCGTAGAGGGGGTGCATATACTTATGACTCTGTCGTCGTGGTGTAATATGAATACTTGTGAATATGCAAGTTGGAGAACGGTCCGATGTATTATATAAGTCTGCATATAAATCACCGCAGCGTTACGCCACGTCCCCCACTCGGTTTCATTCCTCATTGACTCTGCGGCATGATAAACATATCAATTCTCGGTGGCCGCTATTAGCGCTCCTCCACTGGCAGATCCCCAATGGAATCACGCCATGACACTGTGCCATAATGCTCTTCCCCTTTGACAAGGAATAAAATCTCTATCATATTCCACCCTTAGCCAATCTTTGCTTAATAACCTCATCTAGCAGCGCCGCTGGTCTATCAATGGATGCTCTTCCGTGTTGTTCACCTATTGGAGCGGACTGAGCGTCATAGTCATCGTCATCGTCGTTGATCGACGTTATCCATTACGTTATTCATATTCAGACAGTTGCCATATTGGCAAAATTGATTGTGATGTCAAGATTGTAACGAATAGGGTCTTTGTATATATATATATATATATATATATATATATATATATATATATATATATATATATATATATATATATATATATTGCGGCTGGGAGTTCAGGTGACAAAGAAGAATTAAAGCGGGGCTTGTGGGAAACGTTCTCCGTGACTAATGGCAGTAAAAGAGGCCAAAAGTTTGATAGTCAATGCTTTATTCTTGAATGTATCAGCATGGAAATCACACACTTACAAACACACGTACGTACGCAAACACACACAGACACACACACGCACACACATATGCACACACACACGCACATACACATACGCACGCTTGATCGCTTGTTCAGTATCTATACATCTAATATTTGATTTGTCAATGAATCGATATCTGCAATTATAGATCTATTCTACATATATGCATACGTATTTATGCATCTCACCGATTCTATAACTCTTTCCATGAAAAGAGCCTCGATTTCAGTTGCGTGATTTCAAAATCAGTTCTATATTCGGTTCATGTATACTGTCCAAGTACACCGAACCATTTAGGCAGCATTTCGTGCCCGTGTATCTCTGTTTACATATGCATATAACCGTGTCTTTTTTTCTTTTTTTTCTCGATTTTTGTATACGTATTTTCATTTTTTTTTAATCGAAGAGTACAGCAATCACTTTCCACTGCTTTAAATACAATTCCTTGTAATTTTTGTGAAAAATGATTAAGTCAGTGGCATTTCTTGGAGCTCATGAACATTTTTACAGAGAGGACGATGTCGTCGAATGATGATGATGATGATGATGATGATGATGATGAAAATGATGATGATGATGATGCCAGTAGCACAGACTGACAGTAAAAATCATTTTAGATGTCTGACCAGAATATAACTTGTTATCTCATTTCTGAGAATAGATAAATAAATAAGTGCACAATTTTCAACTGAATCCGTATATTTTGAATCCGAACTACACACAGGGATCAATTTCATCGTTCTGCAGGTACACACTACGTCGGTGATCATTTTCAAATCACACTGTATACATGGAATGCTCCACCGACGTATCGGACACACTAAAGCTTTCAAACAGGTGCCTTTTGACAAATATTTTATCCATCCAATCCTATGTGATCAGCCAAATTTTGATCTAGTAAATTTGTGTAAATTAGATGGATACAATATATATATATATATATATATATATATATATATATATATATATATATATATATATATATATATATATATATATATATATATCAGCTTTTGTATGGGGAGCTTGTGAATAAAAATCGTTCTCTGTATGTTTACATACATACATACATACATACATACATATTGCTATAAGAACAATGATACAAGTAATAAGCAGTTAATATGTTTCACAAGAGCAATATGACCTCGAAATCATACTGCTAACGTTCATGGTTCACCATATTTCTGTTTTATTTCCTTTACCCCCCACCCCCCACCAAAAAAAAGGATGGGTAAAATTTTATTGATTACAACTATTCTATTGTACTTTCCACCTGTTATAAACACAGCAATAAAGACTTTGCATAGCTATCTTCAAATTTCAAGAGCAGAAACCAGTCTTCTCGTTCATTTTCTTTTGACATATTCGGTCCGATTTCCTTGCTAAATTTCTGGTATGCATTCTTTGTTGACGGTCTCAAGTAAGTTTTGCTTGCTGATCCGTAGATATTTTGTGAATTTGAATTTTCTGCATCATGCGCAGCTTGTTTATGGGAATGTTATGTTATTTCTATGGCAAATCTCTGTTCTCTTTCCATAAATCTAAATACACGATGTCTTTATTATTAATATAAAAGTGAACGAAACTTTTGAGAATGTTGGTTTCGTAAATGGTGTATGTGTCTCTTTCACGATATTGAAATGCCAAACAAATAGATATCGAGCAAACTAACCAGTCACCCTGGACACAGATTGTGCGAGCATAGTTGTTCCAGGAATCGAAACACCAAACACTTGCGCCCTCAGGTAATGAAAATGAAGAGTAGACTAACAGAAGAAAAAAAAAAAAAAAAAAAGAATTGAATGGAGTCAACAAAACCTTACATGAAGTCTGCCCCACTCTTTTTTTGCCTTCACTACTGTCGGGAGCATCACGCTACACAATCCACGATCACACAACGTTTGGGTGGTGCTGGGGTAGGTGCTTGAAACATGAGTCAGCATATGCAAAAAATGAACAAAAAACATAAGCGAAATTCACGCCAAAATAGGTGCATTGACTGAAGACACAAAAATGGCGATGAAAAAGGGGTATATGGCAAAGAAAAGCAAACAACGAACCACCACCCACCCATTAAAAAAAAAAAATATTACAAGTACTAAAAAGGAAAAAAGTAATGAAAGAAAAATCATTTTCTCATTATGTTCCAATTTCCCGGTGAAGCCAAACAATTTTTAATAGCAATGCCCGGAGCCGTGCAAATAGTTATTTTATTTTTTTATTTTTTTTGTATGTGTATGTGAGTGTGGATCTTGATTTTTCTTTGCTTCATTTTTTTTTTTTTTTTTTCCAGATTGCGGTTTTGCTGGGATGGCGATGGACAGGCGTCAACAGAGAGATACAGATCTGATGAGACGGGATTGGGAAGAGGTGACAAAATTGGGGGGAGGCGAATTCGCAACCAATGAACTTCAGCGACCCACTCCTTCTATCCTTCTATCGCATTGGCATTCTTACCTTCCAAGATTTTATGTTTTCAACATACACCTATTACTGGCAGCGCCTTTCGCAGAGGCTAAAAATGAATGAGATACAACCTTTGCCTTCCCTTGGCACGTACCTCCAGCAATGTGTTCACCTGTGACAATGTCATCTCCGTTGCTTTCAGATTCCACATTTGCCTAATTTTATACATGTATATGTTCGCTCACGCACGTATGCACACAAGCAGACGTTCGAACGCATGCACACACACACACACACACACGTGAATACATACGCACACACACGCATACGCATATTTATAATGACATGTCTATAGCTACTTGTATATTGTCAAAAGAGAATTACCTTTACATATTCGTGATGCATATAAACTAAAAGTCAACAATATACATTGATATGTATATATATATATATATATATATATATATATATATATATATATATATATATATATATTTCTGTTCATCTTGATGCACACACACAAACAATATATATATATATATGTGTGTGTGTGTCTATGTGTGTGTATTTGTGTGTGTGTGTGTGTGTGTGTGTGTGTATGTGTGTGTGTGTGTGTGTGTGTGTGTTGGGACATTCAAGCAAACATGCGCCTACTCCTACACACACAAACTAAGAGACAATCATGCCCAACTATAGATATATACATATATATTCATAAACAATAATGGTTCATCATAAACATACATGTTTCTGAATGCGACTTCAGTGTAGATAACTACACAAAGTATACGTATCCCTTGTGCTTAACATTCCAATGACAGTATACTAAGTATGAATGTTTGTGTGTATACAATCATTTGCTACTATATGAATTGGAAATATCCATGATTTCTATTGCGTATAAAGATGAATTTGACAATAAAATTATAGACCAAATACACACACACACAAACACATGTATCTACCCACGAAATGTATGAGCATACACAATGTGCGTCCACTCAGTGCGTGTATTCGTGCGTCTGTGTTAGTAAAAAGAGATACGTGTTTTGTGCCATATATTTTTGTACACATTGACATTCATCTACGCACATGCATATACGACCCATATGTGTACGAATCTATAAGTTGACAAACGCTAGCATACATTTAGTGATCATGATGAATAGAAAAACGTGCTCGGACTGAAAAAATAAGGTCAGGCCAAGAGGAAAGAAAAGAACAAGATAAGCTTAAAGTGAGTGAAGAGGCTGCAAACATAGATACAATGTTTATTTTCTAGATTTTGCTATCATTATTATTATTATTATTATTATTATCATTATTATTATTATTATTATTATTATTATTATTATTATTATTATTATTATTGTCTCTTGCCCTAAAATATCCACCGCCACCATCATCATCATCATCATCATCATTTTTTTCTTGTTGCTCGTTTGCTCTTCACATTAATATCTTTCCGAATCACTAACAATTTGCCATGATACCCGCCCTGAGGCCTGTGGGTGGGGATAAAGAAAGGAATGAAGACGACAAAAATGTCGGGTAGCCAACAGAATAAGTATTTACGCTTCAGATTCGTTCTTTGTTTTATTTCTTCTTTTTTTTTAGGGAAACAAAAACTTTTGTTCACGTTTGAAGTCGAAGGATGTTGGAAAACTATGGATTAAAAATAAAAATAGATCGAAGCCCAGAAAAAAGATGGAGAACGGAATAGGGTGAGAAGGTTCAGATCAAACATGGAAGAGAAGAACTCGATGTTGTAGAAAAAGGAATTTGGAAAAATGATTGCTTTGCTAATTTGAAGTAACAAAACATTTTACTAGTTGTAAGAGTGTGAGAGGTAGAGACTTTGTTGTCACTCCCTTTTTTTCCCTGCCTTTTTTTTGTATTACTTCTCCTTCATAATCATCTTGTTTTCATTGCTATTATATCACGTGCCACATTCAGCAATATCGTTTTATTAATACTAGTTGCAGACAAACGATGGACATCGCAACTTACGACATGGATCCACAGAGATCACATGCGTAACCGAGGCCGGCAGAGTATCAGATGGAGAGACGAATTCCGAAAGTACTGGCTTTGCGACACCCACGATAAAGAATTGTGGCTAATCCTGGGGACTGACGTAAAAAGACTGATGATGATGATGATGATGATGATGATGATGGTATTCACCATACCTAGTTCAGTTTGGAACGCAGTTCCAATCGAAATCTATTGAATCCACCACACAGTATTAATGGATCAATGATAGTTAGCTAACCATTAGGACCTATAAACATTTATGAAGGATGTCTCAGATTGGCACAAATATCATGCACCCTGTGTGGATCAATCTCACTAGAGTAGTAATGTTCTACAAGAATAGCTTGGTAACGACTATGCCACAAAGAGGTACCCTTGTTCATAGTATTATAATTAGAATATTTTTCCATTACTGCAATTGCAGAAACTATTGTTGTTTGATTCGTATTTCTCTCTCGTCTCCTTTTATAAGAAAAGATTCGATTTGTATTTCGTTGTTTCTTCAACGTGTCGGGACTGATTTGGATAGTGTTTTACCAACTGTGATACCTTGCAGTCTTGTATATAGTAATTTTTGGTTGTTTCTGTACTTCGTAGATATTTGGTCAAAAAAAGAAAGATGTTGGTTACGCCATCATGTGAGATAGTCTCCAGCTAAGGATAATAACTGAATGATGACACAGCATTATCTAACTACAATAATTCACAGTGTGTGTTGTTGCTTGATTAGAAATAAATGCATCCGTTGTCAGTTTAGATCAATTGGTAAGAGGACTGCCTAACGACAGCTTGGTCATGATTCCAAATCATGGTAGGAAATAGTTGATTTTATATTTTGGTTAGGCTTGACCTGTCCTGAGAGACAAACGCCCTAAAATCAAGTGAGGATTAGCTCTTGTTCTTTTTGTTACAGGATAAAATATCGTCGAAAAGAAGTAGTGAACAACAAAAAAAATGGAAGGAAGATTTTAAGAAAGAAAAAATGAAAAGAAAGAGAAAGGTGAATAAAAAAGAGGCAAATGAAAAATTTTGAAAATACGTGAAACGGGGTGGAAAAGTTTCAAAATGTAATTAGAAAAGGTAGGACTGAGAATATGATGAATGATATGTATGGAAAATGAAAAAAAAAATGAATGAATCAAATAATAATAATGATAATAACTTTGCAAAAAAAATATCAAAAACAAATTAGATGATCGTGAAAAAAATAAAGATAAGAAGACTGAGTAGGTTTCTTTAAGAGAAAGAAAGAGGAGAAAGTAAATTCAATTGGTATGAAAGATAACAATTGTTTTAGACAGTGTCCGTAATATATGATCCAAGATCACGGTCGTATTTAGTATATTTTCTCCCTGATTTTCGAAAACTAAGTCTAGAGGTGTTTGTGCTTCTTCACCATTGTTTTGGTATTTATATATATATATATATATATATATATATATATATATATATATACACACACACATATATATATATATATATATATATATATATATATATATATATATATATATATATATATATATATATATATATATATATATATATATATATATATATATATGGAGGGATTTGTTTTACTGTCACTCTGTGGAGAGTACTTAAACAATGGCTCATCCCAACCTTATTTGGCATGCATACCCAATGGACTTAGTTCAAGATTCCTGAGTAGAACGTTCTGAGATTTTGGGAGGAAAAGTGTTGTTATTTTTTTTTAATTTCATGCCCCTGCCCCCAGATATTTGAATTAAATATGATCCAAAAGTTCATGATAGCTACACTTCTCCAAATGAGGCATTATTCAATAAATGCATAATTCAAATCCATGATCTCTTGTCATAGTTAGGACAAACAAATATTATCAGAGATTCTATTCGGTCAACAGCAAAATAACCAGATCTTCCGCAGAGATTCAGTGAAAATCCCAGCATGAAGGTTGGCTTTCTGCACGTATTTTGGAAGATTTGAATTTTTCATCATTCGAAATTTTATCTTTATAGTGTTATCGGGCATTTGAAAAAAATTGGCCATTCCCTGTCATTCCCTGCCACCTCGTAGTACTATTTGTTCTCAAACAAACACCCCCATTACCTGCCACTTCTGAATATTACTCGTTCTCAAACAAAAACAAAATCCCTGCCACTTCCTGTCAGACGTTTTAAAATCAACACCGTCATCCCTTCCCATTTCTTAGAACTACTTGTTCTCGAACATAAAGAAACTCCCTACCATTCCCTGCCACATATTTGAGAACTAATAGTATTAAGAAGTGCAAGAGTAGCCTTTACATCGAAATACTTCATTAATGTGTGGCAGGAATAGGGGGGAGGGTGTTTGTTTTTTGGGGTTTTTTTTTGCTTGAAATATTTCATTAACATGTAGCAAAGAGTGTCAGGATATGGCTGGGAGTGATAAAGATAGAAATAAAGTACATTTATTTTATTTTGGCAAAGTTCGTCGGATTTTTTTTTTCATATGAGGATTATGCATTTGGATGGCACGAATTACAAATATTTGGAAGATAGTATGTCTTTGGGGAACTACCGTGTTATTGTTTGTTGCATGTTGTTGATGTTCTTGTGGCATTTACTGAAACATTTTTGCCAAATCTTTATTGCAGAATTTCTTCTTCTCTTCCTTTTCCATCAATTCATGCTTTGCCTTTCAAGCACAACGAAGATTTCATGCCTCTGGCTCCATCTTTATTTGTTCTTTCGATCGATTTCTTTGTTTCTCGCTTTCCCTTGCAATATCAATTTCTTTGATCCCTTTTTTCGTTTCGTTATGCGATACCTTCTCTTTCATCTTCTTCGTCTACTTCTCTTTTCATATCATCATTATCATCTTCTTTTTCTCTTTCTTCATTCATACCGTATTTGGCTAATGCCACCACCTCAACCTGACACTATTTTTTCGGCGTAGGGAGATTGCTATTATAGATTTGGCTGTCGTTTCCAGACCCATCTTTCTTAATCATTGTGTGTATTTTTTCCTAATTCCTTGTTTTTATTTCCAATCTCTTCGGTGTTTTGTGCTTTTCACCAGAAGGAAAAGAATAAAAACCTGCAAACAGGCAAGAACAAGGAAAAAAATGATTTTCGGGGCTGCTTCCAGAAACTATCCAGTCTCTGCCAACGTTCTTGACCTAAGAAAAATGCCTAAAGCAAGCAGAAGCCAATTTTAGAATTTCACCCACACATGTACACATTTTCATATGTATAAATGTCTACAAATAAGTATTTTTTCTAACTTACAATCTGTTCCTATCCATTTTTATATATTTTTTCCGTTGGAAATATATATATATATATATATATATATATATATATATATATATATATATATATATAGAGAGAGAGAGAGAGAGAGAGAGAGAGAGAGAGAGAGAGAGAGGGGGGGGAGAGAGAGATATAAGCCTGTCTACAAACTTATGTATATTCCAGTCCATCCGTTAATCGATCTTTCTCTCTCTCTCTCTCACTATATATATATATATATATATATATATATATATATATATATATATATATATATATATGCAAACACATGTGTATGTTTTTCAATCGATAAATCAATCTCTTACTATTTTTCTCTTCACACACATATACACACATAAATATAAGCTTATCTGCAAACTCATGTATGTCTGTCAATCCAATAATCAATTCCCCTCTCTCTCTTTATATATATATGTATATTTTTCTCTCTCTCTCTATCTATCTATCTGTCTATCTATCTATCTATCTATCTATCTATCTATCTATCTATATATATATATATATATATATATATATATATATATATATATATATATATATATGCTCGTAAATGTGTGTCAATCCATTAATTAATCCCTCCGTCTCTCCGTCTCTATCTCTCACTTTTTTTTTCTATTTTCATTAAACTCATGAATACATGATTGAATAATATTGCTTCTATCTTCGAAGGTCATCCTCTTGTTGAGCAGTATTTTTTTTTTTTTTCGTTTTAAAGCATTTTTATCAACTTCACCTTTACAGTTCAATGAAAAGGAATCAAATGAATGGACTTTAACTTTGTAAAAGAATACCAAAAACTTCAGCTATATATTTGAGTGTGTCTATGTGGGTGTGCATGTCATATTACCACACATGCAGAACGCATGCCTTCCCCCGTAATGCAAAACTAATTGTTTTTCTCACACAAAAGCGTAAACATGGGAAAATAGTGTTTAACAAATGATAAGAATGAATGAAGATTGAATAACACCGATCTTCCATAGTGATTCTCTCGCTCAGAAAATTTTACAAAAATCATTTTTGTCATTTGGAATTGAATAACGACAAGGGGCGTTATATTCTGGGCATCTGAAATGCTAAGAGAAATAGTTACAAATCTTAGTTGAATATATCACGAAATTTCATTTTTGTTGAGGATATACAAGTAACTTTTAATAATTCATGATGCTAGCCTTAAAAACTATTGGAATCTAATGGATTGAATGTATTTCTTTTCGTATTCGACTTTTCGGTGATTCGGCGTAGAAAACATAAATGTGATCTTCCCATAGATTTGGCATTTTTCTTCAGATAGATTATTCATGTCATTTGATCTTTATGATATTCTAAAATATATTTTAGGCTGATACTATACTTTATATATTCTTCAAAGAATCAATTTCATGTAAAAAATACATTCTTGCAAACAGAACCTGTCACAGGATCTGCACCCAGCAGCAGGATATAGAAAATATAAAATATGTTAACAAGAAAGCTGTGTCTATCTAGTATGCATGATTACGATTAGGGATATCAGTCAATATGGCGATAAGGATTTTGTCACTAATGGTATTGCTGCACACAAAGAGATCATAGTAAAACATGGAAGACAGATCATAATCAAAAGCAGGAAAAAGTCTTTTGTTTTTGATAATAGAATCGGCGTCCGACAACAAAAATGTAGTGTAAGATCTTTCAACATAGTCAACATTCACATAATAATGACTGATATTTCATAATCTCTAATGGCGTACAGATGGTATACTTATGAATTCAAGATTGAGTAGATGGCTAGGAATTATGTAATTACTCTCTATTTATGCTATTTCAAACGATCAATATCAACTTTGTCAATAGCAACATTCTTAAAATTCATTTCTAGCGGAGAAATACAATATTCTTTTCATTAATTATTATCTGCTCTATTATTTTGTTACGTGAGCAATCAGGATATGGTTCTTCATTGTCGTAATTTAAACTTGGAATTTTTTAATAAATTGTTGGATTTTCCAAAACAAAAGGTCATAATATCTTATGATTTATGACTCGTTCATGCGTTAGTATTTTTTGATAGCAATATTTGCCCATTGAAAAAATGTAATTCTTAATAGATGAATTGAATTATAGTCAGACATATCATCTCTTGAAACGCTCTTTCTGACTGAACAATCGACAAAATGGGATATGTGAAAATGATTGTTTTTTGAGGTAATATCGATTAAAGGAATGTTAATGAGAAATTATTCTAGCGGACGAGTATGGAAAATCGATGGATATTAACCTACCCAACTCTGATATATATATATATATATATATATATATATATATATATATATATATATATATATATATATATATATATATGTATATATATATATGTATATATGTATATGTATATATATATATCTATATACATATATATATATATATATATATATATATATATATATATATATATATATATATGTATGTATGTATATATATATATATATATATGACAATCACTGTTCCTTTGTGACAGACACCTTTATCCACAAAACACTGTTTGACAAGTTGACAAATGAATGAACATAAAGATTTTATTATCTTGAAATGAGAGTAATTAATATCGGATTTTTAGAAATTACATTAAGTGGTCCTATTTGTGGAGGGGGTTTTGTACACATCCTACTGCGAGTTTCCATTATACGTGGTTTTTCAAAATCGTTCAGTAAAAATTCCCATTTCTTTCAAAATTGAAAGTGTCTCGGGTGAATTTATTGATCTTTATACATGACTTTTTGATACCGGAAAGATATTCCTGTACAATGTTTCTGAGTGACAGGGTTCTGCATTTCTAGAAGGCACTGAGCTTATAACCGAGTATGATTAATGAGCTGGAAGTAAGAAAAAAAAAATGGATATCCTAAATCTTTGGTCATCCGTGCAATTTGTTACATACATACATGCATACATGAATGCATATGAGCGAACATAGGTGCAAGATGCACACTTACACACACGTGTACAAATGTCGTGGAAAAGAAGGAAAATTTTAAAAATTGAATCATGAATTAGAGGATGGAATACCGAACGCTAAATTTCGGTGCATTGAGCTAAAAGATTAAATGGCAAGAATTCCAAACAGAATCTTACGGGATTCCTTGCGAATGTGAACAGGAAGATTGCCTGTAATTTTGATGATCTGTCTGATTCTTTGCACTTTTCAATCAATCATTTCATATTTTCCCTTGATATAATCTTATGCATGAGATCTGTTCTCCTTCTCTGCAATTGCACAGTATTCAATAGCTTAAAATGATGTCCAAGCACTGCAGGAATCAGATCACGTCAGGTAGACGTTCGCAATTGAGGAAGTAGCTGATAGGTTTAAGGAAAGACCCAGCCAACTCAGCAAAGTGAGTATTCACTGTGAATCAATGATACACGTTACAATTCAAGATAAAGTTTGAAATTAATTCTCAACGTAAAAAATTATTCAAATTAGTACTTAATGAACGTGAAAGATCTAGAGATATTACTCCTCAGCAGAATTGTAAGTAGAGACTTCATGATATAAATTACTATGATATATATATATATATATATATATATATATATATATATATATATATATATATATATATATATATATATATATATAATTTCTCTCATGCTTTTTTTCTATAAAAGAAATTTGTTTCATAGTTTTGATGTACTTCTCAATTGGATGAAAAAATATCATTTTTTCAATTGATCAATTATATAGCTCTATTTTATCAATATTGAGCACTGTATTCTCGAAGACAATATTCATATAAATACATATATGTTTATATATGACTCAATTATCAATTATCATTATGATTAACGCTCCCTTATTCAGGGATGATCTCTTTTTAAGTAAGACAATCGTTCGTTATAAGCTATAAGCAATGCCTTACCAACTCTGGAACAGGGCACTCTGGTGGATGGGAAATTGTGCGTAGGTAAATATATCGCTTAGATGCAGTCTTACAGTCGTCCGGTTCTGTGCAAGGCAGATGTTAAATGCCAGCCTTTAGGTCTGAAGCGAAGGTTTCGATCCTACCTCGTGGTATTGGAAGAGATAATGGATAGACTATAGCTACACTGAAGATTTGTATAACAATGACACAGCTGTCTGTGGATAACTTAATTATTATTGTATATATATATATATATATATATATATATATATATATATATATATATATATATATATATATATTCTTGATAATGAAAGATCGTCAGTAATTTGTATGAAATGTATTTTAAATAAAAAGTATTATTTAGTAAACGGTACTTCAAAGCTCCTCAAATGTGCACTGAGCTTTTCTATGTCAAGCCATGTTCCCTCTCATCTTATGAATTCGACTTGGTGAATCAATATTTTTACAATAAAAACTCAATAGTCCTAAAAAAGAAGAGTATATAACCAACGTATTCTCACATGGAGCTGAAACACTGGACCTAACCAAAAGACAGACCTGCAAACTGAGAAGCATGCAACGTGCACATGAGAGAATCATGATCAACCTCACATGGAGAAATCACAAGACAGCACAGTATATAAGGAAAAAAACGGGAATCTGAAACATCATAGAATCTATTAAAAAAAACTTAAATAGCAATGGGCACGCCATGTTGCCAGAATGATAGACAACCGATAGACATCACGACTCACAACATGGCTTCCCAGAGATAACATGCGAAACCAAGGCCGGCAGAATACGAGATGGAGAGGTGAACTAGACAAATCCAGTAAATGCTGGCTCTGCGACGCCCATGATAGAGAATTGTGGCGAATCCTGTGGAAGGTCTATGTCTAACGACGGACATTAAAAGACTGATGATGATGATGATGATGATGATGATGATGATGATGATGATGATGATGATGATGATGATGATGATGATGATGATGATATCAAAAGAATTCGAAACATTTTGTCCAGGTATCAATTTCCTTTGCGTGTCAGGTGAAACATGAGTGTGTGCGTGTGAACACGCGTACAGCTTACTAGAAACACTGTTGTGAATACATTTCATGAGAAAGTGTCAAAAATAAAGGAACCAAGAAAATATGAGTGAAAATACGTTGTTTTTTTGGGTTTTTTCAATTCTGTTCCCGAGAATAAAGGGCTCGAAATATGGACCAAATCAAGGTCTTCACATGTCACCAGCTCTTGACAATACAGATGGGATACAGCAAATTCCGTATATAACATGATTGCAATAGCTGGAAGAAGGCCATATTTCATTGTCAGAAAAACCCTGTCAATGTCATGTACATTTTCAAACGGCTGAAGAGAAGGATGATAATTATTAACAGAAAAGATCCAGAGAAAGGAAACGGGAGGAATAAATAAGAGAAATGTGAATTTGTCATTTTGAAAATAGTTATATAATATTTCTTTTGTATTATCATTGGCTGTCATCGCTGCATAAAACATATTTGATTCACACGATGACGAGTTTTGTTTATTCTCTCTCCGTGTGAAGTTAATACTGCAAACTCGATGGCGCTCACTCTAGGGTAGTATCTAATGACACGCACGTCTTAATTGCTCGTATATTTTTATATTCTTGCGACACTATTCCAGGAGATTAGTTTGCAGCAACAGCATATGAGAATTTCAGTGCATCAATTTGAAACTTGAATTGATAAACCCTCAAGACTGTGCTGCTTAAATTAATTGCAGATCATAACTTTTTTCATGTATTATTCCTTTTTTGAATTATCCTGCCAGTCTAAGATATTTTCCAAAAAGAATTCTAATACGTTCAACAGACGATTAATTACATACTCCTGTGTTCATGTTTAGTATTACTACTCTTTGATTCATTAATATTACTTGCCAACTTGTAACCCATAAATGGAGCAGAAGACTGTTAAAGGATAATCAAGTTATTTCTGGCTGTTTTCATGGGTTTCTCATTATCAATCCATCTCCTACAGAACATACCCGTTCTAACAGCTGATTTGCTTTACCAGCACTAACTCTGTAAAGACAGACCAGGTGATCTTATTTGTTTGTTCAGTTCTGATGCACATGAGCCCATTGCAGGCCCTTTTGATGATGGACATCGGCTATCTAGGTTACTCATCCCGGTGGAAAAGCAGTTTCATACGCAATAATGATACATATGCTCCTTCCTTCACCTTGAATAAAGTTGTCTTTCTGTTGATTGGCTTTTGGCTGGGAAGCCTCCTGCCATGTCGATTTTTCCAATCTAGTACCACCAACAAGAGGTACTCGCCATAATTGAACCTGACCACCGTCAAGCTGAGCTGTTTCAGGATTTTTTGCCTTAGTTTTCTGGCCGTAACTATTTGGCCTTCATCAAAGTACTCGAGGTCAGCTTACCTACTGACATACCTCTAACCCTGACATGCGCAGTTGTTTCGGGACAGTAACTCTCATTCTTTCCGCTGGTCATTATGTTTTGGCTTATCAGTACACACACACACACACACACACACACACACAAACACACACACATATATACACACACACACACACACACACACACACACACACACACACATATATATATATATATATATATATATGTGTGTGTGTGTGTGTGTGAGTTATTAGTGGCTCAATATGTGCATGTGTGCATGTTTGGCTGCAAATACATGTATACATACCCATAGACTTACATGTATTAAAGATAGTAGGTAGAGCTTTGCTTTCTTTTCAACAACTTTCAATGCCAGCAACTATCAGAAGTAAGGTAAAATTAGAGAAAAAAAAAGTCTAAAATCTCCAGTAATTTTTTTTCATTTTGCGTGTATCTTGTGATACTCTATTCCTCGCCATTCACTTTTTTCCCCCCTATTCCATAATTTCATTCTGGCACGTTTCACTCTGTCTCCTTTTCCTTAGAATTCCAAAGGAGGTTCCTAAATGATGGGGGAAGGGAATCAAAATAGCCGTTCCAATTGGCGACCTGTGGCTTCGCTATCGCGACGCGAAGAGTCCCAGTTAATGGCGCCTAATTTGAGAGAGCACCTGCACCGTCTCCATTAAAATATAATTAGGTTATCGATTCAAAAATAAAAAAAGGACAAGAACATGATAAAAGTGAAATAATAAAACAGCTCTCATTAATGGCATATGAATCGATGGCACACTCGAATGAGATTTTTCTCAAAATTAATTTACATTTTTTTTTTTACGAATTTTATGTGTTGCTCATTTCTTTCTTTTGGATAATTTCAAAATCATTTTTTTCTTACTCCTGTACTTGGAAAAGATGTTAACATTATTAATTTCCAACATACAGAAAAGAATACATCGACAACCTGTGTTAAAATGAAATTGGTGTGAGGTATTGATTGCGATTTAATAGTTTTTTTTTTCAGGAAAATGTGCTTTTTAATGACTACGTGTTTTCCTTTTCTTGTTTTTTTTCCGCTTTTGAGCGATTTTGAACAATTATTTTGTGTCATGATTCTTGAGTTATTTTGGGCACTTAAAAAAATCCAAATTTTGATGTCTCATGAGTTTAACAATTTACACAAATTTAAATAATTTAGAGGAATCCTCAAGATTTAAAAAAAAAAATGATTTAAAGAAATAGTTGTGATATTTGTGCCTTCTAACCAAGATTTAGCAGTTGTAGACAAATGCCAAGAATTTCATTTGATTATGTATATTTCTAGCTCAAAATGTAGTTATGTATGTTTAAGTGCTCAGGTTTTCATGAATATAAAACCAGATTTCTACGTACACATAAATACATGCATACACACACACACACACATACACACACACATATACATATATATATATATATATATATATATATATATATATATATATATATATATATATATATATATATATATATATATATATATAAAACATACGTACGATTTTTATTCAAGCCTTGATTAAACAATATGCCCAAAGTATTTTTGCTTAATGCTTGAGGAAAGTGAGAGCTAATTTGATCATGTACTAGCACACGGAAAATGCGTACAGAGGTGGGAATAAATACACCTTCCACTCTCTCAGACATATTTCCTGCGTCTGTTTGCACATGTCCTCATACATAAGCACGTACAGATACACATACAGACAGACAGACACTCATACAGGAGATAGATAGACTGACACACGCGTCAGCGTGCGCGCGCGCACACACACAAACACACACATATGTTCATGTATGCGATGGGCATACATTTGTATGTATATCTATAAAAATGCTCTCAAATGCTCATAAGCACATTTTGAACAGAGACATATATAGAGTCAGAATGTATCAAATACCATTAGAACCATTTGAACATACAACAGACAACAGAATTTAGATCAAGGATTAAAAAGAATACCAAGTAATATTAAAGAAGGATTGAGCGTTTAAAAGTTATGTTCAAAATCAGGAATCTTTGTTCTACATTCTGTCAATTTTGGAAATGTATAAGTATAATAAAATGAACCTTCTGAGATGTATCGGTTATCTTTTACTCTTTTGGTGGGGTTGATGTGCTCCAAGGGTGACAAAGCAAGCACAACACCAGGAACGTGTTCAGGAAAACGACCGTTCTCGCTTGGTCGACGGTTCCAAAAAGCCAAACCACTTCACTTGCTTTTGGTGTGTGTGATGTGCCCAAACACAACACCAAGAACATCACAAATAAATCAACACTGTACATTGACCCTTACAATGTCAGGACAACTCTCAACAAACATGCGCCAAACCAATCTTGAAAAGGGAATTGAAAAAAACAAAAAAACATCAGATGACACATTATCGGTATAAACAAAATGAGAAGACCCAGAGAACTCTTCGAACGGCGAGCATCTTGCTACGAATAAGGAAAGGGAAAACAAAGCGGAGTCTGATTCTTCATTCATAAAAGAAATTAAAGGCAATGTTGTTGGATTCAAAACCATCTTAGATCGTGTAGCCAGTGTCACCATACAGCTCTCAAAAGTGGTACAAACGGAATACCATTCAAGTTTTTCCTCCAACTTCACAGATAGTCGAATCAGAGTCAAACTTCTCTCACAACTTGAATTCCATTCTTCAAGAAACCCAAAAAATACTTTAACATAACTATGGGAGACTTTAATGCCAAAGTATCACAAGGTAATGAAGAATGCGTCGGCAAGTACAGATACAAAGTACGGAGCATAAATGGAGAAGATCTTCTCAATTTTACAACAGCAAAATCGGGAACACTTTTTTCAAAAAGAAAGTCGATAGTAAATGGATCTGGAGGGCCCCCAATCACAAAACCAAGAATGAAATAGACAGACAAGTGCCACACCGTCAAAGATAGTCAGGTCTTGAATCAAGTTAATGTAGGAAGCAACCACAGAATGATAAGATGTAAAATGCAAATGAACACCTAGATAGACTACAGGAAAATGTTCTTCAACACCCTGCAACCAGCACACAGAAATATTTCACTTCATCATTCAAACTGGAATTGAAAAACAAACATGAACTCCTCATTGAACCAAAAAAGAACATCAACGCTATAGTAACCTCTTTGATTGAAGTTGCCAATATGTCTAGGCCAAAGAGCACTTTGCAAACGAAGGAAGCAAAAATCTCATGGAGAACGCACAACCCCCAAGTCGCCAACAACGAGAAGAGAAGATCGAAGCAACATAACTGAACAAAACCATCCAAACTGAACGAACAGAAGATAAAAAAAAGATACACGGCAACTGCAATACTATTGAAATATCACTCGGCACACGAAGAAAACAAACAACTAATGTACACGAAGAAAATGGCGGGTTAACAACAGATGTTCCATCAAACAAAGCACAAAAAAAACCCCAAAGAAGACACTCGATTCGAGAACAATCAGTAGCTCCACGGGAAGTGAAGCAAGCCATCAAGCAACCGAAAGAGGGGATGGCGTCTGGACCCAATAAAATCACCATCGTCCTACTTAAAAAGCTGGAAAGGTCTTCACTGGGAAACTAGCGATTTTATTCAACTTATGCCTCAAACAAAGTAAAGTCCCAAAAGATTGGAACATCGTAATTATAATGCTCATTTAAGAATGACACCTGTCGCATTTGTTGACTTTAAGAAGGTCTTTGACTCAGTGGAAATACCCAAAGTCAATCGTGTGACAAGACGTAGACCTAGTATATATGAGAATATGGCAACATATGTGCAATCACAGTACCTCCTGAATCAAGCAACGTATAGACTCCAAGCCTTTTCAACGAGAAAGGAGTAAGGCAAGATGATTCCAGCTCACAAACTCTTCAGAAGATTTTCTGAAACCTACACTGAGAAAACAAAAGTTCATAATAGACGCCGAATAGCTGAGTAACCGAAGAATTGCAGACAAAATCATACTTTTTGCTAAGAACCTTCATGTTCTCCAAATAATGCCAGACAAACTAAATGAAGAAAGCGAGAAAGTTTCCGCAAGAAAAACAAATGCCATATATAAAAATCAAAATCGGAAACACAGAGCTGAAGAAAGAAGACCACTATATTTACCTAGGGTAATGAATTTCCATGAAATCCTCAAAAGAAGAAGAATTCAAACGAAGAATCACACCATGTTGGCAAGTTTTTGATAGAACAAGCTTTTAAAAAGTCCTAAAAAGAAGAGTTTAAAACAAAGTCACCATGCAGCTGAATCATGAAATCTAATCAAAATATTAATGCTCAAACTGAGAATCATACAACGGGTGCAATTATGCTCAAACTCACTTTAAGAGATCATGACAGCTTAATTTATAACAGAAAAAAATGAGTCCGAGAAATTATAAAGACCATTAGAAATCTCAAGTGGCAATGAATTGGTCATATTGAGACAACCACCGGACATTACAACTTACAACGTGGATCCCTAAAGATCATACGTGAAATTGTGGCCAACAGGAAGTAAGTTAGCACAACGAGCAAGAGAAATTTAAAAAGTACTGATTCCGCGTCGCCCATGATAGAGGAGTGTGGTGGATCTTTGTCTCTGTCTGACGACGAACGCTAAAAAGCTGCTGCTGATGATTATACTGATGTACCTATATGTCATTAGATTTGACAGTTTATGTCCAACAGAATGTGATACTTGTACATAATTTATTTGGAAACATACTTCGTGCGACACCAAAATTAACCAATTAGCAAACCGAACAGCCGACCACGTTTACGAATATTTTGGATACGCCACTAAATGATATAGGTATATTGAGGTGCTATGTATATTGTTAGATACAAAATTCTATCATTTATGCATACATTTCCCTCGGTCTTCATAAGCCAGTATATATTCATATGTGTGTCTACGTATCTGTGTGAATATATCTCTTCGAATGTTAACCTCTGCGTGGAAATACCCGAAAACGTATTTGCAATTTGTTTGTTTATTTGTTTTTATATTTGTAAGCTGAGCTTAAGAGGCTCAAGGACAAAATTGTAATGGTAAAATAACATTATTAGTAGGAAATGTAACTGGTTTACTAAACCATTGCAACATGACATAGTCCCTAAGCTTTATTAATTCTAGTTCAAGGGCACAAATGTAACATAATCCAGTGAGGATTTCACTTACTACAATAGAAATTATCTTCGACTTTATCTCGGTAAGTACTACTAGTCTATGAAGAGCCTGATTGCTCTCTTTTGTCTCTTGGTTACCAATAATCTATCGCCTAACAACAAGTTTGATTGTGATCTTATTTCTCGGGACGGTTTTGTGCAGTTTAGATATTCTTCTGGTGTATATTTCCTTTCGTATTTTTGTTTTAACATTTTCATTCACTTAACGGAATATCGTTATTTTTTATATGGAATCCGGCTAAAAATCATCTGAGTTGCTTCAGTAAAAATTACTCGTAAATGCGTAAATGCACATAATCTGCACTAATACTCCTAAATACGAACACACTCACAGAATTTTTGTATATGATGGATCATTGAGGATCTTAGATTCTCATCAAAATTGATATTTGCTTAAAATTCCAAACGAATTATTCTACGAGGTATGAATTGCAGATTTTGTAAATATCCAGGTTAATTAACAAGCATACGAGAAACGTATCAAAAATTTACACGAACAGAACAACTGCTACAAAAAAGGAGATATTGAGCAAATATAATATTGTGAAAAATATATGAAAAGTTGGAAAGTTTGAGTTGAACAGAAATGATCAGGTCAACCATGCAAGTTGACCTCGAGATTGTTTGACGATTGGTTAACAATTGGTTATAAAAACAATGTACGTGCCATGGATGCCTCAATTACAACAATTAAGCGTGCCTTTTACAAGATAGGATGACATGGCCGCCGACCACGTTGGAAATCGCTTCTGACATCGAGGTACAATTAGGCTCTCTTGGAGATCACACAAGAGAATGGACATATCGTGGTCAGATGAAACAAAAATCAATCTTATGTCATGCAACATCTTTGGCGGTCTCATGTCAAGGCGGTACAACGGATCAGCGTAGTGATGGAAACGTCATGGTCTGAGATTGTACGAACTCTAAAGGCACAGGGAGCTGTATTTCATCGACAGAATTATGAATTCTGAGGATTACGTTAAAATAATGAAAGAATAGTATTTTGCCTTCACTCAAACGTTTGGAAAGAAGAGGTATGTTCCAGCATGACAATAATCTAAAACATGTCGCTAAGAAGGTAACAGAGTTTCTTAAAGAGCTAAAGGTAAACGTGCACGATGGGCCTAGCATATCACCGGATTTAAATCCAATTGAGCAATTGGGTAATGTACTTAAACGGGAATAAGAAAAACGACGACCGTCGAACGAGACATATTTGAAAGACTGCATACTGTCGGAGTGTAAAAACATTCAAGCGACTGTGTTAATCTAGTGAGGTCAATGTCATCAGGACAACAGGCAGTAGTCGAAAATAAAGGCGATCGTCCCAAAAATTGATTTTAAATAACTTCTTCCGCTGGGATGTACTCATTTTTGGATGGACACGTATTCATTTTTTTTTTCTACTTGCACTGTTAGGCAATAAATACTTCTCATACAATCTGTTTTGATTAATGATGCTCCACTATAAATAATAAAACCCTGGTATTTAGGGTTTATAAGAGAGTTAAATCCTCATTAAAAATGAGAGGGGGTATACAGGGATCCTGGAATCAGGGAAAATGATCGAGGAAGTTTTGTGCTGCTGCTTTGAAGAGCTTCCCTTGCAGGAAGTGGTCGAAATGCTTGAAAAAGTGGCAGTCGGTCGGAGAGAGGTCGGATGAACCTTGTTCATTCAATTTCTGCAACTTCATTCGTACAACATACGATCAGACACTGTCGTGGAGAGAAACCAGTCCTTTTCGATTTGACCAACATGAGACGTAAACGTTATGGTTATTAGTGCATTTCCTCGCAATACGTCTTTGCTATTATAGTTTCCTACCATCAAACAATGACCATAATCTCTTCTTGACGCTGGTTTGGTTTGGAGAAGTTTTTTTTAATGCTTCCGTGCTGTCTAGTCACTGCGTAGAATGCCATCGATTGTTA
Organism: Thysanoteuthis rhombus; assembly: GCA_963457665.1. NCBI lineage: Eukaryota > Metazoa > Mollusca > Cephalopoda > Oegopsida > Thysanoteuthidae > Thysanoteuthis > Thysanoteuthis major. The sequence goes on along the minus strand of OY735201.1, from coordinate 46,811,294 downwards.
CACAGAATATGATCGTTTGTCACATGATACAATGCGATCAAGAAACGGTTCGTTTTTGTTGCACAAAAGAAGCAGATTTTGTTACGATGAGATTTATTTATTTTCATTCAGTTCATGGGGCACCCATTTATCTTGCTGTTTTGCAATTTGGTGCGAAAGGCGAGCAACTGTTGAAAGGCCAACATTCAATTCCTCCGCTATCCCTCGCATTGTTCCTCCTGGGTCTGCTCCAATAATTGCCCTCAATTCGATGTCCCAACTTCATCTTCAAGACTTTCTGTAGGAGCGAAGGTGAGGTTCACGGATATGAAGGTGGTTTTAGGTAATTTTATACCTTGAAAATACATTGATTTTTCGCCTAGTATTCATCCCAATGAGAATCTTGGGAGGTATATGTTGTAACGATAGTGGCTAGCAAATATATTGTAACGATAGTGGCTAGCAGAAATACGTGTCCTGAATACCTTGAATCTAATTAAGAAGTATATTGTCACTCCAGATTAGCATCGATTCGGGAGCAGAAGTAATCAACAACCACCAAATGAAAAAGTAATCATATAAATCGACCTCATCGTATACTCGGAGCTTTTATGATCCATGCTATTGAGGCAGTTTCGGCCCAGCACAATACATCTGTGATTGTATAAAAGATCAAAGCTCACCGATAGAGTTAATCATCAGCTCCCTCCTCATCAGAATGCTTGAATGGCACTTTTATAGTTTGTTTATTGTTGCTGTGAGAACTCTTTTGGCGCGTGCAAAAGATTGCCAGAGTCAGATTGTTGCACATCCTTAGACCCCAGTTTGCATGGGATTTCTGCAATGCAAGAATAACGGAATACCATCAGAATGCAATCTAGTGCAAGCCATTATTTTCAGAATGTTTCAGGCTGGAGAAACTTCTTATCCTCTTTTTACTCCCACTCGTACTTAGAGGCATCTGCATTTGGGTGTTTGTCAAGAGCAATCCTCCAGATGACACCGTCTCTATACATTCTCCCTGAAGGACTCTGACATTGGCAGCGGAGAGCATTTTAGTTACCGACTTTCTCCTTGTCCTTGCAATCCATACATTCGCTCTAGCATCAGTCTTACAACAGCCTCTGTATTTGCAGGTAGATCATTCAATAGGTTAAGGCTTCACTTGCCATCTTCAATAGCTTTTTACATTACCATTACCAATTCCATGGTGAATTAGAACTTGGTCATATCGTTGGTCAAGAGATGGTTAGAGTTGAAGGCATAGTTCTCCAAGTTTGTCTATTATTACTCCTATGCCAACGACGACTCTTTTGTGCCATCAAGGAATATCTTTGTAGCATGATTATTTTGAGATGACCTCTGTTGTTGGCTTGTCTGCTAGATCAGGTAAGTAGTTATCCTCCAATGGTATCATCCTTTCAGGGTTACAGATTGCCCTCTGCTTTGAACTCAGAAACATATCGGACTTGACCTCACCTAGTAGGGATTGAGTGAAGCTGTGGGGATTTTTTAATAAACTGAGATCGTTCTTTAAGGGACTTCTTGTGTCTCCTCGACAGAACACAAGATGGACAGATGAACTTGAAAGATTCAGGAAATAATGGCTACGCGATGCCCACGATAGGGAATTGTGGCGAATCCTGGAGAAGGTCTAGGTCCAATGTCGGACGTTAAAAGAATGATGATGATGATGATGATGATGATGTGTCTCCTCCTGATCTCCACTACCCCTTTGTTCTGATAAGCCGTTCTTTTAGGCTAGATTTTACTTCACCTTCACTTTCTTTCTCGTCGGTGTTGGCCACAGTGAATTTTTTCAACTCTTTTCTAAGGTATAGGATTTTTCTCTCTTCTCTTTGATGACGTGTGTTACAATATGAGGACTGATGGGGACTACTTGATCGAATATTTGATTTAATTCTCAAATATTCTATCTCTCTTTTAAATAGAATTTTTGTTGAAGAGACTTGTGGCGTGGGTACAAGTGGAGTAGGCTAAAATATTTGGTCAAAGATAAAAAGTTACAGAGTAACCCTTTTCTGACGCCAGAAGGACTATAGAAAATATCTTGAGTAGATTTATGGTCAAGATAAAGCGTGGTCGCTTGGAACCCCCGTAGATAGATGGCCAGTCGCGGTTACTTAATTAAAAAGACATTGGAAGAAAGAAATAGAAAAGGGACGGGGTATAAGGATTCTAACAGCAGAAGGAAGAAAGATAGATTGTAAGTTTGGTTGCCTGAGAAACGATAGAAAGCAGGGGTAAATAAAAATTAAAGGGTTGATGATCATTTGGTTCCGGTATCAGGTAAAAGAAAAGGGCAAATTAATTTAGTAACAGAAAAAGCAAGAGGTCCTTGCTTTTTAAAAGGAACCCATTTAGTGAGACCAGAACAGACAGGGAAGGTAGAAAGCACCAGGACCTCGCTGGCCAGGCCGCTGAGAGTAGAAAGACATTGAAGTCTTACCCTCTCTCTCGACAATCTCACTCTCTCTCTCTCTCCCTATCTCTCTGATAACTCTGATAACTCTCACTCTCCCCCCACCTCTCTATCTCTGAGTAAAGGTTTTGTTTGAAGACTATCTATGTAGAAGAGGGGGAAAAAAGGTTCGATTTTGAATCCCGACATGAGTCTTGCATCCCTCGTTTCATCCCGCACTGCAGCTGCGATGAGTAAACGTGCATAGAAAGCCATTATCCCCCCAAATTGAAAAAGGGTTCCCATTCTATTACACGACACCTTTTTGGTCGTGATGCGCTTGTCGTGTACACCAAACCGCTCCCTCGCCAAGATTGTTGACAGAACACCGATATTTGTACCGGCTTTCCTAACCAGAGCCTTTTCTAGGGTGACGTCAAGATCCTCCACGAATTCTGACTGTTGTTTGCCCTCATTCATTTTGAGACACCAGAGTTGTTTCTTCGCAGACTTGGGCGTATCCCCTCGGATATCAAAACCCTGGGCATGCTGGCATATTGCAGATTGAATATTGTACATAGTTTCTTTAATGTGCTGACTGCACTTTTTGACTTGTTCTGTGTACATCTATCTGTTTACTCATCATCATTGTTTTTTCCTATTTATTGTAAATTACAATTTTTTACACGATACTAGCTACATCAGGCAAAGTGACTTCTATGCCAAGTCTTTGATACAATGATTTAGATCAGGACATTATTGTTGGTAACAATTGCCGCGTATTATTTGCTTGTGATCATAACATCGCATGTTTCTCGCAATTTTCTAAATTTTGATCGAATGTACCCTGTCTGCCAATTCTGAAGAACAAGCCCCTCTCTCTGTATTCACATTGACAACGGCTTGACTCAGTCGATATTTATTAGACTTCCGAGAGATGATAGCCTTAAGGGGGCTCACTGGATCCGAGGACTGCCCAGATCCAGCTTGTAAATCATTTTTAATCGGATCATTGTCATTTCGACGTTTTGTCACATAAGTATTCTATTTTCAGCTTTTAGCTTTTAGTTTCCTGATGCTAGTAATTTGGTCTTATCTGTATTTATTTTTGTAATATAATCTTCATTATTGAGTTCGCCAGCTGTTTGACCATTTACTATTTCTGGAGTATTGAAAAAAAAAGGACGAATTTCTTGCAACAACCCACTGCCATATTCACATATACTTATATATACTCATATGAATATGACTACTCCATATTTTCATTTTGTTGTGAAGAAAAATGGTTTTGTTATCATTCTGTTTATGTTGACGTAGGTCGAATTAGGATAATTTTAAATGCATTTATTTCTGTGTATAAAAAATATACTCATATCAAAGTGCAGTTCCCTTTTATATCTTTATCTATGTAATTTTTCTCTCCGGAAAATAGTTTTAATTTTATGTCTATAAATTGTTTAAATACGTTTAAACAATTGTCAATGGAAACAGTAGAATAGCTTTTGGTGGTACAAATTTGACAGTCGTATCATGAGATTGCAGAAATTAAAGCGTTCATTTGACATTCCAGATCAAAACAGAGATGGATAACAAACAGAAATATCTGAGTTTGTCATATTCGATTTGCATTTATCTGATGATAAACGTGAACAAAGTATATTGTATTGAAAGTATTTAAAATAAGGAATGGAAAATTGGAATAATAATAATAATATTAATGTGGAACATGAAAACCAGGGTAGTACCGGTCATAGTGGGAGCACTGGGTACTGTCCCCAAAACGCTGAGGGAGAGACTAGAGGAGATCGGGATTAGGGGGAGGATAGAGACCGTACAGACCACGGCACTGCTGGGCACTGGACGGATACTGAGGAGGGTGCTAGAGATATAAGGACTGCAACGAATCGTAGCTCTGTCATGATATGCGAAAGAGAGAGGAGACGTTAGCTGAAGACCTGAGGAGACTTATTGTCACTCAGCCTTCAGCGGTAACCACTGGGCAACCGGTGTGAAACTGTAAATCGCAGAATTACTGCGATCTATGAGTACGAGGAGAGGAGGGCTGAAGACTTGAGGAGACTTGCTGTCACTCAAACTCCAGCGGTTACCACCAGGCAACTGGTGTGAGATTCCAAATGATAATAATAATAATAATAATAATAATAATAATAATAATAATAATAATAATAATAATAATAATAATAATAATAATAATAATCATCGGATACTGAGGAAAGTGCTTGAAATATAAAGACTGCAACACTAATTGTTAACAATGACCTAACAAAAGTTGGGAAATGAAAGCGGGAATGTGAACCACAGCACTGGCATGATAGGCAAAGGAGAGAAGAGATGTTGGCTGAAGACCTGAGGACATTTATCGTCACTCAGCCTCCAGCAATGACCACCGGGCAACCGGTGTGAAATTGTAAACCACAGTATTACTGCGACCTATGAGCACTAGGAGAGAAGGGCTGGAGACTTGAGGAGACTTGCTGTCACTCAAACTCCAGCGGATACCACCAGCAACTGGTGTGAGATTGCTAATAATAATAATAATAATTTGACAGCCGCAGGGGACAAACTAGCCGAGGTAGGGATAAAAAGGGGAATCTTCCAAGGAGACTCGTTGTCCCCACTATTATTTGTTCTAACAATGATACCGCTTAACAGAATCCTGAAAAACAACAAAGGATACCACTTCTCTAAAACAAAAGGAAAGGTCAACCACTTAATGTACATGGACGATATTAAATTGTTTGCAAAAAACAGTGGAGAGCTTGAGACTCTGTTCAACGAAGTAAGGGAATATAGTGAGGACATAGGAATGGAGTTTGGGATAGAAAAATGCGCAATCATGGTGATGCATAAAGGAAGGCTTTCAATGACTGAGGGAATTGAACTTCCGGACAACAACAAGATTAGGGCATTGACTGCACAAGACCGATACAAGTACCTAGGTGTCCTTGAATGTGACACGATAAAACGGGAAGAGATGAAGGAGAAAATTAAGAGAGAATACCTCAGAAGGATAAGGAAAATATTAGAAACCAAATTAAATAGCAGAAATCTAATAAAAGGAATGAACACCTGGGCTGTGTCAGTAGTTAGGTATACAGGACCATTCCTAGGATGGACAAAGGAAGAGCTCGAATCAATGGATAGGCGAACAAGGAAACTTATGACGATGCATAAAGCATTACACCCTAGGGATGATACAGATAGGCTATACGTTAAGAGAAAAGAAGGTGGTAGGGGGCTCATCAGCATAGAAGATTGTGTCCAGAGAGCTAAAGTAGTCCTAGATAGATATGTGCAAACAAATAGTGAAGAAATCATAAAGAGCGCGAGGGATAGTGCAACAAACAATAAAGTAGAAAACAATGGAACAGTACAGCAAACTAGAAAAGAAAAGTGGGAAGGGAAAAAATTGTACGGCGAGTTTAAAAGACAGATACAAGATATAGCAGACGAGAAATCATGGACGTGGTTACGAAAGGGAAACCTTAAGAGAGAAACAGAATCGCTCATCATGGCAGCCCAAAACAAAAGCATAAGGACAAACTACATAAAAGCAAAAATCGACAGAACACAGACAAACAGCAAATGCCGCATGTGCGGTGAAAGAGATGAGACAGTAAACCACATAACTAGTGAATGTAGCCAACTCGCCCAGAAGGAGTATAAGCATAGACACGATAGAGTAGCAAAGATGATACACTGGGAACTAAGTAAACAAATGGGATTCAACCATGGGGAAAAGTGGTACCAGCAGAAGCCAGAAGCAGTTTTGGAGAATGACAACCACAAACTACTGTGGGACTTTGACATCCAAACTGACCACCTCATCCAGGCAAGAAGGCCGGACTTAGTAATAGTAGACAAAAAAAGGAAGGCCTGCCAAATAGTAGACGTTGCTGTACCTGCAGACCATAGAGTAAAAAAGAAGGAGGGTGAAAAAAGGGAAAAATACCAGGACCTAGCAAGGGAGTTAAAGAAAATGTGGAACATGAAAACCAGGGTAGTACCGGTCATAGTGGGAGCACTAGGAACTGTCCCCAAAACGCTGAGGGAGAGACTGGAGGAGATTGGGATTAGGGGGAGGATAGAGACCGTACAGACCACAGCACTGCTGGGAACTGCACGGATACTGAGGAAGGTGCTAGAGATATAAGGACTGCAACGAATCGTAGCTCTGTCATGATATGCGAAAGAGAGAGGAGACGTTAGCTGAAGACCTGAGGAGACTTATTGTCACTCAGCCTTCAGCGATAACCACTGGGCAACCGGTGTGAAACTGTAAATCGCAGAATTACTGCGACCTATGAGTACTAGGAGAGGAGGGCTGGAGACTTGAGGAGACTTGCTGTCACTCAAACTCCAGCGGTTACCAGCAGGCAACTGGTGTGAGATTCCAAATAATAATAATAATAATAATAATAATAATAATAATAATAATAATAAATAAATAAATAAATAAACAAATAAATAAAAAAAAAATTTTAAAATTAGATGGTAGGAAAACCCTGCCTCAGTATCATAAATGGCCTGCCCAGGAATCATGAAAATTTCTTTTATACGAAACGTTCCATTGGGGACAGCATGTCCTTTCAAGAAGTGGCACAAACAAGATATAAAATATGCTTTTTTATTCGCTAATCTTTTCCATAATATCAACTTTTATTCAATAGCTTAAATCTATATTTGAATAGACTTGTGTCTTAAAACCATGAATGAGAGAGAGCAGGATAATTTGTTATTGAACAAAAAGAACTTTAATGTGGCACGGGACCCAAATCCTCAATATTACAATTTGCCAAGCCAGGAGTTAAAGATAGTTCTTTTATATGGAATATTCCATTGTGGAAGTCAAGACTTGGATGAAAAAAAGAGTCAGATATCAATAGACATAAGACTCTTGCAGTCCCATGTGGTTTCAAATATAAAAACAAGGGTTTCAGACTCAGCAGCACGGAGGAAAACTGACAGAACACCCTAACCCCAGCGCCTGGACGTAGGATCCTCTGTAAGTCAACCATGTGAGGGGTGAATCGACCCTGGTAATCACCCAAATCCGCAGTGTTCCTGAAACTTCTGCGTCTATTTTGCACGCAATGATTACTCATAGCACTGACCCTGTAATTCTTACACTTCCACTGGGCAGGGGCATGATTCTCTCTACATATGTATATATATGAATGTGCGGATATATGTATGTATAGACGCTCGCGTGTGTGTGTATATACATGTATGAAACGTAGTGGCTTGGGTCTACGGATAATATTTAGAGGGTACAAAACCCTTGTCAAACTTACCAACGTCGCGCACACACATACATTTCTTCACTAAGAGAGAATGCCATTAGTGTAAGGGCCGAGGAGTCCTTAATTTACTATAACAAAACAATCGTAGTCATTACACCATGGTATCGTTCCGTACACCAAGAAGGGTAGGCCTCACTAACCTTGGATGGCAATATACCTAATGATAGTGTCACAATGAAGTATATCTTGGCAATGAGAATAAAATGCAACTCTTAATGAAAAAACAAACAAAATTATACCGGTTCGGTCGTCAGTCTGGACAACAAAGACCGACCCATACTAGGGAGGAACCAGTCTGGGGTCGAAAAGCATGCTACTTGAACAAACTCCTCAATCAACTTGGATGGTCACTTGAATGGGAAGAATCCCAACCCGACCACCTCGAAACTAAAACTCCCAGAATTGACGTTGAGAAGTACAATGTACGTGTTTTGTCACTCGATTGATAAACCATCAGGTATGAACCATACAAATAGAACCTGTAAACTATGAAAAGAAGATGGAGCAAAATGTCCAAATTTGAACATATCATACTTGAAACAGTTACCCGGTAAACAACTGATGATACAAACAAGAAAAATACACATGAAACCATAATAATATAGAATATGTAAAACATCAAAAAACATCAAAAACAAAGAAGAAAATTACACAAATTACCTTGACAGATATTGGGAAATAAGTGACTCGAGTGACAAAAAAAAATACGAAAAGTTTTTTTTCATGTGTTGTGTGCTTGAAGCTGTAAAGCATTCTAGACTTTTGTATGTGTGTGTATATATATATATATATATATATATATATATATATATATATATATATATTTATTTATACATACATACATACATACACACACATATATATATATATGTATATATATATACATACATACATACATACATACATACACACACACACACACACACACATATATATATATATGTATATATATATATATATATATATATATATATATATATATATATATATATATATATATATATATATATATTTACACACACACGTATTCAACAAATTAACACATTTGGTCCGACAGAATGAATTATAAATTGCATTATATTGAATAGAAACTCATTTGAAATGATCCGTCGTTACACGGATAATGTATAACTCCATTTAGACAACGTCAATAGAATAGACAATTAGAGAAAATTGGGCTGCAGCAGGAATCAAGCCAGCCAGCAATACCTTAACTACTCTAAGGTACCGATGCTCTTACCATTGAGCTGAACAGCTGCCGGGAATTCAAAGGCCATTACACACACACACATTCACACATACACACACACACATACACACACACACACACACACACACACACACACATATATATATATATATATATATATATATATATATATATATATATAGTCATTTCTGAGTATATAGATAAGGGCAATTCATATATATTTGCAGACTACATGAGAATCAAACCAGGTGCTCCGAATTGGAGGGTAGTAGAGAGGGGGGAGATTTTTCCGCCAATCTATGACTCAAGATAAAGCTTTATGGATTCATGCGGACAGTCTAATGAACACGTCATTAATCCATCCCGACAAACTAATCAACGCACCAATCAGTCAATTACGCTGAGACACGGATGCGTGATGGAGTCGGACAGAGACCCAAGGGATTGAGCAATTGATCCTGTCTCAGATGGAAAACACTATCATGCTAATAGCTACTTGGACAGAAACTCCCCGGGAGTCGAGGCCAATGATGAATGTATATTTATACAACCCTATTTTGAGAGGGGAAATCAACGATATCATTCCCTACGTTATTCACAAAAAGCCTAATAACTGAGTGAGTGGAATTATATTCATTACTGAGTTCAAGAGTTAGTTAATTGTTGCAACATTATTTAACATTGACCAAGTAAATCGCTCAAGTGATGGGATAATTTATCTTGTTCTAAAAGTGTTGGTGTATGGGTAAATAAAACTATCAAACTCACCACTTTCGAAAGCTCCACAGGCTGCTTCACGGATATTTCCCTGTCGTTAATGATCAGTTCAGATTAAACAATTTGTTGAGTTGATTCAATCACAAATATAAAATAAATGCGTATTCAACATGTTTTTTAAATCCAGTTGAAAATCAAATTCTGGCCGCTGAATCGGATGTTACAAATCCCTGTTCCCCAAGTACAACTCTTCACAAGACATGACTCAATATTGGTATAGTCTGCGTAAAGTCGTAATAACATTGATTCCTGGTAATTTGTAGTATTCATTCATTAACTCATGGTACTTAGTTTCAAAGTTCCAGGAAAAAGCTATCAGATGCAAACACCCAACCTTGCTCGTAATTTTCAATCACCAAAATGTACAATGAGGATGAATATTTAATACTTGAGAATTTGTTATCGGTGTATAATGTTGGACGACATATAGGAGATCTTTATGTGTTTGAATTCTTAGTTTTGTACGATATACCTGAGCTCACTCACAAGGACGGTGCATGATGATTTTGATTTATTTTGTCAATGTTTATATTAATGAATATGCCTATATGATGTACATATGTTTGTGTGCATGTGTATATGAATACTTCTAGTTTCCATTTTTGTTTATCCATAGGGTTATCGAAATCGAATTTGCACTTGATGTAAGAAAAAAACAGCGGCCAAGATTTAAGATGCCAGATTGCAGTTTTGTTGATGTGGACCTGAATTTGAAGATTGCCCTTGCAATATCTTGGTGAAAAAACACTCCAGTAATTTCCCAAGGTAAATCTCATATGATCGATGTATCAATGTTAAATTTTCACCGCCTTTAAAGAAAACGAATAGTATACATATGCATGTGTGTGTGTGTGTGTATATATATATACATATATATATTCGTGAACATTATGTATATATATATATATATATATATATATAATTATAAATTGCGTTATATCATATAGGAACATTTGAAATGATCTCCCGTCATTACACGGTTAATGTATCACTCACCCTAGACAACGTAAATAGAATAAACAATTAATGGAAATAGGGCTGCTGCAGGAAGCAATTTCCTTTAATTGTTCATGCCATTTACGTTGTCGAAGGCGAGTGATACATTACCCGATGACGGGAGATCATTTCAAATGAGTTTATATATGATATAATGCAATTCATAATCATTCTGTGGGATCACACACACACACACACACACACGCGCGCGCACACACACACACACACACACACACACACACACACATATATATATATATAGTGAATTATTTGATTACTAAAACATTTCTTCGATACTGCATTAGTTCTGAAATTGAAAATGCTCATTACATGAGAGAGAACGATAATAATCTTGATGCCAGTGATTTGATGAATTGATATAGGTCAATATTAAATAGACCACCCCACATGTGTAAATATTTGGAATGTTATGCATTCAATGAAAAATGGCAAAAATATATGTAAAGAGAAAGAAAATAGGTTATTATCAATCAGTATGTCAACGCTTTTCGCTCCCAAATTAGTATACACACATGCACAAACGAATGCATATATATTCATATATATATATATATATATATATGTGTGTGTGTGTGTGTGTGTTGTGTGTGTGTGTGTTGTGTGTGTGTGTGTGTTGTGTGTGTGTGTGTGTTGTGTGTGTGTGTGTGTGTGTGTGTTTCTCACAAATCAGAAAATTAATAAGATGTACGAAATGCCCTTAAGAGTAAATATTCAACGAAAGAGAAACAAATAATGACTTAATCAGACCTCATCATTTGCATTTTGTATTTGTTGTCCGATGCTCTTGTTTATTTTTCTATGGTGATATTGGATATATGTAAGCATTTCACCCAATTTGAAATTCATTCAATTCAACGAGCGATTTTTATTGTATATCTTTTCCGCCATCATTTAAAACTCTCGACGAAATAGCAGCGCACTAACTATTCATATGGCTTCTTTGAGAACTAGTACGATATCCGTCTGGTAATTAGTTTACTGCTGAGCTTTAAGTAGTTGAATTGTAAATAATTCGTATTGCCGAAATAGACGTGTTTTTTCTTCTTTCTGTAGAATTTTTACTAATCGTTTTTATAATGGCATTATTTGTTCTGTCGACGTTATCTTTGCATTCTTCTCGAAATACCCTTCAAGTGAGGATATAAGAAAATCATTCAAGTATTCTTCATTGTATTACAAGTAAGCAATATCTAGCAACGATTCTTTGAGAATTAGACTGAAAAAACAAACTTGCATAACACTCAATTGCAATTGGTCTCAATCAGCATAATTTAAGCTTGTAAAATCGGTGATAGCAAAGCGTGTTGAATACCATCACCGAACAAAATCTTATGAGGCATTAGTTTGGCGTTAAGTATCAACAGCTTGCTATCCGACGATTCCCTGGGCCTATTCGTGACGCTGATTTCTACAAGTATTGATCTGAGCTTTAGAAATTGAACTAAAAGCAAAAGCAAGAGCAGTTAAGGCTGTCAGCACTTTTTTTCGATTCGAATTTAGGTTTTTGTGTGTTTTTACTTTTATGAGACCCAGATTTTTCTATATGTTTCTCAAGTATTATAACAGTATTTTACATTATGCTGAATCGACATTATTGTGTGTCCAGATATTTTAGTTAAAATAGTTTGCAATAGTCAACTTTATGCGAAATCGAGGTTGATAGTTGTATTTCTTGAACCTGTATACTATCATTCTGCATTTTACTTAAAAGGATAACCAAATAAGCTATCCCGAGAAAATTGTTGATAACATGCATGCCAAGGAGGATAATAAAAATTCTGTTTGCAGGTAGAGGCCTTGGATTCGTCCAGTGGTCGAAAAAATCCCTTGCACAATCTCAGGAGGGTCGGTAAGCCCTGGGGCAGCCCCTTCTCATTGCTCTAAAAGAGAACGGTTGAGCCCTCTCTGACGTCTTTGCAACGCCAGTTGCGGGAACTGGAGTAATTTTTTGAACCCGTATACAGGATTAACACTAAACTGACCGTGTGCTACATCTTGCTCTCGTGGGGAAACAAATTGATATGAAACTGCTTGCAGTACATTCTGTGGTAACCATGCACCGGTGCAATAAAATAGCCGATGATAACTTTCTGGGGATCGGGTTTGCAGAGTGCAGAGGCCAAGGATTCGTCTTGTGACCTTAAAAAATTAACCTGCCCAGACTTGGAGGATCAGTAAGCCCCGGGGTAGCACCATCCGTTGTACTAAAAGGGATTAGTCGGTTTCCCATTAACACTTTCGCCACACAGGTTGCAGACACTTGAGCATTTATTTTCCTTCCCATATACTGGACCTTGTATTAAACCGATCTCGTGTCACATCTTGATCTCGTGGGGAAGCGAGTAGGTATGAATCCGATTGCCTTACATATACCAAAATCGGACCGATACACAGAATCTATATTCCATATCATTGGCTCTGATCTTAACGTAAGGACATGTAAACTAAACTAAGAGGAGGATCCCAATTCAAGGATAGAGAAATAAACAGAATAGAATGACATCATTCATCTTACATATTTACTTGATTATCAGTCTATGTGACTAGTATCCGTCTCGGTAAATAGTAGAAACCTACTATGAGTTTGAGTTGTATACCTTACACCATTGCAAATGATAAATGTTCAAGGTCAAGTAGAACCATACTTTCTAAATTATTTTTTGCGAGTGAAGGAGGTCATTTCTAGCTTCCCAAGATCAATGAAACATATTTTCAACCTACAACCCCATTTAGCGACTTGTGCGATTAAGTCAAGTTCAGTTTGTTTAAATACCATTGTTTTACTTGATATATCATTATGAATTACCAACAGAATTATATAATGATTCTAAAACGTTTTCATGTTTATTTTTGGGAAAAAAGCCTTTGACCTTTTAGGGCCTTATTTTCACGGGTTCATACGTACGATGTAGATTCTCTAGAATCTAAATGCTTATAAATATTTTTATGAATTATTTATTTGACCATATTTATTCTCCGTTGATTTTTTTCTTTCATGATTTCAATTCTTGATGCTACGGCTGTTCAGTTATTGACTGTGATGGCAAGCTCGTATTAAAACTACTTCAATTGGTGAAACTCCAACGGAAAATAAGAGCAGACCAATGGGCAGACGCGCAAAAAAATTTGCAGATGTACTATTCATACGCATAAAAAATACGTACAGCACATAGAATAAAACTCATGCTTTCCATCTCACATGGTGCCTAACCCCCAAACTGGAGTCAACTTTACTCTTCTTCCGTTACAAGAACAGCAAGAAACATCCTCACCAAAATCAGGTGTGTGAACCGGTATGAGAAATTAACACCCTCTAACGTGATTTAAAATCACGATCAACTGTTTACCTGGAGGCTGTTTATCGACAGAGCTAAACTAAAAACTCGCAGATGTAACTAATACTCATCATACAGATACGTTAGGGCTTATTTCATTCCAAAAGATAAATATATTTACACAAAAATACACATTTTTTAATATTTTTTTCACTTATCATATATACAATACAAAAGTTGCAGTTATCATCTTCACTCGTAGTAGAAGTTTGAATGAAGTTTTAACCTACTGTAGTCAGTCTAGTTCGAATATATTATTGTGTTGGTAACATTTTTACATACAAAGCATGACATATAAATGGCAAAATATGAACGTTTTTTTATAATTTCCTTTTACTGTTTACACTCTAGGTAAACATTACACTTGGGTCATTGAAAACAGAGATGAATCGCATGTAAAAAAAAAAATGCTATTTTAAAACCGTTTAAACGGAAAACAGGATACATCTCAAATGTTTCCATAAACATTATATTATTTTGTGATACTGCAATTCCAAGATGATCATAATAGTCAAAATAATTTGTCGCATCATTTGACCATCATTAACCGTTATAACCATTTTATTTTTTCTTCACGTGATTGAGAAAATGTTATGAAGAATGCATTGGAAAACTCAAATTGATCAATGGAAAACTGTTTTCTTAATAAAAGAAATTTCATATCATTGTCAAACATACTCTATATTATAACTGCATGTTTTATATCACTTGGTTGGCTTCAACTCAAAGAGTAATACGTATTGAGAAGGGTAATGCATATGCAATATCAGAAATATATGTATATATTTTGTTTTAACAGTCTTCTATATGAAATTCCTTTAGAAATTCAGTGTCCTAATGATTATGATTCATGAGCGATCCGATGAAGAACGTTTACAAGGTAGATATGGCTTTTTAGTATAAGTAAACTTCTTAAATTTATCAAACAATGTATGACTCCGTCGATTACAAGCATCTCCTACCAGTATTAGAATTCAGGTTTCACGCCAGAAATGTAATCATTTGGATTTGATTTGATTTTCCTAACAAGAGCATCTTTGGCCCCCGGGAGTAAAAAATCGAGTTGGATGAATCCACTGAACAATAATAGCATCGGACATATAGAGAAAGTTAACATTTCATCGATATTCTATCAATCCTTGATACTCGGATTTGTATTTATAGAGTATGTCTACTGAACTGACTTGCTTCTATCTCACCGATTCATCTTCTGACAAATTAAAATCAATTTGCGTTTCAGTAGTTTTCTTATTACCCTTTTGATACTTCATAAAATGGGAAGCACAGTCATCCATAATAATCTTTTAGTAGTAATGTGACACATTTTTGAAAACGTTATAAATCCGTAGTCTTGATAGTCAATGTCATATTATATTCAATCGTAAAATCATCTTCTGCAGGAACAGCCTTTTACCGTCCGGTGATGTACATAGGCATTCATCAAGATTCGCTTGATCTCTCTATCATAGGCATCACGGAGCCAGTGCTTTCCAAATTTTATCTAGTTCGTTCGTAATATTTAGCGGTTGTCTGATATACGTGCAACATGACCAGCCAAATGACCTATTCTTCGATAGGACCTATGATTTTTTTTCTGACACCTTTGTTTCCTCTATTATTTTGTACTGTCTTGTGATGTTGAGCATGATTTTTTCATCATATGCACATGGTATGATTCTGAGTTTGAGAGTCGATACTTTAATTATGTTCCATGTTCTAGCTCCATAGGTGATTATCAGCAGGATGCATTAGTTGCTGACTCCTTTTTGTGACTTGTGGGGCGTTCTTGTTCTTGAAGGTTAATCTTGCTCTAACAAAGATTTGCCAACCTAGAGTTATTCTTCGTTTGATTTCATGGAGATTCATGGTCTTGAGCAGATGTAGTTGTCTACTTTCCTCGGATCTTCGTTTTCGAATATGATCGTTGTACTTTTGTTCTGTACGGGTTCGTGTACATGACATTTGTTTTACTGAAGCTCATATGGAGACCAACTTCATAGCTTTTATTCATTCAGTTCGTCTAGCAATATTCGGAGGCAATGATGGTTCTCAGCAAAAACGACAATATCATCCGTAAGACACTCAGTTAATCAGGTATTCGGTATCTATTTTGATTACCTCATCTTCCTAGTTCAGGTTTCGGAAGATCATCTCGAGGTAGGCTGTCAAGTGTTTGCACGAGATGGTCTCACCTTGTCTTACTAATTTTTTTCGATCTGTTAGAGCTCAGTCTTCACGTAGCCTGATAAAGGAATCGCTAAGTTGGTGGATATGTTGCAGTTCTTTGACATATAGAGGGTCCGGGCTTCATTGCAACTTTTTTTCATCTGAGTAATCACCCAATGAATTACTGATACCAATTGTGGCTTTTATAAGTAGCTATTCAACCACTGACCATCTTCATTCGTTAAATAAAATAAAAGAAAGAAAAAAAAAACAGAAGAATATAGAATGCCACTTGCTGGAGCATTAGCTGACTTTGAAATAGCCTCTGACTCAATTGAAATCAATATTATTGATCGTAAAATAGTCCACCAATATCATTTCATTTTCCAGTGACGACTGTAACATTTACCAGTATTTTACCCACCACGCAAAAAAAAAAAAAAAAAGAAAGAAAAAGAATGAATTGCCTTGGGCCAAAAAAATAACAATGGACAAGAGCATGAAATATTTAGATTTATATCTAAAGTATCGAATACATTAAAATAACTCACATACTATTGGGTAAGCAACTACGAAGAGCTCCAAAAGCTTTTACTTATAGACAAATAAGAAACTGTAGTTTTCTTGTCATATTATTTTCATAAATATTTCCAGCTAAGAATTACTTTGTTACATCCTTATCATAATTTAGTTATCAATATAAACTTACCTTATTAAAATTCTCAAATAAATATGCTTCTTCAATTTGATTTATTTTCAGGAAAATATATACTCTTATTTCGATGAACACCAAAATTCGCTTCCACTCAAAGGGTTAATTTCTGTTTAATTAATTTCTCTTGAGCTATCAAGTGAACCAATTAATTCCCCTGAACAACGTCTAATGAAATTGCTCTTCGCAAATTAATGAATAAGAAACAATTTCTGTGTCAAGTTTCATTCAGACAATGGTATTAGTTTCTAGAATTTGAGTTCAAATCAGATCAGAACAGTTAATTTGACACCAGAGACTGATGAAGTCATTTTATTGTCTTATCAACTGATTTGTCTATTCATGGGTTGGTGTTCTTCGTTAACTTTACATAGCCCTTGTACTATTATTTGTTAATCATCACTATTTTCCATTACAGAAGAAGTGGTCAAATTTTTGGAGGTATCCATGTAAAATGAGAGTCATAGTTGGCAGAAATATACACTAACATTGGATCTCAAAAAAGCTACCCTTAAACATCATTTAAAAAATGAAAAAAAGCTTTCTCTTAATACGGATAGTTTTTAGATTTGATTTAAATTTGTAGCCAAGATTCTACCAGAGAGGATGATTACTTCCTCTGAAGACTCATATTTCCATTATTCTTCTCAGTATTCATTAAGACCCCAGTAGTGCTGAAATTTGCTCATTATCAATCATTCCTCTGATGTCAAGCTCCTCCAATCGTGTTTTCAATGTCTTCGGCATACTTCCCAGTGCACCTATTATTATTGGTACTTCCCTGACCTTCATATTCAGCACTTTTTTCAGCTCATTTTGCCAGGTCCTAGTATTTTCCTAGATTTTCACTCACATTCATATTCACTGTGTGACCTACACACAAAACCACAACTATTATTTGGAAGGTTCTCTTTCCCTCGTCCATGATTACTAGAACTGGACTTCTTGTTTGGATGGGTTGGCTTCTACTTTCCTTAACAGTCTTCGTTTGGCGCTGATACCATTTGTCTACATGGTCGAATCTTCGTGATTTGCATAGTTCCTAGTGAATAACAGTTGCTATCAATATTCTGGTACTCCTTTTAGGCTAGTTTACTAAGTTAACTGATTATGTGGTTTATATTCTCACTTCTATCCCACACCTTGGCGGTATTTGCTGTTTGTTTGGGTTCCGCTGATTTTTGCTCCGACATAGGCCTGATGCTCTTGTTTTGGGTTGCCGTGATAAAGAGCTCTGTTTCTGTCTTCAAGTTTCTTCAGCGTAACCATGTTAATGAACGTTTGTCTGCGATCTTGTGGGTCTGTCTTTTGAATTCCTCGACTTTTTTTTTCCTGGTCACATTTTCCTTTCTTGTGGCTTCTTTTGCTACTTCATCTCTTGATACTTGTGTGTTGTTCGCTGCACTTCTTCCAGTGTTTTTCATAATATTTTCTATTTTTTTTTATACCGTTTTGGCCAATTGGATACAGTCTTCTCTTCTGTATCGCCTTCTTTCCTCTTCAGTCTATCAGTATCGTCTTTGGCTAGTATAGCCTTTTGTGGAAGTTTCCTTCACGCTTGCCAATCCGTTGATTGGAGATTCATCCTTTACCCACTCAAGAAACGGACTCATTTATCTTTCTACCAATGCTGTCCATGAGTTCATTTCTCGTATAAAAATAAACTGTTATTTAGCTTATTCACGAATATTTTTCTTAACTACCTAAAGTATACCTTTTTAATTTTCTCTTTCATTTCTTCCTGTTTTTTCAGGTTAAATTCCAAACTGCTTCGGTATTTGTATTGGCCTTGTATAATGCTCTAATTCTTTGTTGTCTTGTAAGTAGATTCTTTCCCTCTAGCGCACATTTTTCTAAACTGAATTTCCATTCTAAAGACGTTGATGTATCCTTTAATTTTGTTAAACAACATTTCAGGCCATTCCATGTTTTTGCAAATAATTTGATGTTATCCATGTACATAAGGTGGTTGATTTTCCCTTTTGTTTCGGAGAATGTGTATTGTTCGTAGTATTTCAAGATTAGGGAATAGCCAGTACAATAATGTTAGAAACAAAGAGTCCCCTGAACATTACCCTATTTTTCCCGCTCTGCTAAGTTTTCTCCTGGAACAATCAGAGTTGGCCATGAATCTAATCATTGGTTTGCTGATCATGAATATCCTGAGCCATTTCAGTATCTAGCTAAGAGAGATCATGTAATATATTTTATTGTGGTTAATCTTCAACATCCTAACATCTTTTTCTGCTTTTCTTTATTTTTTTTGGAATCATCTGATCAATGTAGAGCAAATCCTTTGCCCTTTCAGTTCCTTTCCTATATCCTTTCTGTCCTACTAGTGAGGGTCCGCTTCTTTCCATGGAAATATATATTTTGTCTGCTATCTACCCAGTCAGATTTTTCCAAATTAGCGGTAGGCACTTCATGTGATAGGTCTATAGTTGCTTGCCTGGTTCCATTTTTCAGGAAACTTTTGGATGAAGGCCGTTCTACCACTGGAAATCCAGTCTAGGATTTCACCTTCATCTAGGCAACTTTAGAGTTGGTGATTCAATATTTCATAGTGAGTTGAATTTCTTAAACCAATATCCGTGAATTCCAATGGGGCCCTGATGCTTTCCAATTAGCTATTTTCGGAAAGCATTTATCAATGGGGTTCTATTCAATGCCATCTGTTCGCCCTCATCTATGAGTTCTTTTTTAATTATCATCTAATAATTCTGGAGATGATTATTATTATTATCATTATTATTATTATTATTATCATTATCATTGTTGTTGTTGTTGTTGTTGCTTTAGTTATATTTCCCCTGAAAATATTATTGAGAATGATTTAACTCAGGTGTAAAAAAAACTCGGGCTTTTGAGCTCAGGTCTTTTCCCAAAGTTTTATTGTGCAAAAGTAAGTGAAATTCTAAACGTTTACATTAGTTTTATTTTGTTTCAATTCAACAGTTTCTCCCTCTTTAGTATGATACAATATCAATTGTAAATGAAGACGGCCTAGAAGAAAACATGCTCATACAAAAGATATTCTCTTCATTTCTGTCAATTTTCGAGTTAAATATTACCTCTTATTGCTGATTTATAGATAATTGAAATAACCGATAGGGTTGAGACTCAAAACATCTTCTTCTTGAGAATATTCAACGAACTCCATATGCTTCCTTAGAAGGGAAAACTTGTATTTGTATTATATATAGGTGTGTTGCTATCGTTATAATTGGTGTCTGTAACCGAAAAAGCATTGGTTATTATGTAATCTCTAGCACCTCTTTTTCAAGGTATAGTAGGTAAAAGAATTTACAAATATTCATACATACGGAAACAGCATGTTGCTTACATCTATTTTTTTAGATGCCTGCATTGCGTATGTATCGTACGTGCTCAGATTATGTCAGTTTTGTTTTTGAAGCCGTGTACAAATCGCTGAACCTCTCCGACCATTGGCATCGCGTTGAGCTCTGATGCTGTAGTTATTTTTTGGAAAAACACTCAAGAAAAATAAGGCTGTAGTCACAGCTGTTTGTGATACATTTTCAAAGTGTGTGAAGCCCTGAGAATACAGATGCTGGCTAATGGAATTTGCAACTGGATAACTTTGGAGCAGTTGCGAAATATTTCAGACTCTGAACTAAATTCATCAGTTAAAGTGGTACTATTTACTTCTGCTTGTAAAATCACTTACTTTTTTGTCCATTGGTAAAGGTGCATGCTCTATAATTACTCACTTTTATAATTATTACGCCATAGAATCTCGCTGTCATAGAGAAAATAGCGATTTTTTTTTAGAAGCGGTCCGATTCACAACGAAGTAGTGCACCATTCGATATTATCCTCAGCAGCTTCAGTGCTTTTTTGTGTGATTATTGCTGCGTTAATGACAGCGACGATTGATTATATTTTTCATATAAAAATTTCTCTGTATCAATATTTTCTTCATGTTTTCCATTCATTTCCCTTTTTAATCCTTGGGAAGATCGCAAGAAGAGTTAATATAAAAATAAAAAAAGAAGATCGAAGTGTACATAGCGTATTTCGAGTAACAGCTTGACTGTCACATATTTCATCCAGTCCATAAAGATACCCTCTCCTCAACAATTTCATTTTTATGTTTTTCCCGCTTGATGTCCTTGTACATATCATATTTTTAGCCTTTTTTTATGCTTTTATCTTTACTTCTAGCTGAAACAAATGCAATAGAGCATAAAGTCAATGACGGTCAACTTATGACATGATCAGGGCGATCCTGGTTCCGTGATGTGCTCAGCCGAGCTCGAAACATTGGCTAAAATTATTATTAGCCACGGGGTTGTCACACACTTGACCAGACTGGATCTCCTGAACTTTACAGCGCATGCACATGAGGGTAACACTTGTCATAAGAAAGAGGGAAAAACAAAGAGGAGAACATAAAATGAGAAGAGAAAAAAGGGAAGATGGGGAAGAGGCAAAGTCTATGCAGAGAAAATGAGGCAGAGAGAGAGAGAGGGGGGGAGAGAGAGAAAAGAAACTGAATATTCAAGAAAAGCAGGGAGTGAGATGAACCCATTAAAGAGAGAACAGTGCCATAGATAATGGTGATTATAATATCGATGGAGATATTATTAATCCAATGTCCTTACTGACGATGATGATGATTCATACTAAGAATAAACTAATAGAAGTAAAAGTATTATTATCAATGTTCCGATCGATTATTATTATTATTATTATTATTATTATTATTATTATTATTATTATTATTATTATTATTACAAGTTGTGCATAATAGTAGTAACTGATGTTGCAGAAGAAAAAATAGCATATCAAGGGGGAATAATTCATTTATTTCACATTCATTCTCGCCAATCTAAGACTGTATCTAACTCCGTTGCATTTTACTCATGGTACTTCTGGTACTGAGGTACCTTTTTCGCATTCTTTTATAAGAACGAATATTAGGAGCATACAAGGATAAAGCGTACAACTCCTCAATTCTCAGTTTCTTTGTATGTTCAAACTTGACAATAACTGAAATTTCCTTGACTTTTCTGACATGGAGTTTCTCTTTACACGTTTTGCTGGGAAGAAAAACGGTAGTGGGCTTCATATATTTAATTCTGAATGGTAATGAACTTTGAAGAGAGTTCAATGGTCTTGGAAGCAAAAAAAAAACGCACTTTTAGCACTGAACAGAAAACAGCGTTTAAAATGTTGAAGTATGGAATACTAAAATATTTATCGTTCTCCTGAGTTTCCTTGCAACATAACTTGAACCGAGCAAGTATTATGTATAAAAAAAAAACGAAATTATCATTCAATTTCTCTCTACGTTCGCTACACTCATTTCGATAGGGATTATTTTCATTTCAATTGAGGAAGTATTATAAATCATTATCATTATTTTTTTCAAGTACCTTCTACCCTCATTCCGAGTGTTATACGCCTTTTATCACTGCTTTACGTGGGCGGCTTCCCTTCTCAACATTAAACAAGCAAAAAAAATTATATCATCTACGGTAGGATAGGAAATGCTGTTTTAACATTCCATACTTAAACATTTTAAACATAGTTTTTTGTCCGATTCGAGAAATGCATTTTTTATTTTTGCTTATAGCATTATTGGACTCTCAAGAGACGTAAAATTTTACCTATCCCTCCAACTGAGTACTGCGACCAGTGACAAAGCTTAAGTTTCTGTTGCATGCGTCAGCTTAGTGATCATTGCAAGTTTCAAGTTTATATTTACGAGTTTCTATAATCAATCCCTTGATAGGATGCAAATCTACCAAAGTGATACCATCATCCTAATCAAACAGCTTTGATGGTATTCAATTAGATTTCCTAATGTAGAGTTTTCTACACTCTCCGCTTGTATCGGGAGTCGAACCAAGAATCTTGAGTGTGAGAGGCAAATGCGCTAAAAATTACACGAAACCAAAACAACAGAAGGATAACTGTGCCTAAATTAATAAGTATATTAGAAACGAGAACAACTTCTGTAAAACCTAATGAGATGATATTCTTTCTTTAATTATTAGTTGTTTGATTTCATTTATAGATGATCAATATTTCCTTGATGGCTTTCCATAATTTTCCTATCCTTTTCATTTCTTTCTTTAAAAGATGATATTTACATATTGAGAACAAATTTTTCCATAACCAAATATTCAGTGATATTTGTCCGAGAATCCTTCCAAATATCGTCAGTCATAAAAAGATGTAATTCTGATATGAACTCCGTGCTGGAGTGATACGTCTGAGAGTGATTAACTAATCGAGTTTTACGACCGTAAGCTCGATAGAGGACGGGATAACAGACTGGAGGGCATGTATTTTCAGCTAATGATGACATTAAAGTATACCTACTTCCTAAATCCCAGCTTTACAGTATACTTAGTTCGAAAACGGTATTTTCATTGTTTGCTTTCTTTAGTTATAACTTCAACATTGTGTTTTTCATTTTATTTTGATACTTTTGATACAATATTTATCATTTTGTTGGTTTTTTTTCTAGATTTTCTTGATTTTTTCTTCGAGATTTATTTTATCTTATTTGCACGTAAATCCTATAAGCCCATTCATTTACATTCTCATGTGATTTGCACATTTGCAACCTAGATAATTTGTCGAAGATGCACACGCATAATTTTCAAAAGTCATGCACATTCAAAAATTCTGGTGGTTAATTGAAATGCTTCATATATATATATATACACACACACACACACACACACACACATATATATATATATATATATATATATATATATATATACATATATATATATATATATATATATATATGTGTGTGTGTGTGTGTGTGTGTGTGTGTGAATATACAGATTGCCATTTGTATATTCAACGCTGTTTTCTTTTTAAAAATAAATGTTGCTTTTGGACTTTTCCTTCTAAATTCACTTTTTTGCGCCATTCCATTCAAAATAACCTATATTACGATCAAGTTTCTTGAAATACGTGTTGTTTTCCGTGTTGATCCACTTCTTCGTGATCATCTCCAATTCTGTTCATTGTTTACGATATAATAACTTGACTGAATACTATTCAAAGTTTCTGTTTCAGTGTAGATTCCTCTGCATGTATAGGATATGTGTATATACACACACACATATGCACACACCCATATATATATTTATATATATATATATATATATATATATATATATATACTCCATTATATATTTTGCAACTTGTACGAATGCAAAAAGAAATACAAAACAAATTTTATCCATTGTTGATTATATTTAATCAGAGTGGTCAATAGTCAGCGAAGTAAATAGAGCTATTGATATACGAAAATAACAATTACAAGGATATATAAACGGCGAATGTCAACATTTCATGCATAACACACTCTTCAGCAATCAACAATTTACTGTCTCACAGACCTATCGGTTAACCTTTGCTATATTTGTTGCCATTTATTTTTGTTAAGTGATCAGTCTATATCCATATTTGTTACTCAATTATTTGTGTAATATCCTTCACCCTTGTTTTCCCTCCAGTCCATGTTGATGAATCTCTCAGAGTTATCCCTTGCGTTGCTCTTTCCATGGCTCTCTGTGCGATTCTATATTGGTACTCAATTCGTACTGTTAGCCTCCATGTTTCGCATCCGTAAATCCTAAATGTTATCATGCATTCCTTATATATTTTACATTATAAGCACCTTGGCGAAGTGCTTTTCAATACGTCCTTCTCCATACCAAATGCTTTCCAAACGATCGTTGTATGTGGTTTTATTTTGCTTTCTTGGTCTTTCTCTCACTTTATTATCTGATCTAGGTAAAGGTATTCGTCAAACTCTTCGAAGGCCCCTCAACTTTATTTGTATGGTAATTTTGGGGTACCTTATCGCTGAACAAGACCTTTGTCTTTGTTCTGATTGTCTTCAAATTTAACTTAAACTTCCTCTATTCATATCATTCAATATGCTTTGAAATTCTTCCAATGCCTGTCACGTCACTGAAACATCATCAGCAAATCTCAAATGATTCAAATAATACTATATCTATGATAATACCATTTCCCTCCCAGTTAGTTTTCCGAAAGACGCTTTTAAGGCTTATCGTGAATAACTAAGGTGATATTGCACCTCCTCGTGTTACTCTTCTTCCTGTTTTTATCATATTTTATCTCTATACTACATATTATTGCATTGCCATTTTCTTATATGTTCTGAATGACTTGTACGTAACCCTTGTTCATGCCATTTTCTCGCATTGGGATGAATTCTGCCGAACGTTCTTCCCAAAATCTACGAAGGTCAAACAAGGTGATTTCTAGCATTGTAATGACTTTTCCATTAGTTGATTTATTGTATTTAGGCGCTTCATTGTTAAATAGCCACCCGAAGCTCCTCTGTCTACATGGTGAGTCCGTCAGTGATTTTTTTTTCTGTGTGAATAGTTTATATATATTACGTAATGTTCTTGGCCGGTAGTTGCCGAGGCCATGATCGTTTCCTTTGGAGTAGGATCACTATACCTACACACTAGTATCCATCGGTTTATCAGCTTCTGGTTTTGAAATGTACACATTTTCATTGTATTCTTCAATTATTCTTAACATCTTGTTCCGACATTTGATAACTTTGTCTGTCCTTTAGTGCTAGTATCTGTTTTTTTCCGGTATGATCCGTGGCTCAGGAGTGCTTTTACCTCCCCCATTTTCTGATAGCCTTCTCATTGCTTTCCTTCCATTTTTCTAACTGTGTTCTTTTGTTTATTAATTAGTCATGTTCTTTTCGTTTGGGTTTGTCTCATTTGATTTTTATTCTTTTTTATTGAATTGAATGTTGTTTTTGTGTATATCCCCGTGTTATGTTTTTGTGTGTTTCTATTTCCTACTATCGCTGATGCTTCTTTGATTATATTTGTGAGACTATCTCTCGTTTCTTTTTGTGACTGTCACTATTCCACATGGCCTGAAATATGTTCTTTATCACTACTCGAAAATTGGTAATGTTTTATATATATATATATATATATATATATATATATATGTGTGTGTGTGTGTGTGTGTGTGTGAAAAAAGATTAAAAGGTAAAGTGAGAGATAGTGAAACAGAATGCGAGAATTATGATTAAATTTGAAAACATGGTCCACCTGCCGATAGGAGACACAAAACTAATTTGTTGTGGAAACCATAAACAAGATAATCATGCCAGCTGTCTTTTTATTAAAAAAAAAGATATCGAGTTCTGTATATGTAGAAACATCACCCAACTCATGGTACACTCACACACATACAT
>OY735201.1:46722596-46782596 GCA_963457665.1 Thysanoteuthis rhombus | reverse complement strand
GATTTTTTGCTTGCCTTTTCTTCTTTTTTTTAACCTTTTGGGGACTATATTGTGAGGAGTTTATTAATAAAATTTAGATTCACCAGAATTTAAATGTATCTAGGTATGTTTCACTCAATATAACATGATTTCCAGTGGAAATTCTGACGCTGCGACTGTTCAATTATTGACTGTGACGGCGAATCTTTTTTTTTCTCGACAGTGACTTGGGGGTAGAGGCTTTGTCTACATCTCCATATCTTCTTTATTCGTATATATTTCTTTCTCTGATCCCAATATTTCTCATTTTTCGTTTTCCCCCAGTTTCTCTTGCTCTACCTTTTTCCCTCGTCTCTTGACAATCCCTCATGTTATTTCCGCCCTCTCTTGTCTTACGGCTAAACTTTCTTACGAAAACCCCAATGTAGACTTTTAATAAATGATTATATATCTTACTTTCTTTACTCTTTGCAGGGGATATATCACAACATTTCCATTTTTCCTCGAGTGAAACATTCTTCATCTAAAGTCCTGTTTCTCATTTGCTTTCTCCTCCTCCTCCTCTTTTCTCTCTCTCTCTCTCTCTCCAACCCCATCTCTTTTCTTCTCACCCCTTCCTCGTTACCTGCCCTCTTTATATACTTCATCTCTCCCCTCTTTTATACTCTACCTCCAGCACCCTGTATAACCACTACCAACACCCACCACATTCACGTTGTTCTTTCCGGCTCCCATCATTATATTCTTCCCCAGTCGAAAATATTAGAAAATATTAAAGTCATTAAAATTTTCTCCTCTCGTGTCAGCCCCTTTCCATACACCCTGCTCAAACCTTAAATAAGACTCGTCTCTCACAATCCTTCATTCTTCGTTTCTCATCTACCTCCCAGGAAATCTTACCACGTCCGCCTTGGAGCTTCTTTTGACCAGACGCATCCCACCCACTTTCCGACCCCTCATCAGCCACTATCCGCCATTATTACCACCATCATATCCCATCGCGATTCTTCGAATTTTTCCTTTCTTAAAAAAAATATTCTTATGCCTCAGACACTGTCATCACCATTAGCGTGATCAATTATTGCTCAACGTGGTGCGTTTATCATTCTTATTATTGACATCATTATGGTTGTCGACGCCACCGCCATTATCATCATCAGTATGAACATTATCACTTCTCATGGTTACATCATTGTCATCACTTTCTGAAAGAGAGATCCAACTAGCTTTAAAAATTCCAAGTCGAATATAAATATATAAATCTTAAAAATGCATACCTTTGCATTTTCAGTTATTTTATATTATATAAGACTTCATTTAATGCATTCACAGAGCGGAAAAATAATGCTAAAATGATCTATGAATAATAGGATAAAATTCTGTTGCAATTTACTATTTACAAATCTATACTATTTCAATATCTACGTGTCAAATCTACACTTCTTTTCACATTTTGAGAATCATCAGGCAATTTTTGCTTATTTTTTAAAAATGCATTTTAAAAATATATTTTTCCCATTCAAATTCTGTTCTATTCCACGAATTTATTTTCGCTCGTGAATTGTGTGCTCATGAAAAAATTTTAAAATCAAATCACAGCCATTTATTTTGTTTTCTTTTTTTTTTGTTTTTTGTTTTTTTCAAAATTATATATTTCAAAGATGAATGTATAATTGCTTTTTTTGTATTTTTCAAGGAAGGTCTTTTTTTTTTATTTATCTATTGCAAATACCACACCTTTTAGGTAATTGAAAAGAAACAATATTGTCTTTAATCCATGATTTTGTAGATTAAAGTAGTATTCAGTTTAGAAGATTCAATATTTATGAAAATATTGGTTCGACGGTGTAAAATATATCTTTCCAATAATTGCACTTTTATGCAATGAATTGAAACATTTTGATTGTCCAAAATAAACCACACATTTTCTCAGATTGTTAGAATCCAGAAAGTCTAACAGATTAAAAAAAATCTTGTTCTAAAAAGATTATTTGTATTTGGGACAATATATTATATAACTTTTTTTTATTTATATGATTTTATGGAGAAAAGAGATTTTGAAGTTTTTCAGCCAGTCTCACAGGAATATGTTTTCCTTAATTTATCTCCATCATTTTGCTGACTTTAAAAAGAAATCTTTAGAGTGCGATCATTAGAATCACGCATAAATGGAGAAAGAAATGAAAATATATTCGCATGAATATAGGAACTACTTTAAATCATTCCCTTACTGTTCATCAACGAAAAAGTGGTTCTTGTGCTCAATTTATAAGGAGAAAGAAGAGAAAAATAGTATTGGCTGTTGAGAAATGTCTTCATTGTAGGATTTGAAGCATGAATAAAGAAATGGTGAGAATATACCAGATTTCCAGCCGTATGTAGGATGATAGTTATTACCTCAGAGTGTCATTTTAGTGATATGCTCTAGCAACAAATGTGTCCTGCTTATATTTGGCTTATGTATTTGAGACTTAGTAGAGGCTAGGATTTCAGAGGTCATATTCAAGAAAACCTGGTCTTCACAAGGTAGGTTGCTTCAGCAATCTTCCTTATCCATCAGTTTTTGTGCTAAACAACGGTAGGCTTAGTACACACGCGCGCACACACATTATATATATATATATATATATATATATATATATATATATATATATATATATATATATATATATATATATATATAATACTGATATTGTCTATAGATACATTCTTATAGAACTATACGTATTTTTCTTCGAAAAAAAGCACTGCTTCAAATATTTTTGGATGGATTACAAGTGCAATTTAAATACTAACGCCATGTTTTGCTTTCTGAATTATGTCGATTCCCATCGTCACTAAACCATTCTATGCGCTCGCGTGCTAGATTCGACTATCAAACGAGACTAGGATGAACTACATACTTAACGGGGAGTGTTTGGTTAACGGGGATGGAGGAGGCTGATGTGGTTTGAATCAAAAAGACTACAAGTCCCGGTTGATGAAAAATTGCTCGCTGATAATAATAGTTGACAACTTTGTCTTTGGCCTGGCTAAGCGGGTTAGTTTAACTAAAATTTCTCAATAACTTGACTGAGAAACTCAAGTGTGAGTAAAAGCTCAATTCAACTATCAAACGGAGTTGTGTTGGACTAAAAAGCTTTATAAATAAAAAAGTTCATGTTAATTCCAAAACGTAGATGACAGTGTCAATGAGGAGTCAGATAGAAAATAAGAAAAGAGGTTTCGTGAATTTATATCGTTAAAGCTTATATTTTACGAAAAGGGGAAGGAAAGAGGAGAAAATGATTAGCTACCTTTTGGAGGGTCGAAATCTTGGCCACATTATACATGAGCCAGTCCGAACTACTCCTCTGCCCAGACCGCTGACCTCTACAGCAGGTTCGGTATCTGCTTGCAGCGGGATATTGTATCGGACAAAGCTGAACCTAAACATCAATAAGTGTTGCTAAAAAGATATTCTGAAAATGTTAGTTGATATGGTATTACGTCTAAGAAAGTAGAAATTACTAGTATGATTTTTTACGAGTATATAGATATATAAATGATAGATTACCTTTCTGCAAGAGTTATAGATTTTCGTGTACAAGTTGCACGAGATTCAAGAAGTTATTAAGATTGCTTATTTTTCTTGATTTAAAATTGCCTGAAAATATAATGGCTTATGCCCTTCTCATGACGTTGCAAGGGTCCACTACAATTCAGTCCTATCTGTTCATGCATACACACACGCAAAGATATTCCTATTGATAAATGCATGTATGTGTGGAATACATATGTATATAATTAATAATAGTGTCATCCATAAACAGCAGTTTCGTCGTGTTACAACTCCTCAGAGTTATTATTATTATTATATATATATATATATATATATATATATATATATATATATATATATATACACACACACACACACACATATATATATATATATATATACACACACACATATATATATATACATATATACATGTATATATGTATATATATATATATATATATATATATATATATATATGTGTGTGTGTGTGTGTGTGTATATATATATATATATATATATATATATATAGAGAGAGAGAGAGAGAGAGAGAGAGAGTTGATCAGTAAATTCATAGCCTGACACAGATAGTAGTTCGTTGTGAAGGGAAATATCTATATTTTCAAAAGCTTAGAAAGAGTAAGTGGGATATGGAATCGATTAAGAAAATAGCAGAATTCAACACAGGGATTGTATGAGTAAAATCAACTGATATGAAAAAAATCGATTTAATTATGATCGTAAGTCAACAGCTTTAATTGATATTCTGAAATCAGACCAGAAATAGTAAGAAAGCAAACAAAATATTTTGAAAGAAATAGGAAGAAGGGCCACTTTTGTTGGGGCAGGGGTCCCCAGTTATATTAACCCTAGCAGATCAACGGGTTACTCGTTCAAGTCTTAAAATTGAATAAGCGTTCTAGGCTTTTTGTCAAAAGCCTCTCCACCACGACATCACCATTAACCTTACACGAGAACTAGAAAAATAGTTGAAGTGCGTTATCAACAAAAGATGTATGGAATTATTTGTTCTTTTTTTTATATTAATTTCTTTTTCATTTTATTCTTTTATTTTGTATTTCTGATTTTTGTACTCCTCAGGCCCTTCCTCGGGATAAGAAAATCGTTCATTTCCACTCCAACCACAACACCTATACACTCTGGTTCTTGCAAACGTTTTTTTTTTTCTCGTGAAAGGGCGCATCGCTTGGTTTCAGCTCTTCTTGTAAGGCCCCTGTAAAATGTAAATGAAGTTTAAGAGACATTTTGGGATGATTCACGAGATTCCTTCTCTTCATTTATTGTATTTCTCTCTTGAATTGATTTTTCCAACATTGAATGTTATTTCATTTTTTTTTTCAATTATATCCTTGTATTTCCCTGAATCAAGATATCAAAATAAAGTAAGAAATAGAAAGACAGTGATAAAAAGTGAAAAAGTTAATGATATCTCAAGAAATGAGCAAAAGATGGTGATGATGATCGAAGCGATGATGATGTCAGTAAAATGTTAGAATGAAAAAATTAAAAAACTGTAATAAAAAAAAATATGTATACAAGTGTAACTATATATACAATGCATATAAAACATGTGTAAATGAAAATGTATATACTTATACAGAAAAAGATAAAATCTGCCTAATTTTTATAAAATATAATATCATATTAAGGTAAGTTTCATGATAAAATCAGTAACGATTATAATGTCTTCAGTAATGTTATTTCATGATGTAAAAATCATGATTGAAAATTGAAATAAACATAATTTTAGCTACTATAAAAATGAAGTGATGCTGACTGAAATTATAATCAAACTGACTTAATAAATGAACTTTTAATGATTAATTGAATTACTGAATATAAAACAGTGCGGCGTTCTTGTCCATGAATAAATATTCAATGCAATATAAAACAAACAATTAATGTAATATAAACTGAAAAATAAAAGAATAATCCTCAGCATCCCCCTCTGTACCTCGGACCGTTAAACTGTTAACCATGCGACGTGCACGGAAGAGAATCATGCTCAACATCTCGTGAAGATATCTCAGGAGATCACAGTGTATTAGGAAAAAGAATTAGAAAACCCTAATAGGAATTGGCTGTTTTTGTTGAAAAAATGTCAAACAAACGCCGGACATCTAGACTGACGACATAGATCCCTTGAGATCATATGCGAAACTGTGGCCGTCAAAATATGGCATGACAGACATCACTAGTTTAGAAAGTATTGGCTCTGCAATGCCCATGATAGATACATCTGGCGGACCTTGGTCAACATCTATATTCAACGCATGACGCTAAATGGCTCTTGCTACTGCTGGTGATGATTAAAAATTAATCGGCATTACTGTAGTTGCCGCTATTATTATCATTGCTATTATCTTATTTGGATAGTGTTTAATTACACATGGATTTTTGGGTTACTAAGTTACGGAAAACAAGCAGTTTAGAGGAGATTTCAAGAACATTCGAATAGGTTTTTTTTTTATTCCAAGTGGTAGAATGATATTTATTCTAATTATTCAGGAAACGTACGTAGCAAAATCGATTTTTTTTTCAAATTGTTCCAAACAAATAATGCTCGCCAACAATATATCAAGATACCCGAAGATACCTGTAATAATTAAAAATCTCAAGACATATTTAAGAAAAAATTAATCCTCATTTTCATAGGATAAGTTAATCCCAATTTGTTGTGGTTCTTTATTTGGAGAGAAATCTACTGCTTATCATGAAATTGAATAGAACTCCATTTAATCTATACAAAAATATTGACTTCATCGTTTACAAAAACATTGATAACACAAAAAATAACACTGTAACTGATATCTACTTATACAATGAACGTTATAATTTTTCTTGGTTTTCTATCCATAACCATGGACTCTTCAACTTCCAGGTAATCCATCTTTCCGAATAATAGGCTCTTCCACTGAAACAAGGTCTTTCTTCGTTTTCTTTTCATGAAAAAAATTCGTCAAAGTGATTCAGCTTTTTCTTTGCATCGAGACATCATAGGTGCAGCACAGACTCTCGTTCACACCTCAGTCTAATGTAACCCCAACCAACATAGCTTCTGATGACTCAGCCTGACATACCATCCTCAGCATTTTGGGAATCTTTGGATGCTTGAAGTTCTTCCAATATAGATTACTGATTTTGGCTAACGAAATGCTTTCATAGGAACTCTTTACTTTCAAACAGCCAGGAAACGTGCATATCCATTATTATTATTATTATTATTATTATTATTATTATTATTATTATTATTATTATTATTATTATTTTTCTTTGCTATTCCTTAAAAGAGTTGAGCCATAGCGGAGGCTCTTTATGACTAATGTTTTCTTACTATACTGATCCAAAAATTGCGATGCTTACGAGAAATGACGAGACTCTCGACCAGCGGAGACTCTCTGGAGCTCCTCATGATAGAAATCTAGAATTCCGTTCGGTATGGAAATATTCTTGTTATAATTACTTTCCTTATCAAATCTTGCACCACAGGAAAGAATTGGGTAGCAGCATATATATATGTATATATATATATATATATATGTATATATATATATATATATATATATATACAATGATTTGATTTAGGTTCATTTGAAAAGTTTTCTCAACTGAAATGGAATCGATATAATGTTTGACTCTTTTTTTCGAAAGATTTTTGTTTTTTTAATATATTTGCTCTAAGAAAAACTTGGATCTAACATTCTTTCTGCTGGTATTTGGAAAAAAATTGCCACTGCTAAAATATTATATAACTGTTTGCTTATGGAAACGAACACGTCCCGGATATAACCGTTACTTATTCCAATCTATATATATGTAGAGAGAGAGAGAGAGGTTTGATTGTTAACAAGTTACTCTTGTGTGGTATCATTTGGAAGTTCAATATCAACTTATTGACTCCAAGTGCCGGTGGATAGTGCATAGGAGTAATATATATATATATATATATATATATATATATATATATATATATATATATATATATATATATATATATATGTATGTATGTATGTATGTGTATGTGTGTGTGTGTGTGTTTCTTCCCTACTTATGTTTCTTCCCTGTTTGGGCTTCTTCTGGCTAATACTCTAAGCTAAACTCAATGTTTAATGTTGAATGTATCGCATACTTTCTGAAATAAACCAATAACACGATGGATACCGTATTATATTATTTTGTATTCCCGATTTGTATTGTGTATGTACGCATATATATATATATATATATATATATATATATATATATATATATATAGAGAGAGAGAGAGAGAGAGAGAGAGAGAGGGTGAGGGGAGAGAGACAGGCAATTGACAAATACACGACATGAGTATTTTTGTGTGTACGCATGCATGAATAAGTATACATGTTTTTGATCACATAACTGTACCTCAGCACAAACATATAGGTACATAAATACGTACTAATTCAAGCACACAAAAACAACCATTTAACACAAGTGCATACACACACAGATGTATTTCCATAAATATCTTAATGTAAAATATATTTCAATACATTATGAAATTGAATATATGCGTTTATATGGCCATAAATTTTATGACGGTTAATGTGTAAATTGTGTATGCATATGTGTATATTTGTACGTGTACGTATATGATGAAAGGTAGTGCACTTCTTTGAAGTCTTCAAATCCATAATTGCAACATAGAAAGAAGATTTCTAACCGGTCAAAGCTTACTGAACATATATCTGGGAAGTTGGATATTTAAAAAGTCTTTTTTGTTCTTTCGATTGAGATTATCAGGAGTTCAACCGGAGACAATTCCATCTAATGAACATTTTACATAGGACTTCCCACCTCTGCTACGGCGCTTCCACAGGTAGATTGAATCTTTACTTATCTCCAGCGCGTAACTCTCTGCTGATTGGCCAATACTTCCAAGGGCGGTAATACAAGTCTGCACTGGTAATTGTCTGCAAGAAAGAACAGAATGGATTAAGGCAGAGTAAGGGACACAAAGAATTCACCTTAACGAAAAAATCCTTTGGTATTAAATTCGATTGGACCAATACTCTTTAATTAATACGTCTGGCAGCAGAGTCCGGTGTCAAGATCTCTTGGAAAGTTGACACAAAGTTACTTTGTTCTTGTAATTAATATCTTTGATGTGGAAGCAAGACCGAGAAAGATTTTTTTTTTCAGTTAGCATGAATACATATTGATATTTGATTGTAAATGCAAATATGCGTTTGTCATTCACATGCTTACTTACATACATGTATATTACATAGTATACATACGCACAACATCCAGTATATCGCTGCCTGTGATACACAATTTGTTTAGTGACAGACAGACAGACAGACAGACAGACAGACGGAAAAATAGATATATAGATAGTCAGTCTGACGTACAAGCAGATAGATAGATTGATATTAGTTTGCTTCGTGTAAAACTTTTTTTCATATCAAAGAATGATGCTAAAAGTGAAAGATTTATTTATTGTATTTTTTGCAGATTCAATTTAAATAAAAATATTAGTCTTTATCGAAGCTTTTGAGCTCTTCACACAGCAATGATGTCTACACAAAATGTTGAAGTAAATTTCAAGCAGGTTTCCGAATTAAGATATTGTGCTGCTTAAGCTGCCGATAACGTTATCGAAGCATTTAAAGTGAACGCAAATGCAGTCAGAGGAGTTGAGCCTTTGGTTCAATAGTTCAAGGTCTACGAACATGGATACGTATAATAAGCCTTGGGGGCGGGGGGGAGCTCAAATGATGATGGCGTACAAGATCAATGGCCAATGACTCACGAACAACGGTTCGAGCCTTGTCTAGAAACTTTAAAACTTCCATAGTGATTTATCACGTCATCTCAGGGCAATAAGAGAGGTGAAAACGGTTTTAAAAAATGGGTACCGCGTGAGCCAAATGAAATGCTCCTTGACAGTGGGAAACCCTTCACTTTTTAGCTGACTGTGTCTCGGCTTTGAGTCATGCAATATACTCCACATATAGCAGAACTTCATGCCCATAAAAAGGTTGATATATATATATATATATATATATATATATATATATATATATATATATATATATATATATATATATATATATATATATATATATAAATAAAGAGAGGGAGATTATAATTCGTGCTCGAACTGAATTCGTGCCAAGTAGATCTAAAGGGTCTCATAGATCGTATATTACCTTTAGAAGATCGCTGGAGAGAGATTATTGCATCAAATGTGTCATATTTTGATTAGATCTTTATCACTTCTGTTGTTCATATCATCTTTCATCTTATCATTCAAAAACGACACTTCATATGTGGCAACCCAGTAGATAAATAGATACATAGATTGATTGGTAATAATAATCTGCACGCAGGTAGAACAGATTTTATGGGAACACTGACTGCAAAGATTTAGAAAATTGTTTCCCACCGATTTACTAGAGAATGAGGTTAGCCTGTTTTGGAATGATCTAGTGAGAATGAAGAGAAGGTTCATATAGCGCTTCCCTCTCGTTCCGTATATTTAAGATCTCTCTCTCTCTCTCTCTCTCTCTCTCTCTCTCTCTCTCTCTCTCTCTCAATATATATATGTATATATATATATATATATATATATATATATATATATGTATGTGTATATATATATATATATACATATATATATATATAAAGAGAGAGAGAGATGTATATGTATATATATATATATAGAGAGAGAGAGAGAGTGAGGGAGAGAGGCCAACACACATACAAACACAAACACACACACACACACACACACACACACACAGAATTACGGATAAACTGCAATATTACTCTTTCTCCGATGCTCCTGTTTCATGTCTAGTTCATAGAATTTCAAATGTGGCACATGCAGTCAGTGTTCGAATAAAAGTAAACCCTCAGTGTACCAATGCAATCTCAACAGAGATGCAGAATGACTCATGATAAGCCTACAAGTTCATTTTTCAATTCACCGGCGTATGATTCATTATCGTAGCCTTTTATCTATTTCACTAGGCTAACTTCCTGATCATCTATACAATTGCCCTGAATAAACTTGAAATAGGTGTTTTCTTGTGTGCGTGTGTGTACGTACACATGTACCTGCATGCATGTGCGTCTGCGTTTAAAAACTTATCATTGATAAAAAACAACCACTTTGGACTGACCCTTGAATACTAATGACATATTTATGCTTTCTGCAGCTTTGTTTCCACTGGCACACTATCGTTAGGATCAAACTAGTATGAAAATTGATGGTACGTTCTGAGTGTTCGGCACTTTTAGCTCATAATACATATATATATATATATATATATATATATATATATATATATATATATATATATATATATATATATATATCACTGGCGTTCATACACACATGCACATACCTCTCGAATTGTAAAACCCTAAAATTGTGATGCCTAAAAAGAATAACTTCTAAAGAAGAAATCTAAAAAGAATCTGATTTGTGTTTTTTCAACATGTGTTCTTATAACTGTCTATGATATCTTTTTAGGTTATTGTTGCGTAGTTTCATTCGTATTTCTAATTTTAATCTTATTCTTTATTATGGAATTCGTCAGCAGTTTGACAATATGCCAGTTTCGGGGGCATTAAAATGAAAACAGACAGGCTTCTTACTTCGGCACTTGCCGTCATATTCAGCAACATATCCATCAGTAAAACAATTCGATAATTCTTTATTTATTTTGAAGTAAAAACAAATCAGCTTTTGTTATTATTCAGTCAGTATGAGTTAACGGTGAAGTAAAATTATTTTACATATATTTATTTTTGTGAGCTCGAGATGAGCTAATGTTAAATATGAATGAAGATTCTAACTTATCTTGATATGTAATTAATACAATTTTATTTGTTAATTGCTATTTCCATGAATATAATTATTTTATAGTTGTAATTTGGTTTGAAATAAGAAAAAAATCTTTTTTTTCTGTTACTATTGTATTAGTGTGGTTGTACTTAAAGAGAAATTATTTTATTTGCATCATTTGATATGTGGTACAGAAAAGCTTGGATTAAATTTTAATTTCGTTTTTGTTTATATTTATACGATTATTTTTTAGTTGTAGTGACTCATCTGAATATTTTTACACAAATACACAGACGTATACTCACAAAAACATATATATATATATATATATATATATATATATATATATATATATATATATATATATGCACATGTAAAGAGAGAGAAAAACAGACAGAGACACTGAGAGACAGGGAGGCGGTGAGTGATTAATAGTGAGAGAGTGAGAATGAGGGGGGAGAATCCCCAAAATATATACACATCTTGTTATTGTCAGTTACGGTTATGACCCTAAAAATAATTGAGCTGTTTCACGGTTCCTTAATAGATAAAAAATGGTACAATAAATTCGAGATGATGCGTGAAATGTTTATGTCTAAATGGCATTTTGCTTTGAGCATTCAAAATGAACTCCCTTTGCAACGAAGCCATTGCTCACAACATCGAGAGCTAGAGCTGCGAACATTATCTAACGTATCGTGTTTATTTGTCATTAGGTTATACTTATAAATAGAAATCAAATGGTGTTAAATCTGGTGTTGGTGAATGCTGCAATTTTATCCGATCTTTCTCTCTGATGATGATTTGCTTGAATGACCAAAAATCACGATTAAAATGAAAGTTGTTCATTCTCGTTTTGAACGAATCCTACTTTCTGTCAAATCACCTAAGAGTCACTAACACTGTTAAACAGTGGATTCTGATGCATGTGTATGTATATTTTTGAACATCGTGTATATCCGTACATTTGATCATATATGGACACATTTATAAACACACACATACACAAACATACACTCACACACACAAATAAAGACACTCACACAGACACACAACCACACACAAAAACACACACAGACACACACATATATATATATATATATATATATATATATATATATATATATATATATATATATATATATATACATATATATATATATGTATACTTGCATTGCATGACTGATTTTCACAAAGTCATCCTGAGTATAATGTTCGGTAGTTAAATTACAAAATGCCCTACGAATGTGTCGAATGTTTAGTAATAGATTCCAAACCACGATGCCCATTATTTGTAAGTATAACACATGGACGGATACCTTTTTCTTAACATACAATTTGAGATTATCCATTGGTTATATCTGCTTTTTTTTCTTTTTTCGCAAGAAGCAAACATTTGTGTTTATTTTCCAATTCAACATTTCATCCAATTTGAATCCTATCACAATCAATTGATTGTTCAAAATATGATCTCATTATCATTTATTCTAATCAAAAACCTTATTCTGATGAAGGGAATGTTTGCGTCGATTCGCTGACCAGGGGATGCATGCAGTAGTTTTATAAGCTCGAAATTGACAAAATTTCAAACCGTGTTTCCACGCATTTGTCTGAAATAAATACCTTAAAAACCTTCAAGAGATTGCAGTTTTATTATCCTAATCTTCAATTC
Organism: Thysanoteuthis rhombus; assembly: GCA_963457665.1. NCBI lineage: Eukaryota > Metazoa > Mollusca > Cephalopoda > Oegopsida > Thysanoteuthidae > Thysanoteuthis > Thysanoteuthis major. Next base: position 46,769,564 of record OY735201.1, on the reverse strand, counting down.
TCTAAGCATTGTTTCAAAGGATATCTGGTCAATCACCTCACAGAGACAAATGCCTAGATCTATACAACTGCAGTCCTGGAGTTTTTTTGTGCTGCTTCGTTAGTGAAATTTTACTGGATAATTTTTTTGATCAGTGTTAGCTTCATATTTTTTTACAATTTGAACTAAGATCCTTTGTAACTTTCCATGAGGACTCCTGGCATGCTGTTCGTATTTGTAAGATGTTTAAGCACGAGCGAATAGTCCTCTATTTCTTTCCTTCATCAGTCGTTTGCTCACCCTTTTCTCCTCTTCTGCACATTCCTTCACCCTTCATTCTTTTCTCTCTTTCATTTTACCTTCCTTCTTTCTTTGACTTTTGGAACACATTTATTCATCGCCTGTCATGAATCTGAACCATCTCCAATTGTTTTTAGGTAAATGGTTCATTAAACTAAGCCAACTTCCCTTTCTTTTGGTCAATGGTTCAGCAGATATCAACTAGTTCCAATAAACTGTAAACGCTTAGTCATGAACAAAAGTAACGTGTGACATGTCAAGAATAGTTGAAGTCTTTCCCGCATGCCAACCAACTATATCTAAAAGGGGTCCATTGAACATCCCATTTCCCCTTTAAAAAGCAACCACTGCCTGCATCTATCGATAGTCTGACACAATGATGCCCTTGATGTTTGATATATTTTTATCGCTTCTGACACATGCAGAATCATATGAATGGAAAACTCATTCAAACGTTCGTTTGCTCTTCGATTTGATTTATTCATTATTTACAAGTTAATTCTGATCATAACAGACTGTGATTCTTTCGAATCAGCATAATTCTCACTGATCTGTGGCTGCGTTTCATAAGATTCAAAAAGATCACAAACTCGATACGTCCACTACATGCAATATTTTATTCAGGGATTTCCTCTCTCACATTCCTTTTCCATGAAATCGTATTATTAAGCAGTCTTTGTTTGAATTGTAAGAGGTTCTTTATGAAAATTTCTTGATATATTTAGAATAATTCATCTTTTAAATTCATTTTTATTACGCTTATTTTTAGTTGTGTTTTCTAGATTATTTTATCTTTGCATTGTATTATTTCTTGTTGGGTGGATTTGTCTATGGATTTCGTTCTAACTTTTTCTGTTCACATTTTCCTCCGTTGTGTTAACCTTCTTCCTATATTTTCTTCTTCAATCATGATGGAAACTAATGTAGAAAGAATTTTCTCATTGAGTTGTAAGATTTGTGACAAAGTAGAGTCTGAGGATATTTCCTTTCTTTTCTCATTTTTTCATCCCTTTTTCATTCTTCATTTTTGTTCAGCCCGAAAGAAAACTTAATGCATTTTTCTGTCTGCTTTCCCTTCTTATTTTTTTTTTCTATTTCTTCATAATTTCTGCTTTCTTTTATTCATTCATCCCTCTTTCTTACCCTTCTTACCTCCATTTTTTTTCGTTTTTGGCTTTTGTTTTTATCTTCAACTTCCTTTGGATTCAAATTCGACTTATTGTTTTCTTTTTTTCCAGTCATTCGGTAAGTGGAATGTAATCGGAAAAAAGATATCCACTTCCTTTCACAATTTGGCCCTTTATTTATTTATTTTTTCACTGTCTTCAATTTCCTTTCGTTATTTTCGCTTCCTTTTCTTTCTTTATTCACTTTCTTTCTTTCTTTCTTTATCTCACTCGACTGTGCCATCATCTAATTTTACTTATACCTTTCTTAGTCTATTTCTCTCTTTTCGTTCTTGATTTGATTCGTTCATCAATTCATCCCTTCTTTACTCAATACTTTCTTTCATTTTCCATCTTGCTCTTCCCCCTACAATTCTTTATTCTCTCTCTTTATCTAATTCCCTTTCCTAATCACATTCCTCGATTTCTCCTTCGCTTCTTCTCCTTCATTCTCATTATTCCGCTTTTCCCTTTTCCTATTGAGATACTATAGCTGTATTAAGTGTATATCAGAATGCTCGATTTAATTCTAACCGACCATGCAATCAATAGAAAATCAAAGAAAAAGAATATCAAAATTTTATATCAATTTCTAGACTCTTCTTTTATCTGTCCTTCTCTCTCCATCACACACATTGTTATTTTCAGGCACATATAGAAACAGAATATCTAGCATAGATTCGCACATTAAAAATGTATATCCATTGCCTGTGTGTTTTAGCGTTCCAGATTTTTGCAATTTCTTGCCTTAATATATTCTGACTTATCTTTCTGGCCACCCATGCATTTGTGCATAATACGTCATCGCCGCATTCTGTGTTCATGCTAATACCGTCTATTCTTATACTACGGTTCTTGTTTCTTATATATATATTCAATTTTCTTTCTTTTTCGTAAAGGCTATCAACTCCGAGTTAGCAGCCACTGTGCTGTGATCACGCATTTATAGCGTGAAAGTGGGCATATTTCTACTTAAGTCCATTCACCTATATTCGCGCTTATTCTTTACATTGTGGCATTGATCTATTCGATTATGGCAGTTATTTAACTTTTCTTTATTCTTTGGCTAACACTTTTTTTTGGAACAGTTTGTGGGTTGCCAGTTTATACGCCAATACATAGGAGTGGCGAGAGAAAGAACATTGAGATGAAAATAGACTGAAAAAAAAGGCGTGTGAATGAGAATTACAGTTCCGAGGTTGGATAAAAGAGGCATTGTCTGTTGAATAGCTGTTTCATTGGGCATTGATACTTCATTCATATATATATATATATATATATATATATATATATATATATATATATATATATATATATATATATATATATATATATATATATATATATATTTATGTATGTATGTATGTATGTGTGTGTGTGTGTATTTATGTGCATAGGAGACTGGCATAATTGTCTTCACGAATATGAGCAAGCGCATTCATTTATCATGTTGTGCATGGAACATATATACATATATATGTATATATGTATATATGTATTCATAGATATAGATATCTTAAAAATATATTCTCTTTCTGTTGATGGAAAACATGTCGACTAAACCTTCACCATGTTTATGCGAAGACTGGAAACAAAAAACAGTTATATATATATATATATATATATATATATATATATATATATATATATATATATATATATTATATATATATATATATACACACACACACATACATATAACACGCGTGATACATCAATAATTCTACGCGTGTTATTATCACATATAGAATTACCTATAGCTTTGTGCACACATATATACGCACTAATGCATAATGTATTAATATTCCTTTTCACGTATGCATAAACAGAGGCTGAAAAAGCATATTAGTTCACCTACTCTGGACACAAACATACATGAACATATACGAAAATATATTTATATCCGCATTTATATGTTTATATACACATGTGTATGTATGCACACACACATACACAGACATATATAAGTGGGAAATCTTCACAAGTTGGAATTACATCGATTGAAACCGATATTTTTCTTGTAAATATTTCAACGCATTATTGGTGCTTTTTCTTAGACGCCTGTTTTGCTATCCATTGACCAGAGACCAAATGGTTATTTTAAATGTAACAGCAAATGGTTCTAGTGGCTCAATTACGAAATCGGTCAAATCAACGGAAGCTCTTCTCCAAAATAGCCCGACTGGCTCTCTATCTTCAACTGTACAATATGTTTCAATCATATAGCTCGGAATACAGTCGTATTTGCAAAATGTACAATATTCATCCAAATTCAAGCATAAGTAGGGTTTTGAAAGACTGGGCATCCTACACTCACAAATCGGCGGGTCAGATTGGTGTGCCAACCAACCACCCAGCTAATGTCGGTATATATATATATATATATATATATATATATATATATATATATATATATATATATATATATATATATATATATATATATATATATATATATATATATATATATATATATATATATATATATATATATATATATATATATATATAAGGCAGATCAATAAGGCTGTAGCCTATAGTATTTAGTTGAAATTTGATCAGGTATTTTCACCACATAATATTCAAACGAGAAGCGTTGGGTTAAGTGCATTGAAAAGAAGGGTAATATGTTGGAAAACAAATATTTGTTGCGTTAAATAAATGTTTATTTTTCATTAATATGCCACTGACTTATTAATCCACCAATGTATATATGTGTATAGACATATAGATAGATATTTTTGTGTATAAATGCTGTCAATGTATTTTTTTAATGTGAAATCGCACCCATATGCAATGACGCGCGTATCTCTAACAACAGATGATGATTTTTGCTTTCATATCTATGTAATAATGTTTGCATTCACGCATACAGATGAGCTTATGTGCATTCATATACGCTTTCAAGTCAGATTTTTTTTATGTAAATGTATATAAATATGTGTCCATATATCTTTCTGTGTTGTTTTGTTTTTTTAGATAAATTCCCTTTTGCTGTTCCTTTTCATACAAATGGTTGGATCGAAATCTTTGCCCAACAAAACCGTTATTTACTTGCAAGAATAGTTGCGGGATCAAAGGAACGTTAAAGAAAAATGCTAAGATCATAATGATAATGAAACGAGAGGTTGGTTTGGTGAAGTAAGTGTGAGAGAGTGAGTGAAGCAGAGAGACAAAGAGAGAAAGTACGTGTGTGTGTGTGTTAGGGAGATGGAGAGATAGAGGGAGAGAGAGAGAGAGAGTTGTATCAATAGAGATTTCTGGAGAATGAGTAGAATAATGAGAGAGAAAACCTGATATAAAATACATATGAGATAAATTATAGGGCCTCGAGAAAGGAGAGGAAGTTTTATTGAAGTGAAAATAGCGAAAGAAAGAAATAGATTAAGAAGAACAGAGAGGACGATTTGAAGAAAAAGAAAATTAAAAAAGAGAAAAAAATTAGAAAAAAAGAATTATGAAGAAAAGAGGGAAGGAAATAGGGAAAAGAAAATAGATTAATCGAAGAAAAAGAGAATAAGCAAAAGAAAAAAGAAAGAAAGAGAGGGAAAGAATGGAAAACGAAATCATCCCCAAAATTAAAGCTTAGAATAAATGACAATGAAAAATAAAAAAATAAATACAAAGCGATTAATGAAACGATACGCAAATATGAAGGATTGAACAAAAAAAAAACAAAAAAAAAACGCTCACATCTTTTTCTGTACAATTATCTTCGCGAATACAATCGAGAGACATTGAAGATTGAGAGAAGAAAGAGGAAGGATAAATAGTGGTGACAAAAAGGAAGCTTAGGAAAAACGTTTATAAAGAGGAAGTGAGAAAAAAGGGTGAGCTTCTACCTCATTTGAAAGAAAGAAAAGAAAGAAGGGGAAAGGGTGTAAAGAGACGAAATATATATATATATATATATATATATATATATATGTATATATATATATATATATATAGAAAGAGAGAGACAGACAGACAGACAGACAGACAAACAGAGACAGAGAGAGGGAAAGAGGGGGGATAAGGGTTCCAAAAAGAAAAATCAGGGGTACATTGTACAGGTTATCCATGGAAAAGGAAATAATTAGCGGAAAAGAGGAAAAAAACCAAATAACTTTTAATATAGGAAAGAGAAACGTCTATAATTTTGTTAAAGGTTATCAAAATTCAAAGTTTTTTTGCAGACAATTGAATTTATCACTGTTTGTGCTTTACACACAACATTTCAGCAGATGCATTCTTCGGCCTCTTCCAAGTGTAATACTATGCCTGGAGAGGGCCAGAAGCGGCCAAATGTGTGAACAGCGTAAACCAACGGAAGGGGATAAATTGTCCAGAAAAACTCTTGGAAAAGAGAAATGTCGGAATACAGGAAATTCTGTGAAGAATGTGACAAGTGAATGCAGAATTTAGTTAAATACAGAAATTGGGTGAATAAAAAAGATAGAAAAATATGAATTTACGTACATATATATATATATATATATATATATATATATATATATATATATATATATATATATATATATATATACACACAAACACACACACACACAGTATATGTGGTACAAATCAGGCTAGCAGTATAACATAATATAGTAAAATATCAATAATATAAAGCCACTTCTGAAATGTAATTGATTCATTTCATAGAGTGCTCGATACATACATTTTACTCATGAAGTTAAGTTGTTTTAGAGTAGAGCTGGATTTGCCTGATGAGGCCCGAAGAGGGCAGAAACATGAGGTAGTTTGTGTAGCGAATCCAGATTCTACTATATATATATATATATATATATATATATATATATATATATATGTGTGTGTGTATGTGTGTGTGTGTGTGTATGTGTGTAATTTTGAAAAAATTCCATAATGTTTTCGTTTACTTCTAAAAGATGAGCATCTGTCAGAGCTAATAGCAATCTAGCAACAATAGCCATCAAATATATCAATATATAAACATTGATAGGATATATTAGGACGGATCAACAAGTCTATAGCCTAGAGTGTAACATTTAACTCGAAGTTTATCTGAAATGATCACTGTATCATGTTCGCTCCGTGTGATTAATATTCAGCATAAGATTAGATATATTCATAGAGGAGAAGATTATGTTGAGAAAAACATTCGTGGTTTAAAATAAATGCTTTCATCATCGGTAGGCTTTTGAATTGTTGATGAACCCACATCAAAATCTGCGTGCGTATGTGTGTACGTGTGCGTGTGCTTGCGCAACCAGGTTCGTGTATGTGTGTGTTCATGCTGATATTCAGAGTCGGATATATATGTATTCATAAATATTTCATACGATGATGAAGGATATATTTTTAATTCCAAGAAAATATTAGCATCATTGCAATATCTGGCACAGTGAGAATAATGTGGGTCATGCAGAATTAATTATTTTCAAGGAATACAAATGCTCTTTTCTATCCAGAACAAAGGATAATTGGAAGAAGTGAACGAATAAATTGAGACAATGAGAAAGCTCTGTTGGAAAAGATATGGAAGGATTAATAGAAATATGAGTGAAATCAAGGGAGAATAAAAAATGAACCCATCTGTTAAGGAATTGGCAATAGAATACTTGCAGAATATGGAAATAAGGAGGTATTCAGAGAGAAAAAGAAGGGGACTGAATATTGGTGAACACGCCGAAGAGAGAAAAGTAAGGCAGCAAAAGGCTAAGCTCAGTAGTTATGTGCAAAATGGTGTACCGAGGTGCAAATATAGGCAGGAGCGACCGGAAGTTTTATGCAAGAAGAGAAAGAGATGCATAATCAAATAAGAATGAACTGAGTGAGTTGAACGTGAAGAAAAAAAATGGAAGATCAAAGATAGATGAAGAGACTTAGAAAGAAAGAAGAAAGGGGATGAATTTTTTTTTCTAAAGTTGCAAAAGAATACAAAAGATGGTTTAGAAAGAAAGAAAATAAAGAGAAAAATTGATTCCAAAGGAAAATAAAATGGAAGCAAAAAAGAAAGAAGCAAAATAAGACAAAGAAGATATTAGCTAAAAGAAAGGACTAATACAAAAAAAAAAAAAAAAGAAAGATTCTATTACTGACAGCACGTACACAAAGGAAGAAATAAAAGTGAAAGATCAAAGTGTAAGAAAATGGCAGGCATAAATGGATTCGAGCTTGAAGTAAAAAGAAATGAAAAGGGATAGGTGTTGGAAAGAAAGGGAGAACAAAGAGTTAGAGCGAAAAAAGTCTTAAGATAGAGGACACTAGATCAAGGGAGGTAAGTGTGCAAAAAAGCTTGCAGGCGAATGGTTAAGGTGATGGATGTTGAAGGTATAGGAGATAGGAAGTATGATGAAAAGTGTTATTTTGTATAATAGGGAGAAGAAAAAGAAGAAAAGGCATGAAACAAGTCAAAATCTAACGAAAAAAAAATGAAATAAATAAGGGAAACGAGGAAGAAAATTACCGAGAAGAGACATTGTTCAATGGCAATAGCAAGAAGAAATTGAAAAGAGGAGAGAAAGAAAAGACAACTAATGAATAGATAAAATAAAATAAGATAAAACAGTCGTTTCGCATTTTTGAACAGCGGTATCTCTCTCCATTTAGACTAACAATGGGTGCTAGTGGCCAGACTGCAAACGGCCAACATCACACGAGGCGAAAATCAACCCCTCTCTGTCTTGCTTTCTCTCAATTGCGTTATAAATCAATGTCTCATTCTTTGCATCTATTTTCTGTCTACATAACTTCCCCTTCTTTTTTTTTCTTTTTTTTTTTTCGTCTTTACTATTTCTTTCTTTCAATTTATTGCATTCTTCTTCGCTCTCGTTCGTTCCAGATCGAGATCACCATTAACGTTCGATAGCGGGGAATCTCTCTTTTCCATTCGGCTTCCGACGCCATCTTGGCTAACCGTTACCGCTATTTCTGTCTGCCATCAGTCTGACGTTCATACAACCAAAACATAACACTCATCACCTAGCCAACATGGCTACTTTTTTAGCTACTGATCAACCAAGAAACACATAAGAAAAAAAAGTGTAGGGGGCAGACAATTTGACCAAAATGAACTTAGTCATCAGTCAATTACTTTTCCTTCGCAGTGACTACTTTTTAAAACTTAAAAGAAAGCAAGATTCTATATAATACAATATTTTGCTCAACTTTACATAGAAATATTAGTGATGAATCAGACTGACAGATAACATTCAATACACTATTTCCTCCTTGCACCTTATGCACTAGATGTGAGTGGATATGCATATAATGAATTTTCTATGATTTCATTTCATAATGGCTTACAATTTGAAGAGAAAAAAATGTCAAGATAACTGCCGATGAAACAGATCACAAAACGAACAAGTGCCAACATGATAAGCGTTAATCATTTCATTTTTTTAAGTAGCGAATTCAATATTGATAATATAGTTCATGCATTTGTATGTTTGCACCTAATGCTTAGTGATATAGCTGAAGATTGAATGTAAGTCTCTATAAATCTCCTTCACCTTTCTCGTCATCGTCACAGATCAAAGAATTGCAATAGTTTTGAAGATCGTGTTCGTCTCTCGAATCTGTAGTTCAACCATACTGATTCTATTGTTTTTTTTGTTTTTAGCGTGTTCTCAATTACTTAAATCATTATTGGAATGACAATAAACTTCATGTTTCATCTAATAATTTTCCCTTTTCATTCTTGTTGATCATCTTTTTGCTTTATTTCCGCCTTCACTCTATGGTCGTCTGGTTCATGCAAACCAGCCACGCAAGTCACATATTTCTAGTTACTCTCCTCAGTATTCGTGCTGACCACAGTAGAGCTATGGTCTGCTTAGACTAAATCCTCCATCTCCAGCATCATTATTTTCAATGTCTTCGACACAGTTCCCAGTGCGTCCTCTATTATCGATACTAGAGTGACCTTTGTTTCCCACACTTTTTTTTTTGCTCCCTTGTCAATTATTTGTATTCTCCTAGCCTTTCACTTTTTTGTATTCACTCTGTGATCCATTATTTGGAAGCTTCTCTTTCCCTTGTTCACGACAACCAAGTTTAGTTTTTTCTTGCTCGGATTGGATGTGGTTGACGGCTTGGATGTTTAGGTTTCAGAGTAATTTGTTGCTTCTACTTTCCAAGGGAATCTATGGTTTGTGCTCGTACCATTCTTCCTCGGTGCATTGCCATTAACGTGCATTTTTCTATTCTGAACTCTATCCCAATGACATTGCTGTATTCTAGGTTTGACACCATTTCCAATCCTTCCCTGTTCTTTACAAATAGCTTTATGTCGTCCATGGCATGAGATGGTTGACATTTCCCGTTTGTTTTGGAGAATTGCTGTTTTTCAAAATTCTCTTTAGTGGTATCATGGTTGGTATAAATAGAGATGGTGATAGAGATTTCCCTGAAAAATTCCCCATCTATACTCACGTCTTAAGTTTTCTTCAGCAGCTGTCAAGTTTATTTTCCAATTTCTCATAGATTTGGCTATAAATCCCACCGATGGTTCGCTCATCTTCAATATCATAAGGCATTTGAGTATCCAGCTATGTGAGATGATGATGATGATTATTATTATTATTATTATTATTATTATTATTATTATTATTATTATTATTATTATTATTATTATTATTATTATTATTGTCCTTATGGCATTACCAACTCATGGCTCTCATTAAATATCAAGTGATATCAAGCCTTATCAATATTGAAGTATTTTCCTTGATATTTTGATTTTAGTACTGCTGTCATCTGGATGGTTTCAATTATCCTTCAGATCTTTAATTCTCTAAATAGATACTGAAATATTCCGTCATTATGGAAATGACCGACTGCAGACTGTTTTCAAAAGAAGCCGGAAGAAAATTAATTTTGTCTCTAATATATCCTTGTAATATGCCTTATATCAAAAATGTTGAAGCTGTTTTTAAAACGCAAATCAAAACACGCTTTCTCTTGTAATAGTCGAAGGTCTCCTCAATAAGAAAATTCGAAGTGATAATATTCAGAAATATGATTTCCCGAATAAGTATTATTTTGTGTTGATTACAATAATGTTCATCAAGAATCAACGACTACAGATATCTTCCAGCATGGACAGCCTGAAAAAGCACATAATAGCTACCCGAAGCTACATGAACTGAAAATACATAATCTAATAATAATGATTATTCCCTATTTGAAGAAAAACAAAAATCATTAGAACCATAAAAACGCGATGTGATTACGAATGTGCAACCATCTGACATAAGATTGAAAGCTTCCAAATTAAACCACCTGATGTCCTTCATGACGGTGGTTGAGTGAATATGTGTTTGTTAAAAGTGAACAAGAAGCGTCACTGTCATATCTCGTTGGAATATACATGAAGTATGAGAAATGTCCGTCAAAGAATTCACCGATGGAATGTGCCCAATGTAGGGAAGAAGTGCCCATCAAATCAGAGTAATAAAATACAGCTTGCCTGAACAAATTTCAGATTTATATATAATTAGATTTTATTGTGTTTATTTTATATTCTATTTACTGAAACATTATGATAAAGTATTTTCTATTTATAATTTTATTCCGTTTCGCTACAAAGTTAGATAGTTTCGTTCGATTTATCCCTTTTTTCAATCAAAAAGTGAACCAAAATGATACAAAATCCCGTATGAAAGTGCATGTCACCATGAATATTTGCTTGTATTTGCAAGAAAGTGAAAATTGTTGGTGCTGAACATTGTCATTGATTAAAAATTGAAAGAAAAAAGAGAATTCATGAAAAAAAAAAACAGAAGTAAAACGACACATTATATTTTGATAGTTTTGAATAATTTTTTGGAAAAATTGTTATCACCTTCTTATTTCTCTGTATTTCTCACTTGAAATTCCAATGTCGACCACATTCGCTAGATTTTGGACAAATTTTTCATTACAAAACCTTATGAATTTTTTCCTGAAACAATTTGATGGACAAATTATATTTTGATGGACACTCTCCTTGATAAATCTGGGATGGGCAGATCTCCTGATGGGCATTTCACTGTTAGGAACTTTTCAGGAGATATCAGCATTGCAGAGACTTACCCAACGGTCTATAGTCCAAGTCTCAATCTACGAGATAATACCAGAAACCATTAATGCAATGTTACTAGTTAAATATTTGCAATAGATAGTTCAAAATTCCAATTCTGTGAGTGTTAACTATTCAATTTTAAGCTATACATATTCTGTCCAGAACAGCAGTAAAGCCAATTAAAATGTTATATAAAATCGAATGTCAGCCGAATTCTTTAAGTGGTTTCAATTATATCTAACTAGTTTCTTTTAAGGGCATTCAGCCCGATTAAAACCATGCTTTTTTCAATTATTTTATTTCTAAACGTTTACTCATCGATTCATGAGGAATAAATCACATGAAAAAAATGTTTGAAAAATAAACAATACCAAAGTTTAATCATTAAACTTAGCCTTCTCAGAGTAATTCTTTTTTTAATCGCAACCTCGGTTGTTATTGTTTTTCAACGGTATCTTTCGAAATCTTGTTGAGCAAGTCTCTGCAGAGATTTTTCCCTGCTGTGTGTGTTTTTTTTTATTGCTGACCCCAGCCCTATGAAATACTATACTCTTTGTAATTATCTTTATCGTCTAAAATGTCTGCCTTTAGCCATTGTAAAACGATTACTATCTTATTCCAATCAGTGGACTGAGTAACAAAAAACATTATTTAAAAAGGAAATGATAATAAATTCTGTAATTAAGAAACGAGTTAAGCAGCAAAAAATACTCGCAGAAATAGTAGGATCGCAAACAACAGTTCTAAAATCACTTTACCGATGATGGTAATGATTGTGATAGAATGAACATAACCACTGTATTGATAGAAATAAGGGTGGCGCTTCTTCTTCTTCTTCTTCTTCTTCTTCTTCTTCTTCTTCTTCTTCTTCTTCTTCTTCTTCTTCTTCTTCTTCTTCTTCTTCTTCTTCTTCTTCTTCTAATAATAATAATAATAATAATAATAATAATAATAATAATAATAATAATTATTATTATTATTATTATTATTATTATTATTATTATTATTATTATTATTATTTGCACCGCAAGAAAATCAAGCGAATTGTTGGCTTCGAAGATCGTGGTAACATCTGCAATCATATGGCTAGACATGGTCCGGGCGTCGCTAAACATATGATCTGAACCAAAATCAAAATAATCCAAACCAAAGTTATGTACAATTCGGTGATATCTTTCAGAAATTAGAGAGTTCTAATTTTAATTAACTGACTTTTACTAGATTGCTATCATGTCTAAAAGAAGAAAAAAAGAAGTGTGTACGTGCATGTGTGTGTGTGTGTGTGTGTGTTTATCATGATCAATATGCAAATGCAAAAATATGGTAATAGACACACGTGTCTCAACAACTTTAGGCATGACAACTGATAAAACCTTTTTAAAAATACACAAAATGTCCAATGATGAATGAATAGGTCGTAAATTGATGCATGTTTAACAAGTTTCTAGATTCTCATGACGTAGTTGAAAATGTTTTGTGAGTTTTTCCTTTCTTTTGATGTTGTCAATAAGCGCGTCCCTATTTTTTTTCTACTCAATGTATCCCTGTTTTACAGCCTTAACCGAATTCCTTACTTCCGATATTCCGCCCTTCGACTCTCGCTGAACTATCAAATCCTCGTGGTTGAATGGTTTTAAAGCGGCGAGGCGTATACTTGACCCTCTCTGGCTAGTGTGTGTGAGTTCGACTCTCACCGCGGGCTTGCGCTCTATCGTTGCCGTAGAATAACGGTCCGATTCAAAGTTGTGATAAAAAGGGAACGAAAGTTAAGATGAAGGTAAAAAGCGGATCAAAAATTATAATGTTGCAATACTTCATCCTTTAATGAGTTTAAATATCTTTGTATCAAAGACTTCTATGTCTCATATGTAAACATCAACTACTGCAGAATATCGGTTGTAAGGAGTTAGTTTAAGGGTGTAAAATAGATGCTGTTTTACTATAAAGTCCCTGTGGCTGAATGGTTAAAAGCAGCTAAAGGGTGTGAGTTCAATTCTCATCTTAGACTTGTGCTGTTTAATCGTTGCCGTAGAATAATGGTCCGATTCAAAGTTGTGATAGAAAGTAACTGATAGATAGGATGAAGGTAAAAAGCGAGTCAAAATTAATGATGATGTCTATTTCTGCTTTCAAAGAGGATTTCCACGTATCAACACAATCTTAACAATTGTAAATGCTTCCAAACATAAAAACCAGGTAGGAGGAACATCGTCATCATGAAAATCTTACATTTTCTCTCGTCGTCTCTCTTTGACTATCATTCGATTAATGTATGAACAGAAATAAGAACGCAGACACACCCAAGATCCAGTCTGGCAATAAGAGATAAAAGGTTGCACTCAGACATATTCAACCGTATATAGTAGACGCATACACATTATAAAATCCCCCAAGCTTACAGGAAGATATGGTCATAAAATTGAAAAAAGAAGTTCGAACAATGTCAAGATAACATAATCTATATCCCATCAATGATGTATGGTCTGAATTAATAGCTCTAGGAATAGAACATACCATTATGATGATTAGAGACAAAGGCGAACTCTGCGACGTGAACCCAGCTAACATCAGCGCCTTATTACGTTAATATCTAAACGTTCTTCGGTTCCTTCCCTTTTCCATTGTTTTGTTTATATTGTTTTCTCATTCAACTGCTTGTTTTATTTCTATCTTTTAGAAGGATATGATGAATGTCTATTTGCGTTTTTGTTTTTTTTAATTACGCTCCTGTCAGCAACTAATTTTAGAGATTTATTTGATCTTAATAAAAAGGAACATTCAGTGATAGAGACAAAATCTCTATCCCGTAACAAGAGAAATGATGGCAAGCCCGAATGGTTTGAAACCATGCAACAATAAAATTGAATAAAAACTAGAAACACATTAAGTAGAAAAAAAAATATAGAATAAAGTTTAGCGTTCCGATTTGTATGTTTGAATTCTTTGAAAAATATATATGTATATATGCATATATTTTACTCTTTATTCAAATCTTTTGGCCATTTTGTTTGATAAAAGATATATGTTCTTTCACTGTGCAAAACAGATTGAATTGTGTTCCGGTTAAATGTTTTAATGTAACACTTGCGATTTAAGAAAACGAAGTGAAAAAAATACAAATAAGATTTTATGAAATTACAGCAAACATAGCTCGTATCTACAATATATACACACACATACGGACAAATGATGTAAATATTATGTATATATATATATATATATATATATATATATATATATATATATATATATAATTCAATATATTTATAATTTAAGTATTATCTTAGTGTGTGTGTGGGTAGGTGTCCTTGCAATCACAATATATGGATATTTTATGGAACACTAGAGATTGGAGAGATTTCATAACGAAATATAGACTTGGACGTCATTAAAAACATTTTGTTTTGTTTGTGGACAGGCACTTAGGAGAATTAACTTGGTAATAAATCACCGTCCATTAAAAGTATTAGAATTTGTAAATATTATCCACAATATATAATGGGAATAAAAAGGAAGTGAGAACGGTTTGAAATACATTATTTGGTCTTTCGATTTTTATTCTAGATAGCTTAGTAAAGAAATGATACAATTCGTAACAATACAGAGTTAATATAGCGTTCTAATATGAGCATTTTGTCACAGAACTTTTCGCCAGAACCTTTTTCAGGCATTTACATGCCTTTTTGAAAGTCATTGCGTTAACGAGTATTATATATACGCATATATGAAGGTGGAAACATAATATCAAGAGGCTTGTTGTAATAAATTATATAAATCAGGCTTTGTCAAGAACTGAGGAGTTCATACAAGAAAATAGTGTTTTCATAAATGGTCACTGAATTATGGTGATGTAGTAGTTAATAAAGTGGATGGCTGAGCAGTCCACAAGTTTTTTTGCAACTTTGTAATGTGGAGACATGTAAAATATGCTCGTGGAGTCCTC
Source organism: Thysanoteuthis rhombus (assembly GCA_963457665.1). Lineage (NCBI taxonomy): Eukaryota > Metazoa > Mollusca > Cephalopoda > Oegopsida > Thysanoteuthidae > Thysanoteuthis > Thysanoteuthis major. The sequence goes on along the minus strand of OY735201.1, from coordinate 46,754,146 downwards.
TAAGAGATCTCCCAAGTTTGGGAGGTCATTCATTCAGTTGATGTTTTTAGATATCCCTCTCAGTGTATGAAGGTTAATTTGAATTTGTGTAATGGTTTATTGAGATGAAAAGAGGGATTTATTTCAGGTGGGTGCAGTGACTTGAGATTAGAAAGGTTTATGTAATGGCTAGGATCTACTGTTGTGATGAGAAATTTGATCGTGAGTGTTGGGTTGGTTCTGTCGTGATTGTGCTCAGTGAATGTATGCGTGTCTCTGTGTCTCTGTGAGTGGTGAATAAAGAATATTTGCTTAAGTGGTTGAGGGTCGATATAATCTAGCAGGAAGTACTGATATTATGTACAACCAATTTTTTTATCCCAATAAAGTGTCTCGCTAAATGTGAACTGATTCTAAAGCAGCCTGGTCTCTGAAGAGTTGTGTTACTTAGTGACGTGACAACTGCTTCGATTAGTTTCCTTCTGTGTATGTGATGTTGATCTTCTATATGAGAGGCCCGTTAGTCAAAATTGTGGCCTAATATGTTGCAAGTGTTTTGGTGTGATCATCTATTTTGAGTGCTCTTCTGTATTTGTAGATTCTTTTTTTATTAGTCTTTATGTTTGTACGTTGTACCCTTTAATCCTGTCATGGTGTGTTGTGTTCAACGATGTTTTTTTTTTATTGAGGCTTGTGGTAATGTGTACGTCTTGGTCTCTGATGTTGTGTAGTTTGTGAATTGGCAGGTAGTGGAATGTATCTGATAGGTGGTGCTGTGATGTGGCTTTTGTCATTCTTTGCAGGCTTGCGTACCTTGTTTGCTTTGCTAATAGATTTGTATATAAATGTGTGTTCAGAGTAGTTTTCTTCGATAAAAGAAAAACTTACATCGTACATATATTTAAGAACCTAACCTACCCTCATAGGTTCATACATTACCCACATAGTAAAAGATACTACACCACCTCACTGTCTGTTCTTGAATAAAACCTTTCCAAACCGATGATTCGCTGAATTGGTACGGAAGTGTATATATAACGTGAAAACGAGTATCGCTTAAATGTCCCTCTGGCAAAAATTAGAGCACAGGTTGAAATTCACAAATATCCGAAATACCTTTCCGTATGGAATATGATTTACAATGAACTATATGGTTGAATCAACCATACACACACACACACACACACACACACACATATATATATATATATATATATATATATATATATATATATATATGTATATATATATATATATTATTGGATCATCCACAGACAGCTGTTGTATTACAACTCTTCAATGTGGCTATAGTATATCTATCATCCAATCCAGTACCACGAGGTAAGATTGAAACCTTTGCTTCAGACCCAGAGGCTGGCATTATACCTCTGCCTCACGGAACTGGGGGTGAGTAAGGTTGAATTTAAGCGATACATTTACTCACACGTATATTCCTCATTCACCAGAATGCTCTATTCCTGGGTTGGAACAGCATTATATATATATATATATATATATATATATATATATATATATATATATATATATATATATATATATTGCTTCGTTAATTTTTTGCAGGATGTGTGAAGGAAAGAAGCGTCGAATGTTTAGAAATATGCTCCTTCAAAGTAAGGGAAATAAAACTTATTTTTTATTGTATGTACTTTTTTAAGATTCTAGATTTTGATGTAACATTGCACTTCAATCAGTTTAAGAGTTAATTCCCCATTTTATCCCATTATTCATAAAGCAAGTCACCGTGTTTTCACAATGATTTTCGATTGCTTATTTCGTAATTGGAATGTTCTGTTGCATTAATTCAAATGTTGACTTCAAACTTGAATGAAACATCTTTCTTATTTTTAATACAATCAGAATGGATGCTCACATACTTCTGCAATTTCCTCCAGTTTTTGACACTGAGATTCTGTCTTCGGTCGCAGAGATTTATTTAAAAAGTTATAAAACCTCATAAACGCAACCACCCTTTTCTAAATCTAAACCCTATTAGATTCTCTTCCAGTGATTGATATCTTTAAAGCTTACTTTATACTGTTTCTATTTCAACTAGATTAAGGCATTTATATTTATTGTCATGAATGAATATCTTAGGTTTTTGTCTAGTTTTTCATGTGATTGTTTTTTTAATATTATCTGACACTTGAAGTATAATTTATTTCTATTCCAGAAATATTTTTTTTTACTATCCTTCGTTCGACACTCTCCAGTATAGTTGTTCTCAAAATTGATTGGTTCATTCTATTACATTGTCACCTGTCAGTTACAAACGAGCGTATTTTCCTAAGAGTGTGTTATGATTTCAGACATAACTTGTCTCTTCACACTTGACAACAGACGACCATACCAAAAAGTACGTTTATCATTACCTCTCTGCCACTGATATTATCTGTACACGTTGAAGAATCATCATCATCATCATCATCATCATCATCATCATCATTCTTTTATCGTCCGTCATTGGACATAGACCTTCCCCAGGATTCGCCACATCTCTCTATTGTGGGTGTCGCAAAGCCAATACTTTTTGAACCTGTTCGTCTCACATATCCCGCCGGCCTTGGTTCTGCATCTCTGGGGATCCATGTTGTGAGTCATGATGTCCATTGGTTGTATGCTATTCTTGAAACAAGACCAGCTCATTGCCAATTGAGTTTCCTAACGGATTCTATTATGTCTTAGGCTTCTGTTTTTGTTTTTTTTTTTTGCCCTAATAGTCTGTGCTGTTATGTGGTCTCTCCATGTGATCCCGTGCATGATTCTCTTAAGTGCTCGTTGCATGATTCTCAGTTTGAGGGTTAATCTCTTTGTTAGGTTCCATGCTTCAGCTCTATATGGGACTATCGGGAGGATGCTTTGATTGTATACCCTTCTTTTTAGAATGAATAGAATTTTCTTTTACTGAAGATTGAGCCTGCTCTACCGAAGGCTTGACATCCTAGTAATTTTTTGCTTGATTTTCTTCTCCTTTTGAGGATTTCATGGAGATTCGTTATCCTAGGTAGATTTAGAGGTATTTTTCTTTTTGATTTTGATCGTTGTGCGTTTATTTCTAACATGTTTGTTGTACATGACTTTTGTTTTGCTGAAGTTCATGTGAAGAACTCCTTTCTTGGGTGCTTCGTTCAGTTCGTCTAGCTTTGGTTGGAGGTAATGAAGGTTCTCTGTGAAGAGGATGACGTTCATAGTAATAATGATAATAATGCCATTATTATTGTAGTTTTTCACAGTATGCATACTGGATCTTCGGTCAGTAAACTGTCAAGCTATCACAAAAGGCCTCAGAGAAACAGAGAGAGGGAGAATTTGAAATGTAAGCTTTCCCAAGCAGAACAGAGTTTTTAGAACCTGAATGTCTTGATGTCCGTCTGTTCAGTATGGTATGATACCTTTTTCTAAAATCGAGCCAAATGCTCCAATTACAAGTGGTACGATTTTCATTTTTGTGCTGGACATCCCCTCCTACTTGAAACTTCCACTTTTAAGTTGGCATATTCACCTATTTTCACAACTGCTAAATATTTCACCATCAATTATTATTATCAGCGGTAATAAGCTTAAGACAGAAAATGTTCCTGCACGATTTTGACCTGTAAAAGGGGCAAAAATCCCCATCCAATTTGATTCCTTAAATGAAAAAACCTTACCAATCTATACCTGTTATTGATGACTATTTCAAACTTCTGAAATCTGACCGGAGTGTATTTCGTGTCATGTAATACACACGCATATACTCACTCATGTATGTGTGTATATGGGTGTATGTGTATGTATGTCTATTAAATCTGATATTTGCAATACCTATTGAGATACGAACTTACTTCTCAAGATTTGCAAGATCAAGGAATATAATTCAGCTCACAGATTTTGTCATCTGATCTCTTGATGGATCTTGTCTTGTGATCCTTTGTTTGATTTTGTTAGTCAACAATTATGCATCAGACTCCCCATGTATCTTTCTGTCAGTTTGCTCTTACACAGAAAATCTATGTGAAATGGATTAAATTAGCTGCTTTCTCCTTTGTCTGCATTGAAAAACATCACTCTGACGTAAAGACGCTTAAGCCTCAGCCACTATGCCTGCTCTCAATTACAATGTTTCATTTATCCACATAGGTTAGGTTTAACTAACCTCATGTGTCTGGTACCGATAATTGAAGAGCGAATCTCATTGTTGCCAGTTCAAAGGTGATACAGTTGATTTGACAGAAGAAACATTGTTGTAGCTGAATTCAACGTGATCAGCAGGTCAAGCTGGTTTCCTGTGATTTCAATGAGTTTCATGGTTTTCATTATAAACCAGTAGTCTTTTCAATTGTGGTAATTCGGTTAAATTTGTGCATACACTTGTTTGAGTGTTTGTGTGTACAAGCGAATGTGTGTGTACTTGAATGTAGTCATACATAAGTGAACTGAACTACGCATAGTAAATACACCCAAGAACAATGGGTAACAAGTATAGGGTACCCAGCAAAGATTCTAGTGATATACATCGTTAAGAGATAGATGGATATTTACGATTTTTTGTGCAACTGGTCAGTTGCAGTCATTGTGATCCACGGACAATAGCTTATTTCCCTGTTTTTCTTTTGTCTTTATATACCACCGAGTTTTGTTTTTTTGTTGTTTTTTTTGGCTTGTTTGTTTTCAAATTTCATTTTTTTCAATTAAAAACAGTAGAAGAAACGACATAAATAATGAACAAATTCGCTTACCGATAAAACTAAAAACATCGACAAAATGAAAACAGAAAAACCACAACAAACTACCCTAGGAAAACATCACATAAAAAATATATAAAAATCCATAGGAAAATTGAACGCAAAATCAAGGTAGGAGAAGTAGAGGTTGCTAAATACACTAACTGGATAGACAGGTAACCTGTCTTGCAAAATCATGTTTCCATAACACTAAAGGAGCACGAAACAACTTCAGAACAAACCAAGAATGCAGAATAATCAATCCCACAAAAACAAACTTGGAAGAATTACCAAAATAATGCTTGGAGAAATAAGCCCCAAACTAAGAAAAATCTTGGAGCAGGGTCAATTGGACAATGCTCATGAAGCAATAGACTGGTCAATACAGAAACATACCGGACAAAGCCATCTCCTAAACAAAACATCAAACCCAAATTACCAAAAAAATCAACTAGAAATAGTCAAACACTCACGAAAATAGATTCTATTTGACTAAGACATATCATCAATGTAAAAAAAATAAAAAGACGCCATCAAAAACTTCAATGTAAGGATGAGAATTTTTGACGGGACAGAGTAATGTGAACTAAGGGAAATATACATTTGAGCAACCCTAGCTGAGCAAGTAGGCATAACATAAAGGGAAGATGGACATAATCCAAAGAAACAACAACGAGCCCAAAACTGATCAAATAAAGAAGGACATCATGAAAACCTTGAAAAAACTAGGATTTTAAATCGATACTAAACCCAGTTAAATGAGGTAGATTTTATTGTAACATTCAGTCTCCATAAAGGAGCTTTCTAGTCATATTACTTACCTTCGGAAAAAAAAGCAAATATGAACCAGCCATCAACCGGCAATCATCGAAAATAAACTCACATTCAATCAGGCCCAGCTTATCGGACAACTTTTCAAAAGAAACAAAGTTCAACGACGCAGAAGACAATATGAGAAAGTACTAAAGAAATGGTGGATTTTCCATATATTTTTCATTCATTTAAAGCAGAAAGAAGAAAAACACCTGGAAAACAAACATCATAGAGCTCAATTCGCAATATAACAATATTGTCAAAACAAATATATGCAGAATATTCCTCAATCTAATCGATAAACACTTTCCTCTAAAGAACAAACTACTCAAAATATCCAACATAAACACATCAAAAGTTAACTATAGTTGCATGGACAATAAGTTACAAATTATGAAAAAATGAAAATATTACAAACCACAAACGCCATCAAGACAGAATATAACTGTAGAAGAAAATCTACATGCTAGATATAGGTTTATTGCATCCTATCCAGCACCACCAGATACAAAGAAAATACGGAAAAAAACATACATTGGAATGACTGAATTGTGACAACATGGGGAGATAACTCTAGGCTTTGTAGGATATTTCTCCTCATCAATTGTAAATTGTTGTTGCTTGGTAAGCAAAAACATGGATATGAACAAACAACAATGAAAAAATGGAAAGTGACCAAGCACATTAAACATACTTCCACACATACACATGCAACAATGAGGGTAGAAAAGCGGATAATTTTTTTTTTTTTAAATTGATTAAATAGTTATAGAAATGTCAGAGACAATGGCAGTAGCAACCATTAATCGGACAGAGAGACTGTAATTGCAGAAAAGAGACGAAAGGGATATACATGCATGGCGACTGGCAATTTCCAACAGAGACTCAATGAAAAAACTGGTAGAATATGACTCAAACTCAGGGAGGGAAAACGGATATTTCACATAATGCATTTACTCCTTTTGAATTATGAATTTTCCATTCAATGGACAATTTTTTTCTCTCTATTCCTTACGATCAACTTCAGTGTTGATCACAGATTTTTTTATTAACTGTCATACTGTGCATTGCCATTTTAATAGACAAATTTTGTGCCCTTCTTTTTCTTACTGTAACGTACGATGGACATTTTGATAAACTCTGAGATCTTAATCTCTCCTCAACGATCAACAAACTCAATCTAAAACAAAGGACTTTTTTATACCAGGGTCATCTTTTTTTCAGCATTTTTCTTTATCCATTATATAAAGCATCCTGTTTCATAACGAAAAGGAATATTATATTATCTCTTTCCGAATGTCTGTTAACTTCTTTTTTTTTTACATTTTGGTACATACAGCCTAATACACAGCGTAGTTTTACGTTAATCTAATACATGAATTCCCTTACAATGCTGTCTTTTAAAAATAGCCTTGATTGCTCGGGCTCAAAACGACACATGTCAAACGCGAAAGTCATTACAAGAAAGGACACGGAAAAATGGAGTCACCAGGACACAGTATCATTGACAAAGACAACGAGCACAACGCAATACTATCACAATGCAAATATGAACTATAAAAAAAAAACAACACCAAAAATAAAGTAAAAAAAACTACATCGTTTTGTTGCAACATTTCAAAAGATGTATCATTTTTCTGAAATAAATGATAAATTTCCCCCACCTAAAATCCCTCAGAAATAAAAGATCTGAAATAATATCGAAATGGTGGCACAAAATTAGATTGAAATCAAGGTATATTCTACGAAATTACGACCTTTACAACAAAATAGCAATAAAAGGTCAACTATGGTTGACACCAGTTGAAATATATAAAAAATATTTCAGCAAACGAAATTCCCTCACAAATATTTACCCACAACGTGTAAACTTAATTATTAATCTTTCCTTCTCTATCAAATTTCGATACACATCCTACCAATAATAATAATAATGATAATTATAATAATAGTTCTCTATATCTATCTATGCATACACGTAACCGTGACCAAGGAATAACAGCACATTGTGCAAAGATTTTTAGCCCTGCATCTGCAGGAGAATAAAGCTCAATTCGGATGGTTTTCACCAGTTACTCAGTGTTTCGATCGTGGGGTTCAATTTACTATAAAACTACAATGTTGAACTGGACCCAGCGTTTATATCAAGTGCCTAATTACTTGAATGTTTAATTTTTATTACATCATCAGTTAATCTTTTCGTTCTGATCACGTGCTCTTATGGATTTCTTTTTTTCCTTTTTTTTTTTTTTTTGATCTAGGAATACTTTTCATAGAAATCCAGCTTTATCCTTAACTATTTCTTATTATTATTATGATTGCGCATCACCGCATGAAGTACTATTCTTTTATCAATTTTCATTTATTCTTATTCCAATTTTGGTGCCGTTTCTATTCCTACAATCTCTGTGATTTTAATGGCATTCCAGTGCTAAATTGTGCAACCTAATACCGTGTATACCGCTTAAATACAGTTTTCAATAAAGACATTTCAAGGTTTTAGAGGGGGTTCTATTTACAATATAAGTACAATGCAAAACAGAAACTTTACTTTTGGTCCATTTCTGAATGAATTTCAAAAGAATTTCGCAGAAGTACAGCAAATTAGCTAAAGAAGTTCACATTTCAGGTGGATCCAGAAAATTTCACTTGACATCTCACCTGTATCGTTCATGCACACAACACAATATCTCCCAAACGATCTCATCACATATTAGTGACATTTTGTTGAAAGGTAGCCAATGGACCTTGAGGAAGTAGTGTTAAGATTGTGTGAGGGGATCCAAGAATATTCCACTGTCACCTAAACCCCTGCATCTTAGCTATATGTACCCAGCACAATATCTCCGAATGTTCTCAATGAATTTTAGTGAATTTTTTAATCAGATCCAGGAATAATAAGTCATCTCTCATGAATCATAGCTGTGTGTACACTGCACAATTTCTCCAGAGATTCTCGATAGATTTCTCTGAAATGCTGTCAGAGGTTGGTCAAAACATTTTGGGGTGGATCCAGAGATCTTCCACAATCACCTGCATCATAGCTATATGTATACAATACAATATCTTCAAAACAGCGATTTACAGTGAAACTTATTGGAGGGTTTGACCACGTCCAAAGTAAGAAGTGTTTATTGACACGATCCAGGAATTTACCATGGTCACCTCCCTTGCAACGCTGCAATATGTTTATTCAGGAAATAACTCTCCATGAATTTCAAAAAAAGTTTGTGTAAGGATGTCCTTTGTTATATGGAAGAAGTGTTTAAATTTTGTATTCGGAATGGTCGACAATCACCTCCTTTTGTACCATAGCTATATGTACTTACCACAATATTTCCAAAAGTTCTCAATGAAATCGAATGAAAATTTGTCAAAGGTTTTGCAATGGGCTGGAGGAGAAATGTTTACATTTTAAGATGGATCCAGGAATGTGTCACTGTTTTCATTACCTGCATCATAATTATATATATATATATATATATATATATATATATATATATATATATATATATATATATATATGTGTGTGTGTGTGTGTGCGTGTGAGTGTGTGTGTGTGTGTGTGGTGTTTGATTAGCATAGCTGGAATGCCGTATTAATATAACTGTTTTATTTTCAAATCCCTGAAGCTTTTACATATCAAACAATTGATGATCACGGACAGAGAACATTTAAACATAGTAAATAAAAAAAAGTATGGGTGGAACATGAAAAAAAAAAAACGCTGAAGGAAATTATATTAATTGCATTAACAGATACTACAAAATGTGTGACACCGGTGTTGGTCGAACGATACTTTAGATATAACATTTTTTTCACAATTTACTGTGAAATCCATTTATTTATTTTAGTAAATGAAGGATTCTAATTTTTTTTTTCATTTTCACGTAGCATAACAATGATAAAAATGTTAATAATTGGTAATAATTTACATTCATCTATATTCATAAGGTAAACTACATACCACAAGGGGGCAAACAAACTAAATTCAAGGCTGCAGTCACTACAAATGGAACGACACAAACCAACAAAACCATTTATTTTCTTACTAATGCAAAATTTCAATTGTATTCCACTAATGTTGAGTCATTGAAACTCAATGATTTCATCCATTTATTTCTCCCAGCCAAATCCCATTCAGCCACTCAATTATATAATAAGCCGAAAAGGAGTGGAAACCAACAACTTAAACCCAATAATAATAATAATAATAATAATAATAATAATAATAATAATAATAATAATGATGATGATGATGATGATGATAATAATGATAATGATGATTATGATAATAATGAAAATAATAACAGCAACAACAACAGCAACAGTAATTCCGTTGAATTATCAATGTTAACTGATCCAATTTTATTTTCGTCAAGCTGTATACATCGAAATTATGACTTTTACGATTGAAAGCAATGAGAAGCGCCAAACCTGAGTTCAGAACTGCACATATCTACAGATAAAATGACATAACCCATTTATTTACCAACTACTTTTTAAAAAATTCAATTGAACCTCATTACTGTTCACTCGTTTAATCCGAATTCGATTCAACCATAAATTTATCTCACCGAACCCAATCACATTCATAAACTCACTCATGATATTCGAGAAAAGACAGAAACCCCACTTGTCCATCATTAAAAAATAATCTCATTCAGCATTACTTTCACTGTCATCTAACCTCCCAAAATTACTTACTCATAAGTGCATTCACAATTCACGATTACAGAAAAACAACCATCACCAACTCCAACCCTAAAATAAGAGAACGTTGCACAATTGCATCACTGAACAAACGTAAAATTGCCTCCAGCCATTCCCCCAAGCAGAATCCCAACCAGCAAGGCGGCAGACCACAACCACCCGCCAATCTTTATATTCAGGAAAAGGGAATAAAAAAACATGAAAGCAAAACCCAGTGGAATATAAAGGCAAGACAAATAAACATTTGTCCATTTATCGACATGACTACGTGAAACTGATCAGTTACCACAAAAGGTGTTAATATACATTTATCTATTTCTGTATTTGTATATCTAGGTATGTCAATATGTCTTTGTGTATACGTTTTGTTTTTGTTTTTTTATTGTTGCATGCCTGAAGAGCGTGTCTTTCAGAAACTCACTGATGAAAACTTTGAATTTCCATTCTATCAATATCCCTATAGTATTGTTATGTGTTCATTCTTTAATTCCTTCCTCGCCTTCACACCAGTTGCTTGGCGGTCACTGCCGGAGACTGAGTGACAGCAAGTCTCCTTAGGTTTGCAGCCCTCCTCTCCACACTCTCCCAGTTCACAGCAGTGCTGCGGATTACATTTCCGTGCCAGTTGTCCGGTGGTTATTGCTGAAGGCTGAGTGACAGTAAGTCTCCTCAGGTTCCCAGCCCAAATTTCACATCGTCCTCACCTATCACAACAATACTGTGGTTTGTACCGCCTCTGCAATACCCTTTCCTTGGTTGTTAGGCCATTGCTAACAACTTCTCCTTCTTCTTCTTCTTCTTCTTCTTCTTCTTCTTCTTCTTCTTCTTCTTCTTCTTCTTCTTCTTCTTCTTCTTCTTCTTCTTCTTAATATTATTATTATTATTATTATTATTATTATTATTATTGTTGTTGTTGTTGTTGTTGTTAACATTTGTTTTATTTTTATTTTGCAGCTCTGAAAATATTTGCACAGCGGGCAATGACCACTGATATTTTTAAAGCAAACTCTGCGTATGGCGATGACTTAATGGTAGGGTATGGCGGAACTACTTCACGGTCCACTGGCCCAATTATGCAGATGAGATTTAGTGGCCCTCAGATCTGACGAAAAATATGAAAAAGATCAATGAGAATGGAGGTAGGAAAGGGACAGGGTGGAGGGTCACTGCTAAAAGATGTAGCGAGTGAGGGGCGTAGAAGGGATTTTACAAAATAGAATTGCTCCAGGGCAGGCGTAAACGGGAAGAAGAGCTCGCGTCATCCATATTGATATTATTCACCCTGTTCTATGTTTGTTTCTATTTCTTGCCCTCTAATTCAATATGCATATTTATTTTAGGGTCTTTCCTATTCTGTCTCACCTTCTTTACCTATCTATCAGTCGATCTTTTTTTCTTTCCATTCGTTCTCTATCTGTCTTTTCTTAATGTCGCAGTTTAAATCTGCGCCAAATATTAAGCTATTTTCGTTCATGTGCGATTCAATATCTATCAGTATCTCTGAATGTATTTATGTATCATTCTCTCTCTGCTTTTACTCAATTCCTGTCTCTCATTTTGTGGTTATATAAACTATATTTTCATTCACTGCATCTAATGTTTTTATATTATCTTTCCCTGGGCATACTTTTCAGTCCACCAGACTATGTTTATCCCGTGTTCCCTGTTTATGCTTGGTTTCCCCTTATTCTCATTTGCCTATATCGTTAAACTCTTTCGCTTATTCTTGTCTAAATATTGATAACTTTCATGATATTGTCGTATTTTCAGTTGTCCTTTTTTCCAGCTAATTCTTTGTATATAACATAATAATCACTGTCCTCTCCGTCTTTCTTCCTTTTCTCTATTTTGAAATGTTAATTAAGATTCCGGGTTTACATCATATCTTTTCACCAAGTTTGGACATGTAATTGTACTTTCACTTTCGTTTCATATCGGTATTTATTGAGTTTACCTTCGCTCGGTAAAAAAAAACAAAAAAACGAATGGGCACGATGAGAGTGAAAAGAATATGTAGCTCCATTTTACAAAGGCTCAAATACTTGCCACTAGCGTTTGGGGTGGAAAAAAAACTACAACATCGATCAAGCAATTGAGTGAAGTGATTCACATTTCACGAACTACTGTCACAGTTTGCAAAAGAAAACTAATGATGACACGCCCAGCTGATACAGGGTTAATGTCCACTTCTACTTCTATCCCGACCAAAGATAATCACAGCAACTTTTGTATAGTAAATATGATAAATTCGTAGGTTTATAAGACTGATCAGTTGAGCTCAGTTGGTAAGAGAGCCTCCTCAATCAATTAGTCATGATTTCAAATGACGATAGGAAAATTTCAATCCGGTACTGTTTCGATTCAACATGACACGATTGTCAAGCAGTGAAGGGTTCACTACCGTTGATTCGACGAGACTTGTTACCTTGGGGGGAAAGTAAAAGTTGCCAACTTGTTCAAGTTAAGAAACCAAAGAAAATGAAAGAGGTGAAAAAATGAAAATAATTGAGAAACTATTGATGGAATAATAAACAAACGAATGAAAGGAAAGAGTGGATAAATTGGAAGCATTGAAAAGAAGGAATAGAAGAAAAAACTGCAAAGGAAAGAAACAAAAAGAAAGACAGAGAGAAGCACAAACACGGAGAAATCAAAATGCAGGAAGAAAAACTAACAAGATAGAAAAGGCTGTACGGTTTAGATATAGATGGGAATATAAGTTGTAAACAATCAAATGAAAGAAGTTAGCAATGACAAGAATAGAAAACTCATAAATAACAGAGACAAAAATTAATGTAATAAAGAGAGTTAGAAGAAAGGAATGGAATGAAAAAAAGGAGATTGTAAGAACTGAAGAAACAAATGGAGAAACTATAAAACTCAAGTAGGAAAAACATCTGAAAGGTAAAAGAAGATAAAAATGTACAGGAACGAGTGTAAAACCAGAAAAATCTGACGAAGCCCAAAAGGCGCATGCGCGTGTGCACAAGACATTACTGCAGCAAGACTGATTCGACTGTTCTGAGTGACTTATTTCTGTGTAAACTTTTCTTCATGGCTTCTTCAAAAATCCACGTACTGGAAAAATCATCCATACAAGCTCTGGTCGGATTAATACGACCACAAGAGATTTCATATTAATAGTGGAATAATCTTTCCAGACGTCAACGCACCGGAGCTTTCAGTGAAAGAACTGATTCTTCTTCTTCCTCGAACTCATAAATTCATCATGCCTTCAATTTTATCATAACTTTCTTCCACACTTTGTTCAATTTTTTTTGTCTGTTTCGTTTAATTTTCGCTCCCCTATTGTTGATGCCTTTTGTCTCTTTTATTGCTTTATTAAGAGAAAGGAAGATTCCCATCTCTTTTTCGACTGTTTTACGTCCATTCTTTTCCGCTTTGATGCAAATCCTTCCATTTCTAATTCACTTTATCTTCTTGTTCACTCCTTTCAAACTTCTCCCCGTGATCATTTTCTATTCGCCTTTCAAATCCTTTTGTTTCTTCCCCAATTTAATTCATCGATAAATTCTTTGTCAAAATTATCACATTTTTCATTCTATTTTTCTATTTATTAGAAACCGTCAAACAAAACTGTCAGTATAGTTCTCTTTAGTTATTAAGTTTGTCTGGCAATATATATACATATATGAATCATCTTAGCAGCAGCAGCGGCTTTTTAGCACTTATCGTTGGACATACACTTTCTCCAGTATTCGGCACAGTATTCATGGGCGTTGCAGATACTTTCTGAACTTGTCCAGTTCGTCACGCCATCTTCTATTCTGCCGATCACAGTTTCGCACATGATCTCAGTGGATCCCTGTTGGGAGTTAGGATGTCCATTGGTTGTCTGACATTTTTCCAATATGACCAGCTCAATGCCATTTCTGTTTTCTAATGGATTCTTTGATATCCCTGACTCATGATTTTTTTTTCATTGCTTCATGTGATGTCGAGCTTGATTCTCTCATGTATAGGTTGCTTGGTTCTCAATTCGAGGGTCAATCTTTTGGCTAAGTTCCATGTGTAAGATCCATGGGTGACTATCGGGAGGGTGCGTTGGTTGTTGACATGTCTTTTCAAAACTAATGGGACTTGTCCAGAAATGGGGCTATAAGGCTGGACATTTAAACATTTATTCATTATGTCTAGGATTTTTTTTCAAACTACTCCTCATTGATAGGCTTTCCAGAGGGTTCAAATATTGTGATGTAAATTTATGCTGAACTGGTCCCTTAGTTTGTGCCTGATAGCAATCACCCTTGTTTATTTTAAAATTTGTTCTTGTTAAATGACCAATGCCCAACAAAGGGCGAAGGATGTAACTTATTTACTGATCCCCCTTTTTCCAATTTTCAATTGATCACCCCTAACACGGCATGCAGCCAAAATACATCGGTTACACGACGTTCTTTTATGGAGTGACAAAGCAGTCCTTTTATTTGATCTTGTTTTATCTTCTCTTTTCTCTTTCTTCCAGATTGTGTCTGCCTTCGTTCGTGGTAAGTCCAGGAAAAAAGGCAGCGAGTGAAGACGTCACTTATGGCTACCTCACATTTGCTAGTCTTCTCATCAAACTAATATTACTGAAGTGCCCGATAGAATGATATTTTTGTGGTTCTTTTATGGATGGAAAACGCAACGCAATACCTTTGATCCATGCATCCATGGAATAAAGGTCAAATTTTGTTATTCTCCCGATAGTCAATTATGTAGCTGAAACGTGGAACCTAACCAAGAGACAGACCTACAAACTGAGAAGTATGCAACATGCGCATGAGAGAATCATGCTCAACCTTACATGGGGAGATCACAAGACAGCACAGTATATAAGGAGGAAAACGGGTGTCCGTGATATCATAGAAACTATTAAAAAACTCAAATGGCAATGGGCAAGCCATATTGCAAGAATGAAAGACAATCCGTCTCACAATATGGATCCCCAGAGATCACCTAAGAAACCGAGGCCAACAGAATACAAGATGGAGAGATGAACTAGACGGATTCAGGAACAATATACAGTAAAAATATCAGATGAAAATTTTTTTTCACTCTTTTGTTTATTTGAAAGGTCATAAGAAACTTCCAGAGGTCAAAATTGAATGATGGTTCACTTTTGATGGTCAAAAATTTTCCACTCTTAAGAGTCGAAATCAATGGGAACTTCTTTTTTTTTTTCTATTTTTAGTGGTCAAAATTGAGCGGTGAGGGGAGATTTTTTACTTTTGGAGGTCAAAATCGGAGGTAGATTTTTTTCACTTATAGGTTTTTGAATTGAGGTGGGGATTTTTTTCCACTTGGAAAAGATCTTTTTCCTCTTTTAGGGTCGAAATCCAAGGTAACTTTTTTTTCACACCTTATGGTTAAAATCAAGCGACGAGGGGTCAGAATTGAGAGGTATTTTTTTTCTCCAATTTTAGCAGTTAAAATATAAAGGAATTCTTTTTCATTCTTAGGGGTCAAGATCGAGAGAGAACTTCCATTTTATGGAGTCGAAATAAAGTGGGGCCTTTTTCCCCCCTTTTAACACTAAGCTCCTTCTATTTTCAACATCAGCCCCGACACCTTTTTTTCTACCAGCTCAATTTCTTAACATTATCCTCTTTTTAACAATAGTTCCCCCTTTTGTCAACATTATCCCTTTTTTGCATAACATTACGAGCCCAATTTTATACAACATTATACCTCTTCTCTTAAACTCTCCACCATTTTTCAATATCAGGCCTCTCTGTTCTTTACGTCAATCCAATCTCTTTTTGGAGATCAGTCCGATTTTTTTTCTTGCATTAACACCCGTTTTCAATTTTGCCACTATGATTTCATTTTTTTAATATTAACCTTTTTTTTTCACATTAGCCGAATATCCTTTTTAACATTGGTACCAAACCTTTTCAATACTACCCCCTACTTTTATTCTAATTGCGTAAAAAGTGGAATTAAATTCATTTCAAAAACAGATCAAATCATCTACCTGGTTTCCATTCATCTATCTTTCTATCGTTAGGGCAGGTTTCCAGTTTAGTAACAATGAATTTAATTTTGATGCTTTTGTATCGATGTTCAAATACTTTATTGATGAGTAAGAATTAAATTGTTTTCAATCTGACTGAGCAGTTTTTTTTTTCGTTGTTGGAAAATGGCCTCTCTATTCAATTTAACATTTTTATTATCGGAGACATATTTCAGCGAGCTGAGATACTAGTTGAGAAGTTAGCAAGTCGGAAATTAGATTTGTAATAGCTGTTTTGCCGTCTTAGGTATCACAAATTACTTTTAGGTATTCTTTTGTACCAATATATACCTGATTGTAAAATCCGTTTATCACAAACATTATGCCAGTCTTGAAAAGATAAGTTTCGTTGAATAACTGATGTGTGTGCGTATGCTTTTTACACACACACGCACATGCGCACGCACAGAAGACATCAGATTTAAGCATATGCGTTTTATATACCAGAGGCTACACGCACCCTCCAGGCACACACGCGTATGCATGTACACGCACACATATATGCAGACATATTCATAATACATTTAGTAGGTAAGAGGAAGTTTGTGCAACTTCAAGATTTCGAACAATTCACGTATATATATATATATATATATATATATATATATATATATATATATATATATATATTTTACAAAAGACAATTAAATATGTGTATATATATATATATATATATATATATATACATATGTATGTATACACACACACACACACACACACACACACACATATATATATATATAATTGTCTTTTGTTAATGCACTTAAATACGTACTCATCTTCACATGACTCACTATATTGGTTCATTTATGAGTTGAGACCTATGCTCTGTGACCTCAAAATTTGCGCATTTAAACATTTAAAGATGAACGCTGAATACAGCTATAACTAAAAACAATCATAGATGCACATCAATACACACACACACACACACATATATATATATATATATATATATATATATATATATATATATATACATATCCATGTATCAAAGAAAAATTAATCCAATTTGAATTAACGATTACACATATCTATATCCAATGAATAGATATTTAACTTAATTTATTCAACTTTAAAAAAAAGGTGTTCTTGACAATTCGTACATTTTGATTATTAATGGAATTTTCTCAACATAATTCGATGTTTGAAGACATAGATTACACACGTTTTTATCCCTGTATGCATCATTATCCTTTCATCATAACATTGATCACGAAAAAAAGCAATAGCACTCAAATTCTCTAAATATCAATTGTAAAAAAAACTTCTGTCGATTTCATAAAAAATTAATGGAGTGAAAAGCTATAAAAACGGAACCCAAATAACAAATATTATACGTAATAGCCGGTTAGGAAGATGAAAGTGTGAGAAAATTATCAAGAATTATAACAGGACTATAAGAAAATCCTCTGCACACTTTTTCAGTTTTCAAGTCGACCCCAGCAGTGCAAAACTATGTATCACCTCGAATATTCTGATCATTTTGCTAGGGACTTCAGAACCACATATATTGTGAACGTAAATAAATCATGATGTTCATATGAAAAATGAGTTTTAAAAAAATGAAGGAAATATTATCAATCCTAATTATCGTGTCATTTCCCTCACCGATCTGTTAAATACGGAAATTCATAGATTATTCATTTTGAATTATTTGAAAGCAAATGAATCACCAACATCCCAAAAATTGTCAAAGCAAAAACTTGTTTGCGTAGATGTAGATAGAAACGATCATTTACAGAGTAGGGGACCAAAAATATGAAGAGGTGAAGAAAGTTAGGTCCCTAAGACAATATACGGAGTGGATAATTTCCTGAATATAATCACCTCTGGTGACTTTTCGAAATACATCTTACTAATGTATTATTCAGTTGATTTGACTTTTGAATTCTATACAAAATGAGATAGCTAAACAGAAACAAATCTTTGAGTCAAAACTTATCACGTTATCTCTTGCAACGCAGTGCACATCCATCTTTCCTTTCACCAAGAGGGAATACAATGGGTGCTTAGGGCCTGTAGAGCTCTGAGGTTACTCTGATTGAAATTAGTTGCAACTAATCCACCAGATCCCCTCAACGTGTCATGGACTAACGCAGCAGGGGTATGGCCTAACACTCCCCGTGGTTTGCTCGACCAAAAATATACTGGCTGTCCCCGCTGTGACATTGGTTCCAAAAGGCCCAGCCACATTACCTGTTTTGGATGGGGATGACGTGCTCCAAATGGAGTCATCCAAAAAGAGATAACACCCAATAACGTCACCAAAAAACAACACTGTACATAGGCACCTACAACGTCAGAACAATCTCAACAGAAATTCATTTAACGGATCTTGATCTTGAAAACATCCAATGAGACATTATCGGTAGCAAAATGAGTAGACCTGGGAAAGAGCTAATTGAGATGAAGAGTAAACGTTATGAGTTGGCTTTTTTTATTCATGAAATGAAACACTCAAAGAGGCACAAACTGGACATAGATCAAGTCTACAGTGCCTCTTCATGGTCAACCAGTGAAGTGATAGACAATTTCTGCGATGACTTGAACTCCATACTCCAAGATACTAAAACATAATTCAATATCATTACTACACCTTGGCAAACAAAAGCAACGCAGTGAGAGACATTCACATCCTGAATCAAGTCTATGTAGGAAATGACCACAGAAGGATTAATTCTAAAATTCGAATTAATACCAAACAAAAGATCAGGAAAATGGTCTGCAAAAAAAACCTGCAATCACTTACCCTACAAAAAGAGCTCACTCGGCTCTTTAAGATAGAACTGAAAAACTGGTGTGAACTTCTCTCCGAACAAGAAAATAACAACCTCACTGATAGAAGCCACCAATATGCAAAAAGCAAACAAATCTTGGAAGAAACCAAGAATCTCGTGGAAAAACACAGAAATCTCGAACCACCGATACCAACAAAGGAAAAGGTTGAAGCAATTGAATTAAGCAAAACTATCCAAAAGAAACGGAGAGAAGATAAAAGAAAACATACAACAGCACTCATTAAAAGTATTATTGGAAAACGGTAGGGACTTCATAATTATGAAAAAAAAACTGCAGGGTAACGCAAGAAAATGGAGACCTGACGACGGATAGGGATCGATTTGTTGAACGCAAATGAAAATTCAACAAAATGCTCTATACCTTCAAACATGGGACACACAACAGATATACAAATGATCAGTTTAAAAAAATACCCAGAAATTGCTCCGAGGGAATGAAACTAGCCATCAAACAAACGAAAAAAGGAACCACCCCTGTACCATATACCATCAATATCGACTTACTCAAAAAAAGCATCACCAGGAAACTAGTCATCCTATTCAACTTATGCCAAAGAGAGAGTGAAATCCCAGACGAGTGGAACATTGCAATCATAATGCTATTACATAAAGGGAGCCCGAAGGATCGAAACAAGGACAGGCCAATAAACCTTCTCGACTAAATCTTCTCATGAAAGGGATCAACGACCAAAACACCGAAACTCTAAATGAAATCCACGAAAACAGACTGTCTTCAGAAAAAGCTACTCAACCAGTGACCATGTACATTCAGTAAATCAACTAAAAGAGAAAGAAGAATATATAATGCCATTCGTTGTAGCATTTGTCGACATTAGGAAAGCCTTCTATTTAGTAGAAATCATCAAAGTCATCGATTCTACAACACAACAAAGCGTAGATTCTGTATATATCTGACTTGCAACATTTATACTGATGCTGCAGTTCATTTTCTTGGCTACATAAAGTCTCTGAAAAGGGAGTAAAACAAGGTGATACCAGCTCATTCAAACTCTGCAAAGCCTGAATCAAGACGACAGGTATCATAGAAATCAAGATGATAATATACATACAAAACTACAGTTATACGGGTAAAGGTAGACTATGTACATGTATGAGTCACTGGCTTTCTATATGTATTTTTGTTTTGCTCAATTAGATTCCTTGCGTCCCAAAATGTTGATTTAGCCTCTTGAATATTGATCCTCGTCTATCTACAAATTTAGATATTAAAAAGTTGCCATTTTTTGAAATCAAAGATGGCCACCATACTGGTTTCTGAGAATGTAGAATCAAAATTGTATAATTTGTTAACCTACAATGCTTATAAATATTTATATTTTATCTAATCCTCCTTTTCTTGGGTGAGCATCGTAGAATGGATTATGTTCAAAACGGTTAGAAAATTCAGACACCTTTGATGGAATATCTTGTCATTTGATCTTTAAGATATCTAATGATGTGAATTCATTGCAACAATCAACAGAAATAATGTAGAGATAATGAAAAGGGCAAAATAAAAACGAAAACAATGTCAGCAAAACGAAGAAGAAAAAGACAGTAACAATAAAAAATAATAAAGATTACCTCAAAAATGATATTGATAGCTACTATTTTTATTATTGCTAAAATACTATCATTTAAAAAAGCATCATCATTAAAAAATCTCATTCGTTGCGGACATATAATGACATTTTTGGCTCTACATATTGAAAAATTCAGAGCGTTTCGAATTGATGATCTAAAATGATATACAACATTCCATGGAGCCCTGTCCAGTGCAATTGCGATAGCGGTTATATCAATAAGTATTAAAATATCAGGTCTGTTTTGTGACTGGGGGGTTGTTTCATTTTCCCCACTGGCTCAGATACAAGAGTTCGAGTTCAGATAAAAGACACTCAATGAATTTTGATAATCAAAGTTGGCAGATCCAATCAAGATTAAAGATTGTTGCAACTCAGTCTTCCTTCTCACATCTCCCTAGTTTCGCTTCATGCTGTACTAAGCGAACCTTCGTAAATATCCTGTCACGTGTACTTAAACACAACTTTCTCGTTGGCTAATGCATTGGATAGATGCAAACCAATAAGAAAGTAACATTGACAAAACTGATCATTCCTTAAAACAATTGGTTTACAAATAAGCTAATCAGGTGCTGAAATATTGTTCAGAAAGTAAGGAGAGTCTGTCTAAGCCAATCTAGAATCAAAACTGTAAATCTACTCTGGGGGCATATTTCTGCAGTTATGTCAGCTGCTGAAGCAATTCTCTGTGGAGGTAAAAAAATGAAAAAAAAAACAACAAAAAACTAACGTCATTCTTCATTATTTGTCGAGGGAGTTTATCTCATGAAACCAAATAATCAAGCCATGCTGAAAATGCCACGAAAAAACTGAAACTCCTTTTTTTCTCAAAGAGATATTTCGTTGTTTTCTGATTGTTTTTAACTGATACATGATTGAATAAATGGAGAACGTCTTTTCAAGAATAGAAAAAATGTGTTCTGTGTATGAACAAAAATCTAGTGGAAAAAGAATTAATAAGTGAGGAATAGATTAAAACAACACACACACGCACAAACACACAAACATATATATATATATATATATATATATATATATATATATAGATAGATAGATAGATAGATAGATAGATAGATATAATGTGTACGTGTATAAAGAAAGGTGAATCAATATGTCCGTAGCCCGACATGTAAATATCGGCTGGATGTTTATCTGAAAACTACGGGATAAACATTCACCACCGATTTGTGTCCATTGTCAACGAAGGATAATATGTTGGAAAAAATATTTGTTGCATTAAAAAAAAGTTATCATTAACCTTCCAGATGTGCCCACTCCTACGACTGCTGCAGAAAGATCTGCCGCCCGAGAGCCTGCAATATACACGTAAAGCCTTCTCAAATCTTCGTTCGTGTGGCCAAACCATAATATATATATATATATATATATATATATATATATATATATATATATATATATATAAGGACATGCATACACACACACACACACACACACACACACACACACACATATATATATATATATATATATATACTTCGAAACTTTATTTGGAATAAAGAATTAAAGATAATGGGGCTGCAGTCGGGGTCTAACCTGCGACAGGTTGCTGCTTCAGCGTAACGTCGCCCTGACCTTTTTCTCATCAATAGTCCCACTCTCTTTGATCATTTATTCTATTTACGCAATCTAGGCCAAACGATACATTAACTGTGTAATAACGGGAGGTTATTTAATTTGACCGATAAAATATTCATTCCTTATCTCATATATATATATATATATATATATATATATATATATATATATATATATATATATATATATATATATATATATATATATATATATATATATATATATATATATATATATATATATATATGGTGGATGGGGAATACATGCTAAATAAACATATCGCTTATATTTAACCTTACTGACCGTCCAGTTCCGTGGCGCAGAGATAAGATACCAGCCTCGCGGTCTGAAGCGAAGATTTCAATCCTTCCTCGTGGTTCTGGATGGGATAATGGATAGTCTATAGCTACACTGAAGTGTTGTAATGTCGAAGACACAATAATTATACACACCCACACACACATATATATATATACACACACACACACACACACACACATATATATATATATATATATATATATATATATATATATATATATATATAGAGAGAGAGAGAGAGAGAGAGAGAGAGAGATACATGCATATGCGTGGTGATGCAGCAATGCTTACACATTTTTATGTACTTGAAAATGTATGCAAGTATGTGGATGATGAGAGAACGAACGAGCTGGTAGATAAATTGGGATGGATATTAGTTTCAAAATATCTATCGTATTAAGTAACTATAAATAAGTTAAAGCCATTGTTTGCACGATGTATCTAAAAAAATTACGACGCAAATCTTACGTACATTGTACCATAATGACACTCAAAAAAAGTATATCCAAGGCTAATATAAAAGAGTGCGAACACGAGAGAAAAAATTAAGATTTAAGTTCAAGAACTTAGATTTAAGATATATGTAAGATAAATCCAAATACAATCATTTCTAAGAGATTCTTTTGCAGCACATCATTGTGTGTGTTTCTCTCTCTTCTTCTCACTTTCGCTGTAACTGTGTGTGTGTGTGTTTGTTTGTGTATGTGCATGCAATTTGGTGTGTGTGTAGAAGGGAAGAAGGAGCTAAAGAGAAGAAACATGATTAAACTTGTTCAAAATAGTGAAGCTATGATGAGGATCTGCTTGTAATAATGTATACCAGTCGCAATTAATGGAAGTTGAATCCAAACTGACGGAGAGACTGAGGACACATATGCTGTAAATGACAGAGACATACAGTAAAAGAATGGAAGAGGAAAAGAAGAAGAAACGGGAAGTATGAAATAAAGAAGAATGAGAAATCACGATAGGGTGAGGATGTGTGTACTTTATTATGGACAGTGTACGGAGTAGGAGAGGACCAGGTCCTGGATGGAGGTATGAGATCTGCTGGTAAGGTGTCAGAGAACAGCGCAATAGCAGTCATCATGGACGTAGCTATGAAAGGCCTTTGTCCCGCAGTGGACTTATGGCGGTTGATGATGACGAAAGGAAGAAAAAACCGATAGAGAGGCAATAATACAATAATGATGGCAGGAAATATAGACGAAAATTGTTCAATATTTGATCTCGTTTTCGCTTGTTGTCTTGCACCCTTTCTAGAAAAACAATATACTATTTACTCTTAGTAACCGTATGTAAATTTCATCGAATTGCAAGGAAGCTAGGTATTCAGCTACAATGATATCAAACATCCAAATTAAACACGTTGATCATGGAGCTAGAATCCTACTGAGTCCCATTTCCAACTCACCTACTCTACAGCTGTGAGCAATCAGGGTACCATCAACCTCATGGTCTCAGATTATTTTTTCTTATTTTAATAATATGAAATGATCTATGATACTTTTCTGTTATTGTTATTTTCTTCATTTCTGCTCACCATTTCAAACTTATTCTACCCCTTACTTTATAATGTTTTTGTTCTTTTCTGATTTTCTACTTATTTCTCGTGAAAGAGGCAACTGTATAATTTTGGAGAATGATAAACCCAAGAAACTAGTCTTCTACGTTGCGACAATTGTAAGAATATAACCGGATTCATAATTTCCAAAATGGAGCGTCTGTGGTGTTCTCTTTTAGATTTAGACTGACAGTGTAACAATAGTTCAAGAATACAGCACAAAAGTAAATAGAATTAATTTGGAGGCAAAATAGAATTGGAGGAGAAAATAAGACGGCGATTAAGAAAAAGAAGGAAAGAATTTTGCCACGGATTTGGTCAAAAGCATTGATAGAGAGACGCGAGAAAAAAAATGGGGGCGAATGAAAGAAGTTGTTTACAAAGAAAAAAGAGGCTAACGATGGGACAGAAATAGAGATGAAGGATTTGATAAGATTGAAATGATGAGCAGAGATGAATAAGAAAGACAAAAAAACAGAATAGAAGACAGAGTAATAGAAACAGACGTTAAAGAATTCACCAAAGAAAAAAAAAGCTTGTAAACCGAAATTCTGGAATGCTTGAGATCATTAAAAGCAAGAAACAGAGTTGCATGGTCGGTAAAAGATGCATAAAGATGACAGTTTTAAAATCGAATGAAAGATGGCAGGTTAACAATCGGAATAAAGGCTGAAATCGAATAAGAGGCTGAGGATCAAAATAAAGGCTGAAAATTGAAATAAAGGCTGAAAATTGAAATATAGGCTGAAAATTGATATAAATAAGACGGTTTGAAAATTGAATTGAACATCGTACGGAATTTTGCTTTTAGTTTGCAAAATATTCCCCAATTCAGAACATTCCCTCTGTAGATTTCATAAACCACTCGCTAAATATTGCATAAAGATTTCATATCATAAGCCTTACACAAATAATGATAGTATTAGCTTGAAGTTAAGGGTCCAGTGAAGGTTAATGTGATAGAAGAATAAGAAGAATATTGAGTAAAAAAAGGAATCAATAAGAACACAGGTGAGAAAGAAAAGCCATTTAAGGGAAGGAGAATGAGAGAGACAGAGAGAAAAAAAAAAGGTATCTGCGAGGATCTTTTCTTTTTTTTTTCAAGCCAGGCCTTCAGAGCGAAGAAGTGACACGGAGTGATTATTTAATGCAGATCTGGACAAAGTCTAAGAAGAAAAACAGAAGCAGAAAATGAAGAAGATGGAATAAAAAAAGTGAAAGGTAAAAAGATGGATGGGAATGGAAGAGGTTCATGTAGGTGCAGGAAGTACGAATAAGGATAACTGTAGGTTGACACGGCACACCAATACAACACAGGATCTTTAAAAAAAACTGGATGGCAATTGGAAAGATACAGAGATGCTTTCGAATAAAGGAACAAAAAAAAAACTGCAGAGAAAGGCAGAAAAAAACACAGATAATAATAATAATAATAATAATAATAATAATAATAATAATAATGATAATAATAATAATGATAATAATAAAACGGGAGGAGATGAAGGAGAAAATAAAGAGAGAATACCTTAGAAGGATAAGGAAAATATTAGAGACTAAATTAAACAGCAGAAATCTAATAAAAGGAATGAACACTTGGGCTGTGTCAGTAGTCAGATACACAGGACCATTCCTAGGATGGACAAAGGAAGAGCTTCAATCAATGGATAGGCGAAGGCGAACAAGGAAACTTATGACAATGCATAAAGCATTACACCCCAGAGATGATACAGATAGACTATACGTTAAGAGAAAAGGAGGTGGCAGGGGGCTCATCAGCATAGAAGACTGTGTCCAGAGAGCTAAAGCAGTCCTAGAAAGGTATGTGCAAACGAATAGCGAAGAAATCATAAAAAGTGCGAGAGATAGTGCAACAAACAATAAAGTAGAAAACAATCGAACAGCACAGCAAACAAGAAAAGAAAGATGGGAAGATGAAAAATTGTACGGCGAGTTTTAAAGACTGATACAAGATGTAGCAGACGAGAAATCATGGACGTGGTTACGAAAAGGAAACCTTAAGAGAGAAACGGAATCGCCCATCACGGCAGTCCAAAACAAAAGCATGAGGACAAACTACATAAAAACAAAAATCGACAGAACACAGACAAATAGCAAATGCCGCATGTGCAGTGAAAGAGATGAGACAGTAAACCACATAACTAGTGAATGTAGTCAACTCGCCCAGAAGGAGTATAAGCATAGACACGATAGAGTAGCAACGATGATACACTGGGAACTAAGCAAACGAATTGGATTCAACCATGTGGAAAAGTGGTATCAGCACAAGTCAGAGGCAGTTTTGGAGAATGACAACCACAAACTACTGTGGGACTTTGACATCCAAACTGACCACCTCATCCAGGCAAGAAGACCGGACCTGGTAATAGTAGACAAAATAAGGAAGGCCTGACAAATAGTAGACGTTGCTGTACCTGCGGACCATAGAGTAAAAAAGAAGGAGGGTAAAAAACGGGGAAAATACCAGGACCTACCAAGAGAATTAAGGAAGATGTGGAACATGGAAGCCTGGGTAGTACCGGTCATAGAGGGCGCATTAGAAACTGTCCCCAAAACGCTGAGGGAGAGACTGGAGGAGATCGGGATTAGGGGAAGGATTGAGACCGTACAGACCACAGTACTACTGGGAACTGCACGGATACTGAGGAAGGTGCTAGAGATATAAGTACTGCAACGAATCGTAGCTCTGTCATGATAGGTGAAAGAGAGAGGAGACGTTAGCTGAAGACCTGAGGAGACTTATTGTCACTCAGCCTTCAGCAATAACCACTGGGCAACCGGTGTGAAACTATAAATCGCAGAATTACTGCGACCTATGAGTACTAGGAGAGGAGGGTTGGAGACTTGAGGAGACTTGCTGTCACTCAAACTCCAGCGGTTACCACCAGGCAACTGGTGTGAGATAGCAAATGATGATGATGATGATGATGATGATGATGATGATGATGATGATGATGATGGTGGTGGTGGTAAAAAACGAACCAATTGAACAAAACGTTATATTGCAGATAACAGGCTCTCCGAGAAAAAAATATTATCTGTGATATCTTTTCGGACAAATGTAAAACCACCTGCTGAATCAAGAAAGTTGAGTTACAATGCT
The DNA here is from genome assembly GCA_963457665.1 of Thysanoteuthis rhombus. NCBI lineage: Eukaryota > Metazoa > Mollusca > Cephalopoda > Oegopsida > Thysanoteuthidae > Thysanoteuthis > Thysanoteuthis major. The sequence continues at coordinate 46,726,918 of OY735201.1, read as the reverse complement.
GGATCGGAATCCGTTCATGAAAAAAAAAGTCATTGTAAACGGAAAGGGGAAACTTTGTTTCAAGAGTGACGGGGAGGAAATGTTTTGCTCGAAAAGGTAGGTTCTGTAAGTGAGAAAAAAAATCGGAAATAAAAGAGGAAAGGAAGAGTATACAAAGTAAGAGAGAACGATAGAAGAAGAAGAAGAAGAAGAAGAAGAAGAAGAAGAAGAAGAAGAAGAAGAAGAAGAAGAAGAAGAAGAAGAAGAAGAAGAAGAAGAAGAAGAAGAAGAAGAAGAAGAAGAAGAAGAAGAAGAAGAAGAAGAGGAGGAGGAGGGAGGAGGGGGAGGAGGGAGGAGGAGGAGGAGGAGGAAGAAGAAGAAGAAGAAGAAGAAGAAGAAGAAGAAGAAGAAGGTTATAGAAAATCAAAACAAGTATAGAGCCAAAACAAACAAAAAAGGAGAGTGCGGACCATGTTGGAGTAAAAAGAATTTGAGTGGAGGTGGAGGAAAGCAGTATGATTTCAAGTGAAGCACCTGCCAAGGTCTGGTCGGCTAGAAAAGATGGCTAAATGTAAATGAGTCCGAGAAAGTAGGAGGTAGGGCAAGACGGAGACCAAAGGGCACCGAGTGCAAGATAAAGTCACGTCTCACGCTGATATAAAATTCATGAATGTAGATTGGTTTTTCAAATAAACAAACCACAGAAAACAAATGAGATTTTGAAATAGAAAACAAAACAGCAACAATCCACACTACTGTTCTGAGCACTATGCCAAACAGAACTAAACTGAGCGAATGTGAGTTCTTATTCAAATAGAACTCCTCTCTTTTAATGTATCTAAATGGTATTTCGCTTTATTTTTCTGAATCTGATGAAAGATCTTGGAGTTTTCGACGACAGGAAGGGAGGTGCTAGTGAAATTCTCCAGGGTGTGGAGCACTTTCCTTTGTCACGTATTCATCGGATAGAAGAGAAATATTTCAGTATATATATATATATATATATATATATATATATATATATATATATATATAATGCTCTTCTAACATGGAATGGAGCACTCTGGTGGATAAGGAATATATACGATAAGTAAATATATCTCTTAAATTCAACCTCACTGACCGTCCAGTTTCGTGATACCAGCCTCCGGGTCTGAAGCTAAGGTTTCAATCCTGCCTCGTGGTACTAGATAGGATAATGGATAGTGTATAGCCACACTGAAGAGTTGTAATACAACGAAACAGCTGTCTGTGGATGACACAATATATACATATATAGTCATTTGTAAAAATACAAACAGAAATCGAACAAAAAGGGATTTTATCCGCTGTCACAGGGCTCAATATTAAATGCAGTAAATTGAGCTATTAAAACATTAAAAGAATAAGAATTACAAGGATATATACCCGAGTATATGTCCTTGCAATTCTTATTAGCAGCCCCATTTTCTCCGATTTTCAATTCTATTTACGTTGTCTTGACTAAGTGAGATACTAACCGCGTAATGACGGGAGACTATTTCAAATAAGAGTTTCAACATAATATAATGCTATTTATCATTAATTTGTCGGATCATATATATATATATATATATATATATATATATATATATATATATATATATATATATATATATATATATATATATTGCTCTTTCCGTGGCTTATTGCTTGATTGTGGGGGTAATTATCAGTTCGTTTTATTAATTTCCATGCTTTTCACTCAAGAGCCATTGCTGGTATTATGCATTTATTCTATACTTTACGCTTTAAGCACGTTGGAAGTTGCTTTCCAGCCAATCGTCGTGTTGCTTTATTTCGATTTAGTGGTCCCTCTCCAATTTTATTAGCTAATCTAGGTAAACATATTCCTAAACCACTTCGATTGTATTTGGTATGTTCTTTAATCATATATTTCGCTATTTAGATTAATCAACATATTTTTTTCAATTCTTTGGATGCTTCTGACGTCGTGGGAACGTCATCATCGAATGTCAAATTGCTTGAATATTTTCTATCGGTGTCCACTCTCATCCCCTCCCAGTCATTTTCCGAGAGATGCTTTCAATTTTTATTTTAAATAGTTGAAGTTATATTGCATCCACGTGTCTCACCGTTTTTTCAATATTTGTGACTTGCTGCAAAAAAAACCCAATGAAATATGTCTTATTTCAACATTAGGGGTTAGTATGAACAGTTATCGGAAATCAATAAGTGATTGACAGTTCATGTCAACAATTGCAGACGACATATATGGGGGATTAATTATTGAAACACAAAATAAATAAAATGGGACTGACATCTTTTTTCTAGTGACCGGAAGACACTAGATTAGCAAGTCTTTATTAGTTAAGGTCATCTGTGAAAAAAAAATATGTATTGTCCAATTGAAAATAACAAAGCAACTAAAAATATACGGAAAATTCCCCGGAACAGTATGTATTGAATTAAAAGAAAAAAAAATGTGCCGTTGAAATGATGTAGAATCTAATCTTTAACAGTAAGTGAAAGAATAGAAAAAGTTTTTAAAAATCGAATTAATCGAAATGATGAAAAAATTCTATGAAAAGATCCCAATGTTTTCATGGGAAATAATCATTAAATATAAGTTTGTAAATCAAGACAAAGATCTGCCATTAAGTTTCTAGATAATGCTTAGGTACTGATTCTCCTCAACTACTTTTCTGAAAATGAAAACAGAATTTTCTGTCATGGACCCATTTTTACATTTGTGTAACGCTCGTTAATGAATAGCCATCATGAATTTAAAAAAAAATATCAAATGAATCGAAGGAATGGGATTCATCATATAAAACAAATAGGTTTTTTCTCCTGGAAATTTTGAATCTGAGATCTCTCAGTATAGATATTGACAAAAAAAACAGAAACTCCTTTAAAAAAGAAAATGTCGTCCTTTATAAGTACCGGATATTTTATCAAAATCCGGTGAATATTCGATTTTTTGTAACTTTTTAAAAATTTCTTTATGTAAAAAAAACTTTGGAAAATTTTCCAATGCAAATCAATATATGTATCTTTTTGTTTACACTTCTGCAGCTTCGTTTTCAAGATATCTCCGGTTCGGTGAACACAAATATTTCTTATCTCATATTTTTTCCATTCTTTCCTCTTAATAATGCCACGAAGATTCCGACGATGAAATCAAATTTTAAACCATTTTGACGTTTTATTCGTAAGGCATCAATTTCTGATATTTCAGCGAAGGCCGTATATCTGCCAGCAAGTAACGCATTGATGATGAATTGGCCAAAAATTGATGTCCACTAGCGTTCACGCTGACCTTAAAAAATGCTATCTTTCAATAAGTCACTTAATGTCTGCCCGTCTTTCCGTCATTGCTAAACTCAAGAACAGTCTGAGCTATGGTTAACAATTTTTTTAGGTTAATGATGGGACCCCAGAGCAGATTATCAGCAAGTTAGTTCCAAAATCTCTCCCATTCCCCCAAAAAGTTTATACGGGCGCGATTTTCAGTTGAATATCAAAATATATTATCGAATGGCCCAGCATTAATTGCTAAAGGAGAAACTAATTATATATTGGATATTTGTAAATTAATGACAAGCATTTTCTCCCTTCGTATAAATGTTTGACTGCTCTGCTTGAAAAATGTGACCGTCTGTGTTGAACCATTTGTAGGGAAAGCATCAACGTACCATAATTCATTGTTGTATGTAACGTTTACCCCAGCCGTATATATTTTTATTTCTTCAGTCATTTTTTCCTATCGTTATTTTCTTTCTTTTAACAAAAAAAAAAGTGAAGAGATAATAGAAATCAGACTTGAAAAAGATACCAAGCGTTCCATGAAGCATCTTCTTCAAAGTAGCCCCCCCAACAGGAAAATCACAAATAGAAAGGAAAGGAAAGAAGAAGAGGGAAAGAAGCAGCAGGTGTAGGAATTTCTAGATAATTTAGTATCCCGGGAAGTAACAATACCAACAAATAGTTTGATGTTGTTCACTAGGTTTTAATTTTCTGCCACTAATGAGCGGATGATTTGTTCTGTAATTGTGCGCCAATATCTTTTGTTTACATTCAGCGCCAAAGCTTCTTTCCTTCTAAGTCCTGCATATTGCCTCACGCCTATCCTGCTCCAATTATTGTCTGGCGTACGTTTAACATCTACATATACCTAACAACATACATATACATAACTATTTATATATGCGTATATCTATGTATACAAACGTATATTACGTGTTCGATAGCTTTCTCTCGATTGACAGACCAATTTCATTCTCATCCTATCAATCTACTTTCATTTCTGACTAACCAGAATGTATTTACCTATCGATAAGTCTTATAATCTCTTTTTTTTT
>OY735201.1:46652596-46717596 GCA_963457665.1 Thysanoteuthis rhombus | reverse complement strand
CATTATCATAATTATTATTTTCATTATTATTGCTGTTGTTATTATTATTGTTATATTATTATTATTATCATCATTATTATTATTATTATTATTATTATTATCATTATTATTATTATTATTATTATTATTATTATCAACAAAATCGAAATCAACAACGAAAACGACAATAGCAATAATAATAATAATAATGATAATGATAATGATAATGATAATAATGATAATAATAATAATAATGATAATAATAATGATGGAAACAGAGATCACAAAAATGTGGCAGCTTGAAACTGTAGCAATACCGGTTGTTATAGGATCCTTAGGGGGTCATAAAAAAAGGTGCTGACAAATATGTAGGTAGACCACCAGGAAACCCAAGCATCAATGAGATCAACGAAATTGTCCTTGCAGGCACTGCCCATATCCTTTGCAAAGCACCGTCCATTTCCTGTTTTATAACTATGGACTCTCCAATGTAGCCTGCTGAATTGGTCCAGTATTGACTGCCTTTTTATATGTACGAAGATAATGAAAAAAAAATACATGGCAGTGCCTACTAAGTCATGCCTACCCAGAGTTTCAAGCCGAAATTCGGTAAGCAATAGAACATCAAAAGGAAAAATGAAAATAATAATGATCATCCAAATGATTTCATAGGCATGAATCGATTCATTGTATCAAAATAAATCAACTCTTAATCACCGAGTTCCGTTAAGTTGGACCACACAAAAGTCACTACGCCAACAATATTCTGTTGCGGCAAGTTTTCGCAACATCTCTCTACAACAAATGCAAACTTCCATGTTAAAAAATCAAAGCAATAAAGATTTAAAAAAAAAAGACCCTTATGCAGTTTATACAAGATATTCCTTCGATTTTCATCTTTGAGGCAAACTCGGTATCGATGTACCCCTAAGGACAAGTTCTCTTTGAACAGCCCGCGTATCAAGTAGCAATAATGAAACGGTTACGGAGCCCACCGAAACAATCAAAAAAATCACTTTGCACTCAGGACTGTCTCTAGCAATCGGGGTGTTCTATTTATAAGGTTGATGTTTTATGGATGTGCGGAATCAAATTAACTTATATAGTTCACATAGATTCATATCAATGTCTCCGTGCAGAGATATAATCTCCTTCTACTTCGATCAGGTAGAATGAGATTATTGTTTCTATTACGTTAATTATTAGGCTTATAGAGTCTTGTATTTTCCTGAAATAATAATTGTAGTATATTTTGTACTTTCATCTCATTGAATCTAAAAAGACTATGAAAAATAGATAACTTCGGAATAAAACAGTTTGAAATATTTTACGTCAATAAAAAGTAAGTTATAAAAAAAATACAGTTTCATTTCTCTTTATCTTTCCCTACTCAATATATTTCTCCTCCCCTCTCTGTCTGTCTGTCTGTCTGTCTGTCTCTCTCTCTCTCTCTCTCTCTGTCTCTGTATCTATGTATCTCTCTATCTCTCTATCACTTTGTCTGTTTTCCAAAATTGCTGGAATGACAGTGGAACAAAAATTGGTGGGGCTGCAATTGATAGCCATGCCTATTCAATAATCAGTCTGAAGATGTTTAGCCTATACTTGGTTTCAAGTGTGAGCAAGGAGACAAATTTACCTTAGGGAACAGCTAAACAGTTCTATTGGGAATACGATTGAAGATATTCATTATTAGATTTTTTTTGTACCTAACATCATTTGCTATCTATATAGGTATGTATTCGCTTTTAGTATTTGACGATCACTTTCTATGAGAAGTACGAAGCTCCATCACCTCTTTAAAGACAAAGATTTTTTTTTTACTGCTTGTAAACTTTAGCTAACACACTTAACCAGCCAAAGAGCGAACACTGAAAAGCTGATCTTGTGACTGTTTCATTTCTGTGGTCACCGAGGACAAGAAAGTATAATGGAGAACTCCATTCAAAGCTGTCGTTATCCTTCGACAAGATTCGGGTAAACTTGTTAATAAGCCCTTGGCAAGTTATCGCCTTTGACTTATTGACACAAGGTCTTAGTGTGAGGAAAAGAATAGACCAGAAGAGACAGGACAATTGATTAGCAGCAAACAAAGAGAGTCGGAGCCGCAGGCGTGAGAATATCTGAACTCTGATATCTTAAAGAATAATCAGTTATTGTTGCTATCATTCCCAAAATCAATAGCACCGTGGCTCCTTCGACTACATTAAAAGCAACAATTACAACTATTATTATTATTATTATTATTATTATTATTATTATTATTATTATTATTATTATTATTACTATCTCCACTTTCAAACCAGTTGCCTAGTGGTCGTTGGTGAAGTCTGAGTGACTACAAATCTCCTCTATATTCCTACAGTCTGCAGCAGTGCTGTGGTTTGCAATTTAATTGTTGTTACCACATGGCCATCCCTAAAAGCTAAGTGGCAGTGAGTCTGTTCAGGTTTCCGGCTCTCCTCCCCAGCATCATCACGTATCACAGCAGTGCTGAGGTTTGCTACGTTTGAAACTCCCCAAAGAAGGTCGTAAGTCTCATATTTTCAGTACTCTTCTCGGTTTCTGCGCAGACCCCAGCAACCTAGCTAGGTTCTGCATAGTCCCCAACTCCAACAATTTTGTTTTCAAAGTCTCTGGCACAGTTCCCAGTGTCCCAACTATTATTGGTACTACCCTGACCTTCATGATACACGCTTTTTTTTTCAGCTCCGTTGTATTTTCCCAGTTTTTTGCTCTCTTTCTTATTCATTCAATGATCCATAAGGACATCTTTGTCTGTTATTTGGCAGCTTCTCTCCTGGTTACCTGGTTCGATTTTCTTGCTCGGGTGAGGTTTTTTTTTTGAATGTCAAAGTGCAGCGTAATTCGTGGTTTCTACTTCCTAGGGCAGCCTCTGGTTTAGGCTGGTAATGCTTCTCCACGTGGTCAAATCCCTGTCATTTGCATAATTCCCAGAGAATAACAATTGCTACCCCGTTGTGTCAGTTCTTGTATTCCTTTCGGGCTAGTTCACTACTATCACTAATCATGTGGTTAACAGTCTCATCCCTTTCTTTGATAGGATTGCTGTTTGTCAGGGTTCTGCCAATGTTAGCCTTGATACAGTCTGTCCTGACGCATTTGTTTTGGGCTGTCGTGAAGAGGGATTCTTTTTCTTTATTCAGGTCCCTTTTTTTTGCGTAGCCATATCCATGATCGCTCGGATACGATATTTTGGGCCTGTCTTTTGAATTCCCCGCGTAGATTTTTCTGTTCCCATTTTCCGTCCTTGTTATCTCCTTTGCCTCTCCCTCGTTTCTTTTGTTACTTTTTTCTTTGCTATACTGCTTCGAGCACTTTGTACAATACATTCACTGCTAACATCAATATTTTTCGGATCTCTTTCGGATCTTTTCGACACGATTTTCCATATTCACAAGTCCTCTGCCGCCTTCTTTCCTCTTAAGATACAACCATGTACTCTGGTGTATAGAGACTTCTGCATAATCATATGTTTTGTCATTCACCGATTCATTGACTGGAGTTAATCCTTAGTCCATCCAAGAAATGAACCAGTGTATCTTACTACCGATACTGCCCTTGTGTTCATTCGCTTTATCAACTTTATCAACTCTATTTAGCTTAGTCGTTATCATTTTTTTTTATCCTCCTAAGGTATTCCATCTTTATTTTCCCTTTCATTTCTTCATCTCTTATTGAGTAGCATTCTAGAAACTACATATTTATATTGGTCTTGTGTAGTTAATGCTCTAATTTTTTGTTGTCTGGCAAGTCGGTTCCTTCTGCTGCTATAAGCCTCCCCAATACATTATCACTAGAGCACATCTTTCTATTCTGAATTCCATCCGAAAATCATTGCTGTGTTAATTAATTTTGTTGAACTACATTCCGAGTCCCTCCATGCTATTTGCAAATATGTCGTCCATGTACATGGGATGATTGATTTTTCACTTTATTTCGGAGAATTCGAATCCTTTGATGTTTTTGAAAATTATTTTTAGAGGTATCAGGCTTAGTACAAACTGTAGTGAGGACAGAGTTTACCCCTGATATACTTACCTCTCCTACAGCTGTCAGTTTTACTTGCCAGAGTTGGCTATAAATCTCACCACTGCTTTGCCAATCTTGGGGCATCCGAGATATGTGGGTTCATGCCGTATGCGTTTTATGGCCAATCCAACATTTTTTACACCTTTTCCTCTCTTCTTTCAGAATTACTAGGTTAATTAAATGTAAACCATTCGCTCATTTGGTTTCTTTCTTTCTGTTCTTCTGATCTGCCATATGTCAGGTCAAAATCTTACACATTATTGATAGGCATGTGATTGGTCTGTAACTGCTTAGCTATAACTGCTTACATGTCATCTAACCGTTCTTGGGATTTGTAATGTCTCTTTTTTCTTCTTCTTTTTGGCTTCCCCATATGTTGTTCCAGAAGTTCTTTGTCTCAGTGGCATCTGCATATATATATTATCTCTTTTTTTTTCATTCGAGATAATTTTTCTTCTTCTTTCGTTGTTTTGAAAAGTGTGACTCTTTATATATTGAGTTATGACTATATCTCTCTAATCTTGCTTCTTCGACAAGTGTATTTCTTCGCCTGCAGTGGGTACCCATTTTTGTTTTATCTTGTATATGTCCGATAGTCTTGCTCGCGGTTTGTTCATGTGTTTTTCGGTAATCCTACGTTGGATGATTTGTTTTCCTAATCTTATTTCCCAAGCATGTTGTTCAGGGTTTCTTCTTATCTCGAGATGATGCCTGTTAACGTTACGTTGTTTGTTTGATTATTGCTATGAAAAGCAGCTATGATGTTCAGTTTAATATTTTTCCCCAGATGCTGACTTGATTCGTCTACGGTGGGTTTTCCCCCACATGTTGTGAGAATGTGTTCTCTGAAACGCCTAACATTGTTTACTTATAACATTATGTAGTCCTTGTTGTCCTTGACTTCAGTTCATGTGAGTCACTAGCCCGGTGTAAACCTAAGACCTAAGCCTGGTAACCTTAATATTAATATCACGATCATTATTTGCATTTTCACACCAGTTGCCTGGTGGACACCGCAGGAGACTGAGTGATAGCAAGTATCCTGATGTCTCGAGACCCCCTCTTCGCACTTTCACAGTCCACAGCGCTGCTGTTGATAACATTTTTACATAAATTTCCTGATGGTTATCGTTGAAGGCTGCGTGGCAATAGAGTCGTATAACTTTCCAGAACTCGCCACAGTACTAATGCAGTCTCCAGTAGTAAGATGGTCTGTAGAATCTCAATCCTTCCTCTTATCCACAGTGTCTTTGGTACAGTTCTGAGTGCACCTACTATTACTGGTACTACCCTGACTTTCATGTTCCACACTTCAGTTCCTTTACCAGGTCTTGGTATTTCCCTAACTCATCACTCTCTTTTGTATTTACTATGTGATCCACAAACACAGTCACGTCTATTGTTTTTTGGGTTCTCCTTCCATTGTTCACGATTACCAGGTCTAGTCTTCTCGTTTGGATGAGATGGTAAGTTTTGAACTCAAAGTCCAACAGTATCTCGTGGCTTATATTATTTAGGATGGGCTCCGGTTTATGCTGATACCATTTGTACACTTGTTTGAACACCATTCGTTTGCGTAGTTCTCAGTGTATCATCGTTGCTATCCTGTCATGACTGATTCTCTATTCTTTTTGGGCTAGTCTACATTCACTGGTAATGCAATTTACGGTCATATCCCTTTTTCCTCATTGTTGAAGTTTTGTCGATTTCCAACGAGACAGTTCGTCTCGGTGCGTTTGTTTTGGGCTGCTATGATGAACTATTTTGTTTAATGCAGTACTTCAAACGCTGCCCCTTGCAGACTTCGTTACAAGATCCACTACCCAATAATGCGGATCCTTCATATAACGATTTTCAATTCATTTACTTGAGAAAGTTGACAATGGTTCATTTCAGGATACTTTTTTTTGTTTTTAACTTTGAGAAAAGAATTTGAAAAAAAAATTATTGCAATAATAGTAATGAAAAAACTCTTTCCTTTGTAATAATTTAAAGAATTATTCATCCGCCCGTGCGTACTCTCTTGAACTACGAACCATAAACTCTTGATATTGTCCGTGGGTACTGATTTGTCTATGGTTTTTTCAAAACCATCCGCCAAAATATGTTTCTACCGGTATTCAATTCACCGGGAGATCCATTTACATGATTATTCATCATGATGAAAATGATCTCTTACTTTCCAATAACGTAATAAAAAGACGTAATAAAAGAAATTTTTCCTCAAATCATTTTTCCAAAACAAAATGTGGCATTGTGTTTTTTATTTAAGCAACAACAAAAACATTTGGACATGAATACCTTGAATAGTTTTTGGTGCATGTTTTGATACAGAACGTTTAAGACATATTTTTCCAAAACACAAATTTGCAGATAAGATTTTATGCAAATCTCACGGGGGGGGGGGAGTCCATGTTTTACTTTTAAGGGTCAAAATCGAGTAGGAACTTTTGTTTCTCCCTTTTTTAAGCGTCGAAATCGATAAGGAGTAATCGTTTTTCATTTTTATGGATTGTAATCCGAGGGGATTATATTTCATTCTTAGGGGCAAAAATAGATGGGGAGATTCTTTCCACTTTTAAGGGTCTAGAATGAAGATTTTCTAAGAGGGGGGGTCAAAATCATGGGGGATCATTTATTTTCTTTTATGAAGGTTAAAAAAGTGGATGTTTTTCCTCTTGTAGGATTAAAAGTTGGGGGTAATTCTTTTCACTCTTGAATATAGAAATGTAAGGGAATTTAAACAATTTTTTTTATTGGTTGAAATCGGGCCGGGGGGTCTTCCAAATTTGGGAGTCAAAATCGGGAGGAATTTTCTTTTTCAATTTCAGTGGTCAAAATCCATGGAAAGTCTTTTTTACTTTTAGCGGTTAAAACACCGGGGAAATATTTCTTTAGATTTTAGGAGACAAAATCGAAGGACAAATTCATTTGTTCTTTTTTCTGGATTACTCGTAATCGAGTACGTCATTTTTTTTCTCTTTTAGTGGTCAAATTGAGAGGAAACGTTTATATTCTTTTTTTATGAGTCAAAATCAAATGGATTTTTTTTCGTTTTTAGATGTCTAATTCGAGGGGATTTCTAATTTAATTTTAGGGGTCGAAATCAGAGGGTTTTTCTTTTCAATTTCAGGGGTCGATTTCAAAGGATTTTTTTTTTTCACTTTTGGGGGACAGAATCGAAGGGAAGATTTTTTTCCTACTTTCAATGGTACAAATTGAAGGAAAGATTTGTTTTTCGAATGGGGGATAATATCGAGAGGGAAGCATCCATTTTTCACTTTTAGGTGTCAAAATCGAGGAGATTTTTCTCACTTTTAGGGATCTGAGACGAAGAGGATATTTTTCTCATTTGATTTTGAAATCAAGCGGGAATTTTTTCTGTTAAATCTTAGAAGGGGAAAATGTTTAATGATAAGCAACGGAAGACTGAATGCATAATGAAGAGAGGGGGAAGATCATCTTAGTTGTCAACACCCGTGGAATTTCCATGGGTCAAGTTTGTTATTCTGGTTGCTTGACTCTCCATACAAAAATCTCGAGGTTGATTCTATCACTGATCAACATCAATAATTTCGAAAGTTTCATAAAATTCCTTCCACGCTCATTATATTCTTTTGCTGTCTAATGTTTTCGCCATGTCGTCTTCATCATTTTAATCTGATTTGTTACTGTTTTCTATACTTTCCTTTTTTTGAATTCACTAAATTGTTCTTTTGTAATTAAGTAATATCGACTAACCAAGAACTATACGTTTTTCTTCATACCCTTTGTCAACAGAATAATTTGATCATGACCATTATTATTATCATCATTATTGTTGTTGTTGTTGTTTGTGTTGTTGTTATTAATTTTCTGATCATGTTAATGATGTCCAGTACCATCATTATCATCATCATCATCATTTGCAGATAACCACATAAAAACAGAGACACAAAGGGATCAAACGTTAGCAAGGTTTGGCGAATAATAGAAACCGAAAATCGAAACCATCTGTTTGCTTTGCTATTTTTTTTTTGTTTTTTTTTGTTTGCCGGCCTGTCCGCCCCTGTTTCCTGTCAGTCAGTCTGCCTCTGTTTCTGCAAACACTAATGTCATTGTGCATGCTGGTTGATTGTTACTTCTTTCTTTTTTTTTTCTTTTTTTTTCCGCAATTTTTTTCTTAATGATCAACGATTATCGAAAGAACAAGTTCATCAGTGTTTTGTGGACCTCCCAGCCATCTGCTCGGTCCGATGCAACTAAACTTGTCTCTTTAGTAGCTGAGTTTGCCTGAACGATCTCACTTCACTGCATTACTCAATAAAGTGTTTTGGTTACAAATACAAATATGTCTTCGTTCAAGTAAGTGTGCATGAGATTGTACGTGTGTTCTTTTCATGTGCACCCGTAGGTTTATGTGTCAGTCAAAAGAAAAAGAAAAACAAGGGTTGAACACTTTTGGTAACAGTTCAGAGAACAATACATTATTTATTTCTCGTTTTGTGAGGTTATTTGTCAATAGTGTATCATTGATATTCGATATTGCAAATCGATTTTCAAGTGGGTTTTCAAAGTTGTATTGGACTGCTTGTTTCATTACATTTAGTCGTTAGCGGGTGCTGAATATGAATAGATTCCTCTCGATCTCAAATAGACTGACCCAAGCATTGTTTTTTTTAATTCACTATGTGGAAGAGATAATATTTGAAATTGTTGCTCTGACATCCTCTTGCTTATTTCTCTCTAATACTGGCATAAACAGAATGATATTTTAGGCATTATGAATTCAAGTATTTCCATTCGGTGTGATAATGTTTTTAAAATCTCCAGTTGATGAAAGCCAATGAAATAATTTGGCAAAGACTTTCCAGCCACGGAATTTCACATTTAAATCAATAATGTGAATGTTTACCGTCAATGGAATATCGCAAAGTGTGTTACAAATATAACTATTCAAATGTATATGCATTTGCTTGTCAAAGTATGATAAAGAATGTAATTGTAGCTGTCTATTTTCAAACTTAAGGTTCAGTTTTTAATAACCATGTTGTAGCTTGAATTCCCAGAAAAAAAACAAAGGAAGACAATTCTTCTTTGATAGTTTATTATTATTAAAACACAAGTTGACCTTTTTCCCCTTTGGAATTAGTGCAATTGGAATATGTTTACGATGTATGAGAAAAAAAAAGCATCAATCGTAAAAAAAAATTTAATGAATTATCTATTTCTGATAAGATTTTGTACAGTGTACATCGGGTAAAAAAAAAAAATTCATGTTTGATCGTATGTATATAGAAACACTCGTTTGCCAATTGAATATCGTACTTAAAAGTCATTGTACTGTTTATTTACGATTATATTTAGATATAATCTACAATGTATTTACGAAAACACCAGTTGACTTTTTTTATAGTTAGTGCGATGGGGATATGTTTGCGATTTATGATAAAAGAAAACATCTATGGTAATATTTGTAAATGGACTATTTATTTACGATAAGACATAGTTTACAATATAAGATAAGATATAGCGAGTAAAATGATGCACATATATGTGCTTCTATCTTGCTAATTCATTTGAGAGTTTTTTTCTCTTTTCAAAAGTGTTTTTTTTTACATATAATGTATAAGATTATATACATATAAGAAAAATGATTTATGTACATTATTCAATTAACAAATGGGCGTATGTGTCTGTACATATACGATCGAGTACAAAAAAAAATTGTTTTTCTCCATAAATCTTATACACGGTATATACTATAAATACCGGATCTTATCGTAAAAAAGTAGTGCATTTTAAAGTTCTACAATGACTGCTTTTTTCCTTAGATTATAAAATACCCCATTGCATTGATTTATTGAAAATTTGTCATGTTTTTTTTCTGGGGGTTCAGAGTCGACCAAACGGCAGCAAACAAATGAACAGGTAGTAATCAGAGATTCGGGAAACTGATGCACATCTATTCTTTTCTGTATGTATGTAATAGTAACCCATCGAAATGGCTCTCTGTACAGAGAATCCCTTTAGACCCGCATCTACAGGGTGCTCTAACTTGGAGAAAAAAACAATGTTGGGTATGTTACGTTACGTTTCAATAGGCAGGTTCAATTTACTGAATAATCATAATGCAGAACTGGACATTACTTTCGGTCCACTTGATATCTCTGAAGATTTCTGAATAAATTTCTGTGGAAGATTGTAAAAGTGCGGGCAATGCGTTAAGGAAGAGCTGTTTATATTTTGAGGCAGGTACAGGAAATTACCCCCTCCCCTCCATTGTCGCTATATTTACACAGCACAATACCTGAAAAGGTTCTGAATGAATTTCTCCGAAATTCTGTGGAAAGGTGGTCAATAAAATTTGGGGCGGTGGGGGAGTGCAACGCTAGATTGAAGCGACTACCCTATCGGTAGCATGTTACATTCCTGTAGCCGCCCCATTTTCTTTATTTGTTTATTCTATTCATGTTGTCAAGGCCAAATGTTACATTCACCGTATAATAATAGGTGATCATTTCAAACGAGAATTTCTATATAATCAATAATCATTCAGTTGGATCATGCACTCATTATTTAATAACACACACACACACATATATATATATATATATATATATATATATATATATATATATATATATATATATATATATATATATACAGAGAGAGCATTTTCACGTAGTAAAAAGTATACGTAGAACAAAAAAAAAAACACTGGAGAGAATTACATAAATTACATTAACAGATGATAAGAAATAAGTGACTGGAGGGACACAAAAATTTGAAAAGGTTTTTCCAAGTTCACTTTTCATGATCTGATTTGTTTCCCCTCCTTTGTTTTTAGGTTAAATGATTCACATCCAGAGAAAAAAGTACAAAATATGAAATAAAGTTTTCAACTCATCCGCCAAGATGCAAATGCTTTCATTTTTATAGGGATTTGAATAAGCTGATTTATTTGAAGAATTTCAGGTCAACCTGAAAATTTGCTCTGGTAAGCAATTTTCTAGAGCCCTGAAAAGTAAAACCAAAGGTAAATATTGAGAGAAATAAAATAAGTAGTTGATCACTGTGCTATATATGCAGGAGCAAACGCATTACCACACCAACAGAATACAGATAATGCTTACAATTCTGGCTAAACGTTGGTCGAAAGGTGAGAGTCCTTCAAAATGCAAGGTAGATTATGTTCATTTGAGCTATTTCATTCAGTCGAAAGATATTAACATTTTCAATACTATTTCGTTTACGGTTATACTCCTTATTGCACTAGCCTTTCACTGGTGACCGCCGATGAGACGGCCAGCTGTGTTATATAATTACAAATATCTACATCAGTTAAGTAAGTATAAGCGGTAAAGTAATATTTGAAAAACAAATATATTCGTATTTAGCAATTGTGACCCAGGAACGTTTCTACAGGCATCTCTGGAGAAAGCATTGAAAGCGTTTATATATGATAGAAGAACGTCTGCTTTCTAGTTTCCAATTAGTGATTAAAAAAGTATTTTTTGCCAGGGATCGTTTATGTTTTAATCATTTACTTCAAGTGAGTAAATAAATTTCTCCTATTTCACACATTATAAAATCGTTCCGTGGTTTCCAAACTAAATGTTTAACTATGGTTAAAAAAGAAGCAACACCTTTTTTTTCTACGAAAAGAGGCCTTTGATGCGGTTAATAGTGGTTCACTTTGCTTGTTCTACAATCTCTTGCGTTTTGTATTGTTGTTAAATATCCACTTTCATCACCGCTTTCAACCTCAAATGTTCTTCTCGACCGAAAGGTGACGTACAGTGAGAAATCTGCACAATGGAAAACTGCAGATCACTTTTGAAACGTTTGAGTATTTAGAGTATCTTCATCATAAACTTTACAAATCTCTATATGAACTTGTGGCATATTCACGTTTCTTAAGAGAAAACAGTATAGTTTGAAAATGTTGCTCATTTTCTTCCATTGTTAATGATAGAATGAATCAGTAAAAATAGCGATCTTTTTGAATAATGTAAATTCAAAGTAATTGCTCCTAAAGTGATCTACCAACGAAGACAAACAAACTTTTGGGGTAACCTAATACCATTTCATTGCAAATAGAAGGTTGCTCCTTTATAATCGCTCTAGAATAAGAACACCATTCAAAAGATGAATTTCGTATAATAGATTTTAGGAACGAACATGAATATTGTTACTTCTCTGGTAAATCAACTTCTTTTTGTTTCATATCTTGTGATGAAATTAACAGTAAAATCTAGGCCGTTATTTCATCAGGTCATCCATTACGTTTTTGTCAATTTGAACCAATGGTGACTTGTGTTACGAAAGACAATACGCATAAATATATTTCATCTTTTCATAGAACCTGGTTTTGTCAGTATTCTTTTGGCATAAAATCTATTCAAATATATTTCTGGTGTATATTTAAAGCAAATAACAACAAAGCAATAATCAAAGGAAATTGTTTTCGCGTTTGATTTTAATATATGTATATATGTGCGTGTATATACTTATATATATAGAGAGAGAGAGAAATGAATGAATAACGAAAGGAATTTTCTTACTTCCGTTTCTTGTTTTTTTTTTTACAAAATGAAAGAGACATTATTCAAAACTTCAAAACCGAGAAAAGGAAGTATTTTGTTTTCTTGAGTATTTTTTCTTTTAACAAAAAAGCCCCTAAAATTTTTAATTACGCACAAACTTTGAATATTTTTATAAGAGACAAAAAAATGTAATTATAATGGTATACCACAAAAATGCCAATGGAAATAGTCATTATTTACAGGAGAAGAGAAATTTTTTTCTTTCAGAGAAACAATAAACACCCATGAAAAATGTATTCAAGTAAATTCTTGGCTGGAATACTGACAAAACAAGTCTTTTTTTATGAGAAAATAAAAGAAATTTACGCATATTATCTTCTGTAACAAAAGTAGTCAAAATTCAAAAAAACGTTTCGTCACAAGCTGTGAAATGAAAAAAAGTTGCCAATTTAGGCCAGCTGAATTGACGAAAACGTACGGGAAACGAGATAAAAACAAATTATATTCAGTACAATTGTTTCCTTTTTTGTTTTTTCTCAATTTCATTTTTCAATTTTATGAGACAAGTGTTGCCAATTTTGATGTTTTGTTTCAATTTTCCAAATTGGGGGGAGTTCGATATCACCGATTTAGATGTTTTCTTTATTCTTTGAATTCGGAACGATTTTCGAATAAGCAAAAAAAATATCATAAATTTCTAAAAAATGGAAGCATGGATCCAGTCTTCTTCCATGAACTAATAAAACAATGAAAAACATTATTCAATATATTTTCATAGTCAAATGTTTATAGTGCCATCGTGGGTAAATTCGAGACTCGAAAGACACCGTCAATACTTATAGAAAGGGCCTGACTTAATGTTGAACTCGGTTATGGAAAGTGATTCAGAATTTAAATTGTCTTATTTGAAGCTAGAACTTCTGAGGTGAGACACATGATGCTAAACAGAGTTTTTTCAGAGTGATGGTTATTTAGGGTTGAAACTTGTGCTAGGTTTGCTTATGTTTACATTTTTGACAAACATAAACGTAAGGCACCCTAATTTTTTCTATCATTGCTTCATGTCTATTATTCTGACTTATAAAAAACAGTATGCTTTTCATTCGTTTACCTCTTCTAATGTGAACGATAACTAGGCAAGTCCTTAATATTTACTCCTTTCATATTGTTGGTGTTCTGATTGGGGAGATCCAAGAGAGTAACTTTAGAAAACATCAATTAATCATAATCTGGAACGTAAGGAACCTGATTGTGCACTGGACTGTCTGAAAATTGAATCACTTCTTTGCAGCTTATCGTCCACCCCATCAAGAAATTTTGTATAATTTCATTGAGAACTCTTGGAAACATCGAGGGGACGGACATGAGCGTATACATAAATGTACTAAAAAAAGGAAAAACTATATTCCAATCAAGAAACGATTCCCTAATCTGCCCTGAATTCTAACCATCCAATCCTTACTCTTTTACCTACTCAACCACAAAATATCATTATTATCCATATTGTGCTTTGGGATATATCGTTTGGAGAGACGGAAAGGCGGACAGGTACAACCAAATACATGTGGCAGGAGTAAATTATGGTGAAAATACGGTCTACGTATGATTGTAGTTATATAGGACTCTGTTCCGATCAATTTGGAAATTTGACACCGTAAAATTCACCAAGATTTTTTTTTTCAGATGATCGGAACATCATTTTTTATTCAGTCATTTATGTGGTATCAGATTTAAAGGTATATTGTTGAACCTGCAAATGCATTAATGATTATTAGTATGGATTTTAGAATCCTGTTTCACCACGACAGTGAAGTAATTCGTTGGAATTTGGTTTATTTTCAACCCCGTAAATACATTCAGTGGGCGAATGCTGAGAGAAAATCTGGAAGGACTCAACGTCGGTTGATGCAGTAAATTCTCAACTGGCATACCCAGCAATAATGCTAATCTCAAAATGTAGGGAGAACCTTTTCCCTTTGCAAGCCATT
This sequence comes from Thysanoteuthis rhombus, assembly GCA_963457665.1. NCBI lineage: Eukaryota > Metazoa > Mollusca > Cephalopoda > Oegopsida > Thysanoteuthidae > Thysanoteuthis > Thysanoteuthis major. Next base: position 46,703,048 of record OY735201.1, on the reverse strand, counting down.
AGTTCGATTGAAGATGGAAGCTGGACTTCGGCTCAGAACTTCCCACATACTAAGCGCTTAGACAAAGCAGTTATCTGCAAAGACGAAAATAGCCAACAAAAAGTAAATTCATTCGTATTTGTGTAAAAAAAAAACTATACACAATTTAAAATATGCAGATTATTTCTGTTGGAACTTAACGTTAGCTTTGTATAAATGTATCTTTGTTTTCAGTTATACTCTTGACCGCCCTTGCTAGCAAAATTCATTATGATATCTACTACGTTCATAAGCAGGAAAAATGCCAGCAGTAGAATTCGAATCACGTGACTGACCAATCTACTGATTCATCCCGGCAAACGAAACCACATATACACGCAATTTTTTCCATAGTTTTTACTTCTTCTACAATAAAAAAAATTCCTGAATACATATCGTTTAAGGGGATTGGAACAGTAGCTGTCGTTGTGGGTGATGTCTTAGATTAATCTATTTTTCAAAACTACACAATCTCAATTGATGATGTCAATCAATAAACTTTCTGTCTCAGGGTGTAAATCTTCAGGACATGTTCTTCATTCTTCCCTTCTAACGACATTGAACACTTTTTGCTTGTTTTCGCATTCCTAGTATTTAGTCCAGTCGCATCGGCGTAATAATACACTGGGCACGTCAAAGCAGAGAAGGCGAATGACAATCGGAACTAAATTGCCATGATAGATTGGTAAAACTACATTTTATTAGGCCGTTGGATAAAACAAAAAGAAATGTTTCATAGTTCTTATTGCATTTGAAGCTAATTCGATCTTTTGTTGCACCCGAACATATTATTTTCACTCAAATAAATCTTATTATGACCACATCACCTTCCATGATTTCTGAGATGCTCTTCGAATATAGCAATCGATCTCCCGATAACCTAGTTTGCAAAGATTAAAACACTATAAGAAAAGAATGATAGACAAATAAATACGTGCAGTAAGAAGACGGCTTAACCAAAGACAACGGTATGTAACGAAATTATCTTAATTTGAAGGAATTACAATAGCGAAATCATTCCTTTACGCTCTTCCTTTCATGCTAACTCATAATTTGTGGTCTGTCATATCAAATGTATAATATTAAAGAAAATCGAATCACTGAGCACGCTCAATTTTTTTTTACAATTTTCTCAACAAAATGTTCTAACTCATTCTACTTCCTCCAGACGAATTCTGCAAGTTCAGCCCCAATTTTTGACATAAGAATATAAACTTGATGGATGAGAATATCTGACTCATGAATATAGTTTAATAATTCAATAACGTGGCAACTTATAATTCAATATGATGGCAACTACCTTCTCCTCATAAGAAAAAAAAAAAGTTTTGTATCTTTAACTTGGCTATTCAGGTTCGAGCCTCGAACTGGTTCTCTAAAACCGGGAGAAGACACTCAAAATCATTATCTTGCATAATACACTTAATTTTTCAGTATAATGCAGTATTTCAACAGCATTCCATTTTGATTTAGTACAGTAAACGGCCATTTTTAACGGGTGATCACACGGAGAGAAACAAAAATTGCCTGTTTACACCTGCATATAGCTGCAGACACCAGGAAATATCCTTTGTCCTACCAATTTTTGTAGAATGCTAATATGATGCTTGGGACATTGGTTTACAGAAACCAAGCATATACTAATTACTCATCCCAGGCAACAGAGGATCAGGGCTTTTGCAATTTCGAAGTTCTAACGTTAAGCAAGAGAGGCAAATTGCTTTTATTATTTCATGGTACATTTTGTACCATAAAATAAGGGATTCTGGAGACGATGTACTTTCAGATTTATCTAAATCTTACTTTAATGATGCTATTGCTACCATGGTGACCACACAAGCAATAAACGTTGATTTTCTATCTTTTTTTGTAGTCATATCTATCGGCTTGAACAACACGTTTATCAATGTTTTATTGGATAATGTATAGATCTAAACGGCTTATCGAATGAGGAAAGGTAAAAGAATTGAATAGGTTTGAACAAAAAGACATCGAGAATTTGAATACGACAGCACAGTCTGTCACAATGTTGTTTATTTTAACAATTCTGTTTTGCATATCTGTAGACATATTCTTTTTAATCTGTAAGTACTCCGGGTCAGAATGAAAAGTATTAGTGCGCTTAGGGTTCAAACGAGCCGCCAAAGCTTTATTACTTGATATTGGATACGTAGTCAAGAACCCTAAAGGTTTAATTACCAGTCATGTTTGTTATTATTTGGTGATTTTCTTTCTAGATATTTGAATTATACCCGTTACTTTATTTTCAGAACGAGGAGCTCCAATAATTTTTTTATTGCAGTAAGCTTATATATTAAGTGAGCTATCAAATACATTTGTTATAAGTGAACATTATTGTTATTTGATCTGCAGCATATAAGATCAGGGTTTTTTTATCATTGCAAGAAGTGTATTTTGAAACATGCTTACTTTAACTCCATTTATATATTATGCAAACTAACCAGTGTTACGAGATGTTTAACTTATTCTTATTGCTCTCTGAGGGTGAGCATAGAAAGTAATGAGAATAGCAATGCTGGGGAAGAGTTACTACGATCCGTGTTAATCTTTAAAACCGTTTGACTACAACGATAATTAAGCAAAATGTATTGTAAAATGTCTCAATATGAAAAATCAAGAATTAAAAACTTTTATTTCAGCATTTAGTATTGTTTGTTTACAGACGAAAACGTTGTGCTCTGGTGAGAAATTTTCCAATTTTACAGAAACGCTACTCTCAAATATGTTTGGAATAGTTTTACGTTATTTGCTCAAGTGATTGGCATAAAAGTAAAAACGGTATTCATCTCTTTCTAACATCATTGGATTTACTATTTGTATGTTGTGAGATAAAAAGATGCCTGGGTATATCGGGGTCAAACTTCACTCCTATTTCTATTCCGACTGAAGATGATTACTGAAACTTTTTTTATTGTGTATATAGTAAATAGATTCGTAGATATGAAAGACTAGTCAGTTCGGCTCAGCTGATAAGAAAGCTAGCTCGTTTCAAATTACGGTAGGGAAAAGTCGATTTCACAAATGCATTTATTTCTAAGAAATGAATTGAACCGTTGCATATTCCTAGCTGCGCAGATACGTAAGACTTGTCAATTCATATCAGCTGGTAAGAGAACCACCTACCAATCAGGTGGTCATGATTTCAAATTACGGTAGGGGGATATAATTTTACTAATAGGTTAGATTTAACGTGAAAACAAACAGTGAATAGTTTTCTCTCCTCTAGACTTGATGAGGATTCTTCTTGTTCTTACTACGGTTGAAAAACCAAGTCATCTCCAGACTTGGAATTGAGTTTGAAAAAAAGTTACGTATGATCATATTTACGTCGAGGATTAGAATCAGATGTGATAACTAAAAATAGATGTTACTTGATGAGACAAGAATCACTGAAAATAATGAAAAAACATCGTTAACTCTTTTTTTGTTGAAAGTACAATGAGCTTTAATATGATTTTTAGGTTGTAAAATGTGTTGATACTAGCGAGTAGAAGTGGTTTGAGAAAAGAATTTAAATTGGAGATTTTTACATTGTACAGAAATTGAACATATCTATCAAGCTGATGGATCAAAATTCACACTTTTACTAACTTTATTCCAAAACAATATATGTATATATATATACATATGTATATACATATACATACATACATACATACATACATACATATATATATATATATATATATATATATATATATATATATATATATATATATATATATATGTGTATATATATATGTGTATATATATATATATATATATATATGTATGTATGTATGTGTATATATATGCATGTATGTATGTGTATATATATGTATATATATGTATGTATGTGTATATATATATATGCATATATATATATATATATATATATACATACATATATATATATATATATATATATACATACATATATATATATATATATATATATATATATATATATATATATATATATATATATATATATATATATATTCATATATATATATGTATGTATGTATGTATGTATAAAAGCAACCAAAAGCAACATAAAACTGGATGTTTAACTCAATGGTCTAAGAAAAGAATTTCAAATTAGAGGGTTTTTGTATTTACACTTTTGTCCCATTAGATTAAATATTAGAGAGTTTTGTTGAATGATACTTATGAAATAATCGTCGAAACATAATTGAAAATTTATTTTAAAAATTCTAAATATATATACATATATAAAATTAGGAAGAATTGGCAGTCTCAGCAGATTTTCTCTTTTCACTGATTTTTATACAGGACCGATCACAATGACCAAGGGGGAGACTTGTAGAACATGAGGCAAAGACAAACGATTGAATGATATGGACCTAGAACACAAACGCCAGAGTCAAATGAAAGAGGTTTCTGAGTAAGGCAAACATGGATTTAAGAGACATGCTTGTGGTAGGTAGTTGATTGAAATGACCATGTAAATCATAATTTATGGGATGGCCACGTGCCCAGAGAGAGAGATAGAGAGGGGGAAAGAGAGCGTGTGTGTGCATGCCTGCACCTGTGTGTGTGTATGTGTGCATGCCTGCTCGTGTGTGTGCATATGTGTGTATGAACGAATGCCTGTATTTGTATGTGTATGTGCGTGAAAACGACAAAGGGTTGTTATCCTTGCCAACAAAATGGTCGGTGTTGATAGAAGAGAGGCGTAGTTCCAGAGTTGACACTCTATTTATACGCATAGAACCAGCGTTTCCGTGTTGCTAAGGGCTCTGCTCTATGACTTGTTCACTTTTTTTGTTATCTTGATGATGTGTCGTTTTTTTTTTATCGTTGAAAAAGTTCGACGGAAGCAGGAAAAGAAAGCAAAGAAGGATGAAAGGTAAAAAGGACAGGAATATAAAAGTCAATGAAGAATAAAGATATCAAAGAAACGAGAATGAAAGCATTAAGAATGGATGTAAGAATGGAATGAATAGAAGACAAGTACTGAAACCAAAAAGGGAAAATAAAACATGTCTGGTCAGTCACTCAATACAAACTTTTACCTGCTCAACGGGCAGTTTTGAGGTGATCAATTGAAATCTTTAAAAAAAAGAGGTAATCAATGGATAAGTTACTTTTCTTGTCTTTTGTAGGGCGATGATCAGGATTTAAAAAAAAACATGCCTGAATTATACTGGGCACAAACTAAGCGACAAATTCAGCATAAACTTACTCTATGAAATCCTGGGGGATCTTTTCTGGATATAATAAAGAGTAAATGTTTAAAATTCCATTTGTATGGTCTGTACACGTGACAGATACATGAGCAGCCAGCCAGATCAACATGAAAACAGAAGAATATATATATATATATATATATATATATATATATATATATATATATATATATATATATTGAGATTAGGGAGAGGGAACATTCATATATACAATATATTCTAGATTGATTCATTGGGAAAACCGATGTAAGTTTAAACAGAGATGATGGGTTAGAAAAAGTAGGAGATAGTTATGACCCCAAAACAAACAAATTACTAAAAAAAAAAAGATATAGCGTTGAAAAGTGTTCGATTTAAAGTAGATTATCTACTTGAATATAAAAATAATGAATTTTTGGACGTCACATTCAATTCAAATAATGATACATACAACCTGATTAAAAAAAGATAACCAAACATCTGTCTATATTATTATTAAATCAACCCTCTATTCTAAAACAAATATCAAAACCTATGAACGTTAGAATAAATAATATCTTTTTAGCAAGAAAATATTTGATGAAATTGAATCAAAAATCTTTATGATGGTGCTTTGATAACAGTAAATTCAATAGAAAATCAAATTTTTACAAATAAACAGAAGAGAAAAAACAAAAACAGAATCAGGAAGATTATATGGTTCAACCCTCTTTTTTTGTAAATTAGTTAACATAAGTATTGGAATATATTTTTTCTAAAATTAGTTAATGAAGATTCCCCAAAAGATAACGCTTTATATAAGATACTCAACAGAAATACCACCAAGATTATGTACAACTGCATAAATAACATCGATAAAATCATCTGGAACTCATATATTAAAACAAATAATCAAAAAGAGAGAGATTGAAAATATAAAAACTAAGGCCATTGTAGTCAATCACTCAATAACTGAAAACAACATACATCCACCTAAAATATCCACAACCAAACTGTCATATATAAAAAAATAAATAAATGAATATACGGGAGCATCTCTGTGTAACTGGAAGTTTAAATATTTTAACCACAGAGGATATTTTCCACACACAGACAAAAAGAAAAACAGAACAAAAAACAATAACACAGTAATTCCTAAATTCTTTTAGAACAAAAGAAAACAACAACAAACAAACAAACTAACAAAAAAGCTTTAATCCCGTAGTTAAATGATCAATACTTATCAACTTAAGACCCCCTAATATTTTCAATGATATATGCTATTTATGTCTGGATGGAAATAATCAGAATTTCATTGTTCAAGGACGAAATGAATTTGCTTAATAAAATAAGTAAAATGCTCTCCAAATGCTGAAAAATCGATGAAGAAACTAGCAAGAAGAGACTATTGGTCCTAAAATAAAACTAATGTAACTCATAATCCCGTATTAATATCATTATAATATCCCTATCTACAAATATATTGAGCACTCTACGTGTATAAATTGAAACAATATATATATATATATATATATATATATATATATATATATATATATATATATATATATATAATTTGCAGCAATAAGATGATAAGATATAGCGACAAAAGTGGGGGTCGTATTATAGTGGAGGTTGTACTCTACTCGAGTAAAAGCAGTAATAAATATTAAATATTGAAGTAATAAATATGTTGTAATTTTCATCCATTGTATGCATTCTCAATCCTTCCGTAGTTTGCCCGTCAAAGTGATCTACAGTTTCCGGTGACATATTTTCGTTTTTGTCATTTGTTTTTAAAATTAGGCCATCTACTCTGTAACTTTTACGGCTTCCATATCTGCCCCTACCCAATCGTATTGTACTCAAGTAAAAAGTACAGTAATGAATATTAAATATTAAATTAATAATATGTTGTAATTGTAGCCCATTGTGTGCTTTTCAATCGCTTCGTAAATTGCTCGTTTACATGATTTATGATTTCTGGTGATATATTTTTTGTTTTTGGTTGGTTTTTATTCATTGAATCATTCTATCTAGCAACTTTGATATCCTACCCCTCAACCTGATTGCATTTTACTCGACTATGTACTGTAATGAATATTAAATACTGAATTTATAAATATGCTGTAATGTTGCCCAAACTTTATTTTTTAATCCATCCGAAATTTGCTTGTCATAATGATCTACTATTTCCGGTGACATATTTTCCTTTTCGTAACCAGAAAAAAAATAAAATAGGCCATCTGCCTGGCGACTTTAGCTGCTATGATATCTGACTTTCACTCCTAATCTGACTGACTGACGATACTATACACTTGGAATCCTTTTTGGAATCTTCGAATTACTTTAAGCGGTAGCTCGAATGTGCATCGTCAATCTAACAATATCTTTGTCAGGTGATCGAATTGCTGCAGCGGTAGTGTTTGCTTTTTCTACACTTCAGTTTGGAATAGCGTGACGGACGAACAGAAATCTACCCCAAAAAGTGACAGCGATACTTAAATAGTTAGATTCACATACAATCCAAGCCATTATATATATATGAGAGAGACACACACAAACACATACACACGCACACATACACCATGATTACAGCATTTACATGCTATGTGATTAACCACATCAAAGACCAATGTCAATAGTGTAAGTGCCAAAATGTCTTCCCTTTTCACTCAATTTTTAACAAATATCAATTCACACAATCTCTTCACAGCCTACCTTGAGATGGCCTTCCAAATCTAGACTGGGAAAATAAAGGAATCAAAATAGACGGTGAATAGCCGAGCAGCATCAGATTTGCAGACGACATCGTCCTTTTTCAGAGAACCTCCACGTCATCCAACTAATGCTTGATGAACTTAATGAAGAAAGCAAGAAAGTCAGCCCTCAAATGAATTTCTGCCAAACAAAGGCCATGTGCAATAATCACGTCGGTAATGAACACACAATTATCAAATTCGAAAACGCAGAACAGGGGAGAGTAGACCACTTCATCTACTTTGGACAACGAATCTCAGTGAATTCCCCAAAAGAAGAAGAAATCAAAAGAAGAAGAAATCAAAAGAATTATCACTCCAGGATGGCAAGCTCAACCTTGAAGAACAAGAAAATCCCATTCGTCCTAAAAAAAGGAGAGTATACATCCAATGCATTCTCCAGATGGTCACCTGCGGAGCTGGAACATGGAACTTTACCTAACCTGACATTCAAATTGAGAACCATGCAAAGTGCACATGGAAGAATCATGCTTAACCTTACATGGAGAGATCACAAGACAACAAAATATCTCAGGGAAAACAGGAGTCAGATACATCATAGAATCCATTAACTCAAGTAGCAATCGGCTCGTCATGTTGGTAGAATGGCAGACAAGCGATGGACTTCACGACTAACAACATAGGTTCCCAGAGATCATATGCGCAATCGAATCGAGGCCGATAGAGTACGAAATGAAGAGACGAACTAAACAAATTCAGAGAGTACTGGCTCCAGGATGCCCATGATAGAGAAGTGTGGTGAATCCTAAGGAAGGATAATGTCTAACAACTGACGATAAAAGCCTGATGATGATGATGATTTCTGACAGTTTCCCATAGATATCAACCCATATCATGCCGACATGAAGAAATTGCAATACAGCAGTAAACCTTTCAGGGCGGCGAATTCTCTTTATAGTTTCAAAGGCCTTAATTAAGTCCGCAAAGACCGGATACAGGAGAAAATCTGTATCCGTGGAATTTTGAAATAAAAATGAAACATTGATTAGAAATCCCTGGAAAGGATCTGACTTTGAACTTGAATTGATTTGTCAGGACTGTGGGAAGGTATGTCCAAGCAAAGCTGGAGAGAAAAGTCATCAACAAGCCATGAAATCAGACAAATAGCTACAGATCACAACACCTGTCACGTGTGTGAAGAGGAATGCGAATCAGCAGAAGAGCTGAAAATGCATGCCAGAATACATGGGAATTGTGCACCAGGTACCCGTTCCAGAATGATTTTGAGTGCCAATTTTGAGAGAGACAGACAGACAGTCAGACAGAGACAGACAGAGAATATTCTGATGGCGGATATCAGACAATTAAATCATCAGTTGAATCTCGTTTGGATTTCCTTTACAAATTTTTAAATAAAAACTCCCTCTTTTATGAATCCACTTAAGACTTTTACGAACACTGGAGCCAGTGACAACAATCCTAAAATACTATAATTAGGTCATTTGTAAACGGATCAAAAGTCCAGTGTGTGGAACTATTGCTAGATCTTGAGTCGTTATTAAAATGTTTTCGCTTATTTTCCAAATTGAAAATAATCAACAGGTCTATGACTCATTTGATGGCGTACAGAGGTGATAGTATGATTTTAACCTGAAATGGCCCCCCAAAACAACATGTTCACAGCTTGTGGCTAGCAATTTTCAGAGCAGCTGCAATTTTGCACGCTGAATAGATCTTATTTTGTTTTCCAAATACGTGTATGTATGTATGTATGTATGTATGTATGTATGTATGTATGTATGTATGTATGTATATTTTTCAAGATTTATTTATCCATAACCTTGTCCATTAATATCGTCAGTTTTCTATTCATATAAATCATTTCCTTTTTGATGATGCAGGCATGCAAAATAATAGGCATCGTTTTACAAAACCCACATATTAGTCAACGTATGATTACAAGCAATTATATACTTGTCAACTAATGTTCAAAATTCAACCACGACTTCTTATATATCATTGTGCAAACGAACTTGTGCACATATATCAATTCACATTTATTCATACGAATAATTGTATGCATGTACGTATATACATAAGTGTTGATATATATATATATAAATATATATACATATATATATATATATATATATATATATATACTGGGTGTTCAATTTTTCAATTGCCCTTATGCATTGGCTGCAAAAATTGTATGAAGATTGTATAGTTCCATTTATCAAACCGATGTTTTTCTACGTGGATTGTGGCATCCTTACAAGCCTTATTTCCAAAAGCTTGCATCATTGTCGACATTTATAGGAGTGTGCGTATATATAAGAGGTTTTGTTAGTTCATAAACAGGAACAGTTGATTATTATTCATTTTTTTAACAATTTGTTCCTAGGAATATTTTCCATTAAAAAAAGCCCTGATTCTCTAATAGAATCTTTAATGCATTTCAAGTAAGCTCTTTGAAAAATAATTTTTACTTCTCTTATACGTGTATTTCATTTTCTTTTTTTTTTTTTTCAGTCATTAACATCGATACAAGCACTTACTAAAGTATAATCATCAAAATATAATGTAAGCATTTGGATGTACGTCACCCTATTGGCATTTTGCTCTGTTTCTTGATTTTCTCTTCTTCACATTTGCACATTGTCTCTGTGTCGATTTATCATTGGAGTCTTTTTTTAAAGATTTAGTTTCTTCTCGGTGAGGTTTCAAGAGACCAGATTTTTTTCTCCTTACATTTTGATATTTCATTAAATTTTCAACTAGCAAAAATTATCTTCACAGATCAAACTACGGTTACAACAAATATCCTCTTATGAAGTACTTGATGCAGAGATAGATATCATATGCTAAAATATTTAGCACAAGCATTAAGAAACCAAGACTCTGCATATTCACTTGACTGTTGAGAATCACGATACAATAAACACTGACTGTATATTTTTCTTTTATTTCTTCCGTCCGTTAAATGAATAAAAACGTCAAATTCAGATCAAGAAGATAAACAAGGCATAACATTGACATAAAATCTAAGAACCTGTTCTAGCCTGAGGAAGTGCATAATGAACCATATGAATTCTGACAGCATCAGTGATTAGTGTTCAAACCTGACGCCTTGAAGTCTTAATTCTAACTGCTCTAACCTCATAGCAATCACCTTGGGAACTATTGCTCTGTTGTACGTTGTTTGTCTATTCACAGTTCACTGCTTGTCCACTTGGTTCTGCTGAATCGATCTGCGGTTGGAAATTTCAAGCGAATTGATCAGCTGCTCGCACAAAAGAGAGCAGTGTTGAACCGACTTCCCCCTGCGGCGGCTTCCGGTGGCCCTTCAAATAAGTAAACTCTCCACCAGCCATTATGGGTGACAGTTTAAACACTATAAATCACACGTCAGGGGAGATGATAAAGAATGAAGAAACAACAACTGCGCAACCGACAAAGGATTATTAAAAGTGGGGGGTGGAAAAAAAGGGATGTAGAAAATGCATACGCACTTATACATGTACCAGTAATTTTCAATTGCACGCACGCGCGCACACGCACACACAAACATATACACGCGCGCACACAGACCTTATTATTGCCGGAGTAATTAGTTATGGTTGCTTAAAGTACTTGGAATATTAGTTTTGGACTTAGTCAACATTGACCAATGCAGCTACAATTATCGATATCATTTTTCATATAAACACGGATTTATCAAATATGAAATTATATTTGAGTTCATCAGAGATGTTTTTTTTCTTTTCATTATTATCCTTCGTTTTAATCCACAACAACTAGTTCGAGATAATCGGTCCGTGATATTTAGTTTCGTCGTACTGACACGTGAAGAGTTTACATTGAGTCACCAACCATTTTGGATTCTTTAAAGCAGCGGTCGTTTATAATTTCTTGTGATCCTAGGATTCCGTTCTTAACAAGCAACCGGAAATGAAATGGGTAACTTCGAATTCTGGATAAAAGACACGTGAAACGCAATCCATTAATTTGATACAAAGTGACTTTTATACTTTGGTATGTTTTATAGCTTTACACTTAGATTATCTAGCGGCCATCGGGAAGGATCGAGTAACAATATTACTCCTCAGATCTACAGCTTTTCTCTTGAGTTCTATAGATACAATTGTGTGCATTTTCAAAACCCCCAACATCAGATCTTAAACTTTCAGAATATTCTCTGTGCATCAGTTATAATCAGATCTACGATCACTTTAATTTCCTGATATCTTTACAATTCTCAAGCAAGATCATGATATTTTTTTTTTCATTTTATATTTCCTCAGCCTTTTTCTGTGATCAACTGAGACAGCTGCATCCATTATCAGGAATTGTTTCTTTTCTTTGTTCACTTCACTTGTCTGGTTTTCTGTCTAGGGTTGATAACCAGAGTGAATGTTTTATACTGTATTCATTTTTTTTTAATGACAGGATCTCGATTCGCTTATACAAGTCCTTGTGAATTATGATTTACTTCCGATTATGATTTTCTATATAAATATATTTGATGCATTTGCTCATTATATGATGAACTATCTATTCTCCCTCTCTTCACAGCGTACTTTTTTAGTCAATTTTGATTTAAACTCATAAGGCTTCATTCCAACATGCTATTAGTATTTTGCCTTCCTTTTTTCAAGTTTTCTCTTTGCAGCCGTAGCTAGATTTGCGTATGCAATTTCCTCTTGCCTTCTGAACTCTTTATTGGGGTGTTACCCTTTGAATGTTTTGTTGGGTATTTCCTTGTCTTTGTTGTTCGACATTCTCTCAGTTTTGCTGTTTTTAGCTGCTATCTCTCTTTCTGTGTTTTGTTAGGTGTAAATATTATTATGTACTCGTTGAGCATTTTACTTGGTCCCTTCAGGATGTCAAGTGACAGCTTGCTCTCTTAATGTTCGAACTCTCTGTTCAGTGTTCTAGCTTGAATTGGTAATGCTGTCATCTGGTTGGTTTTGATTTTTTTTCGGACACCCAGATCTTCAAGACCCTTTGAATGAATATCTGGGGCTCTCCCCAGCACGCCAATATTGATGGTTTCAACTGTTACGATCATGTTACACAATAGTTTCAGTTCTCTCATGAAGTTCATATATTTTTCCAACTCTTCAATCTCTCTCAATTGAAATCTGTAAGGTAGGACTGATATCTACATCCTGACATGTTTCTCTCCTTGTTCACAATATTTGAGATCGGGTCTTCCTATCCTAATTGCGTCATCAGTTGGATTTTCAAAGACTTATGGAGTTTCTTTTTTTTTTTCTTTCGGGCTGTTCGTGGTTTACATATTTACCATTGGTATACATGATCAAATTACAGTCGTTAGCACAATTCCCAGCGGATAACCCTTCCCTATCACTCATGTCTATTTTTGTACTTCTATCTATCTTGATCTCAATATCGTTGATACTTTTAGAATTGTTCAATGAGGTTGCAGTTACTTTTGTCATTTTCCTTTTCGCAGTTGTGTTTGCATCATCTCATCAGCAATTCTTTCAATTTGTTTGTTTGTTCTTTTGTGTTTTTTTTTTACATGCGAGCAGTTGTTTATCTTACGATTTTTTTGTTTTCTCGGTTCAGAGTTTCTGATCGCACAATAGTCCAATCATCACTTTCACAGCTGCTTCTGTCAGCTACTGCATCATCATCATTATCATCATAGAGAGAAAATTATTATTATTATTATTATTAGTAGTAGTAGTAGTAGTAGTAGTAGTACTATTATTATTATTATTATTATTATTATTATTATTATTATTATTATTATTATATGTAATCTCACACCAGTTGCCTGGTGGTTACCGTTGGAGGTTGAGTGACAGCAGGTCTCCTCAAGTCTCCAGCCCTCCTCTTCTCGTTCTCATAGACCACAGTAATACTGCAGTTTACAGTTTCACACCAATTGCCCAGTGGTCATTGCTGAAGGCTGAGTGACAATAAGTCTCCTCAGATCTTCAGCCGATATCTCTTCTCTCCCTTGCCAATCATGCCAATGCTGTGGTTCACATCTCCACTTTCATTTTCCTTCCTCTGTTAGGCCACTGCTAAAATTTAGTGTTGCAGTCCTTATATTTCAAGCACTTTCTTCAGTATCTATGCGGTTCCTAGCAGTGCTGTGGTCTGTACACTCTCAATCCTTCCTTTTATCCTGTGTATTATTATTATTCGTCAATTGACATTGCAATTAGTATAAATGAGTGCAATAAATGTTTCCTTACTATTGACATTAATACTGTTTCGTATACTTTGTTGTCAACGAGAGAAAATCAGCGGTAGAAAGAAACTATTAGCCGATAAAATAGAAACTGAATTAACGGCAAAGTTATATAGAAACCGAAAAACAACAAATCGTGGATCTTTGGGGATGACTAAACGGCAGATGGTTTTAATTACAAGTCTTTTTGTATCCTGACTTGTTCCATATTTGTTCTTTGCTCTTTGTGTGCGGTTACTTATTTTGTTGGTTGCAGTTTGTTCAATGTCGGTATATGAAGTGAGAAATGAAGGGGACAAAAAAAAACGAGACATGAAAAGTTATGTAAAGAAATAAGAAAACCATTTGAGCTTTAAGGAAGAAAAAGAGATCGACTGAGTGAGAGCGAGAGGGGAATGATTTGAGTGTAAGAGCAAGAGCTAGCTTAATGAATATAAAGAAGTGAGCCATAAAGAATCGGAGAGAAATAGATTGAGGTGAAATCAATGACGGATAAATAAAAAGTACTTGAAACACGGAAGCGCAGAAAAATTTACGATTGGAAGAAGGATTTCACGAATTTAGAAAGTTTTTTTTTGTTTTTGTTTTTTTTTTTTTCTTTTTGGTTTTATCAACTTCGATTTACAAGTCGTAACAAAACTTTGGGGTACACAAGAGTGTACCCTGAAATGCATCTAATGTATGTTTTGCTGTCAGTTGTCCGGAAAAAATTGAACAAACCCCACAAAAAACCGTAGGCGCTAATTCAAACTTTCTAACATGACGTTCTACATGGGGTAGAATATATATTAATCACAATTTGGGATGTTTCGTTTTCAATGTTACAACAAGTAGAATTTAGATTAATATCATTTTGTGATGAATGAACAAGATTGAGAATAAAAAATAACCATTCTGATGATAGAAGCAAAAAACGAAAAATGTATTTGCATGCACCACAACATTCATTAGGTGATATGTGTTAAATGACGTATATATTTTCATGTTTACGTCATTATTCATGAGGATAATAGATGAAATATATACCTTGCTCGTTCAGGGTTAAACTCTACCTCCACTTCTATTCCGACTAATGATAATTACTGCAACTTTTGTATTTTATATAAAATAAACAGATTCTTAGATGTCTAAGACTTGTTAGATAGGCTAGCAATAACTTTTTATGATTCCTAATCACGGAAGGAAAATGTTAATTTTATAAATCAATTTAAAGTGACGGGATAGACAAACGATGAAGTGTTTACTCGGTTAATTTTGGTGAGGATTGTTCCTGTTACGGATAGTGTGTAACTTGGACTGGATGAATCAAAGTTGTGTCTGCATGAATATCTGACAGATGAATTGAAATTCGGAAGATATCGTACTAATTCAACAGATATTCATATTCAATATATATCTAGTATTTTGAGTTGATAAAAACATATACGCACACTTTTAGAAGCCATATATACTAAACTTTCAGTAATATGTCACGAGTTTAATGTATCACCTGATGTCGACGTTTATTATGTATTAATAGCAAAGTGAAGATGAACTTGTCCAGGATAATTGAGAACAAATTTCATTGGGTTGTGACAACAAGCTTTTACACGGACGAGGTCTTGAATGACACATCGTAAAATATGAAAGTTGAAAACAAGCCAAATCCATGGCACTCATTACCACTGACCTAAATGACAAGGGCGCAACCCATTAAAGATGTTTGAATACTTTGAACACAAGTTTGTCGCTCGTAAGCCTACCATTTGATTATGTTCTCGTCAATCGTTTGATATATCACGTTAAGAATCAAATAAATTGTGCATTGTTACTTAGGATGAACCGGGGCTACTTATGGTTGTAACTTCCTGTGGAACCGCTTCATTAAAACACAAAAATGACCAGTTACGATGAAAAAGAGCCCTCATTTGGATGATTCGTTTAACATCTGTCAAGTATAAAACACGAAATATTGTTTGAAAATAGTAGAGTAAACGTACAGCATGATTGTGAAATATTTTGCACTTGAACCTAATACGTACTGACATAATTTACTTGCTTATATCAATTCTAAACACGAATAAAAGGTTATTTCAAATCATATCGTGATAAAATTGAAATCAAGCAAACAAAGCAAAAAGGTTCCTGCTTGTATACAAAATATTGGTGTTTTGAATGCTCTGTTTTGGTTGTATACCAAGTTTGTACGTTTTCTTATCGTTTTCTGTTGCTTCGTGTTAAAGACTATTTCATACCTGCTAGTATGTCATTGACCAATTTGCTATATTCAATCAGATTTCTTTTCAAAATATGAAACAAAAATGAATTTTTGATTTGAAATAATCTGATGCTATTTTTGATATATTTCCACTTATGGTGAACCATTGAGTTTATAAGTTCAGGGAAATCTTTCTGGCGCAGATACTCTGGCAAAGGAAAGGTGACTTAGAAAATGAAGTGATTTTTTCAGTGGATACTATGATTATATCAATGCAACCAAAGCCAGATTGAATGAGCAACGAACTGGACATGACTGGCCACTTAGTTTATCTGCATCGTTGAACGTAGGGTATCGGAAGAATATAACAAAGTAACCGAGAAAAAAAAAAAAAAAACGAGCAATATCATTATGGTGGGAATGATAACATAAGAATATGACCTCATTCACGTGCTTGAAAATGGTGAGCTATTAATGTTAAGAGTATATTAGGCAGATAAAAGCAAATGCTGGGATGATAATGTCACACCTTAGTCTGACGACTGGTCAGAAGTGCGTTCGTGAAAGCATTGTGCGTTTTGTGTTAGCAACACTGGCCCGAAGAATCACCGGAAATATCAATGATTAACAAACAAAGATGAAATAACACCTCAAGAAAGAAAGTGACATTCAACAGTTCCAGATACGACATAAGGCTGAAACGTGGCTCTTCTGATACAGTCGTCATCAATGTTTGAATTCTTGAATAATTAAAATAAATAGCCGCAACATATGAGAGAACTGAGAACAGTAAATTAGTAAATCACACTATATGCTTGAATTGGCAATTGCACTAGCTTTTTTTCTTCATAAGGAAACACTTGAAGCAATATATAATAGTTATTTGATAATAATAATATCTTAGTTTTGACAAAAGACTACAAATATGTGACACCCTGTAGAGATCACCCACGTAACTCAGTGGTAATGAACATTGAAACAAATCTGTGAACCATTATCCCACGGCAAGGTATTCTGTCCAATGCAGATTATGACTTTTATATCCATTCTCAATTATATTAAAAGGCATATCGATCATTTGCATCCAATCATTTTTACGTTTTCTCTCTTTCATATTATAATCAACCGAAAAGTCTTATTTTAACCCTTATTTGATCTCTTAAAACTAAAGGAGGATTTTTTTTCAATATTATCAGTTCTCTTTGTTCATTTTGATAAGTTATATTCAAGTTGTATACAATTTGCACATTTCAAAATAAATTACCTGCATCCATCCTTCACAAACAGACCAAAATTTTAAGCTCTCGTAAAAATAGATATTACAGAAAAAATGGCTGTGGAAATAACTCAACTTGTGCAAGTGATAGCTGAATGTTTCAAGTTTCTGTTTTATGGAGGTATTCTATTTTTTTTCTGATCATCTTAAGATAAAATACCGACATATAATGGACTATACGAGTTTTCTTCCTTTTTAGAGATATTATCACACATATTACGCATGCAGATAAAGACCGAGTAAAAACAATTGGTATGAAGATGGAAATGATTGCCAGCAGATTAGGTAATTTGAAACCGTCAACTAGAATTTTCACCAAGACATCGGTCTCTCTGGTATTTAGACATGGCTGGCTAACTGATTATCTCTCTCTCTCTCTCTCTCTCTCTCTATATATATATATATATATATATATATATATATATATATATATATATATATATATGTATATATATATATATATACATATATATATATATATATATATATATATGTGTGTGTGTGTGTGGGTGTGGGTGTGGGTGGATGGTTGTGTGTGCATCGCATGTACAGGCTGCACCGATGGAGCTAAAGGGCTGAAAATCCAAAAATATACTCCTTATTATGATGAGAAAAAAACTTTTTTGATTTAAAAAAAAATCCCTCCTAAATAAAGATGGTGTCAATTTACTATATAAATTTTTGCTTAATTAGTCCTTTAGGTTGTGCCCGGCTGCATTTACATTTATCTTTCGAAAATTCGTACATTTTTTTAATGATCATTGTTTAAAAGAAGGCGAAAGAAGCAATTCATTCATTGATCACCACCCTCCTCTTATTTTTGATTGACCACCCCCACAGCTGTATGCAACCATAGGACATTGATTCCTTGACAGTTTCTACAGAGTGACTCACCAGATCTGTCGATCCTTTTATTTTTATTTTTTTTAAACCGTACGAATTGACAGATAAAATATAATCTTACGAAAAACTAGCGAAACCTGCATCACGGGCTACTCTGTTGTGTGAAATAGCAAACGAAATGATGAATTCATGACAATACTCTTGTTATTTGCTTTTTGGCCTTTGCTTTGTATTATACGTGTTCGTTACCACACATCAGTGAAAGAAAGAAGAGAATCTATAGGAAATACATTTTACATAATATGTTTACAAAAAATATGTATATTCCAAGAACTCGGAAACGCCTTGTTGCCGCAGAATCATTTATTCTTTTCCACTAACACTGCAATCCATGTCTGAAATTCACACATCTTAAATTCCATATCTGCCTAATAGCGATAATAAAGTCAACTCTGAGAGTTTGACAATGTAGAAAACGTGCTGTACATATAGTTGTCAAGAAAAGTACTTCATTGAATAAAAAATTGAGCATTAAATTTGATTTCTTGGTGGCACATGAGATGGAGATCAGATATGAGAATAAAATCTCATGGATCGTTAGAAGTACGAGAAATTCTTCGAAAATAATTTTGCAAAATAGCAGGAATCTGTTAAAAGGAATGAACACATGGGCTGCATCAGTAGTAAGATGCACAGGACTGTTCCTTGGATGGATAAAAGAAAAACTCCAGTCGATGGACAGGCGAAGATAAAAGCTTATGACAATGCTCATGACCTTACACCCCAGAGATAACATGGATCGACAGACATATGTGAAGAGAAAAGGAGGTGACGGAGGACTCATCAGCATAGATGACTGTGTCTTGAGGGCCAAGGCAGGTCTAGAAAAGTATGTGCAAGCTAACAGTGAAGACATCATAAACAGCCCAACAAAGAAAGAAAGAAAAATGGGAACAGAAAAAAACAAACTATATAGAGATTTCAAAAAGCAGATACAGGATGTTGCAAGTGTGAGATTATGGACATGGCAACGCAAAGGAAACCTGAAGAAGGAAACAAAATCGCTCATCATGGCAGCCCGAAACAAATGTATCAGGACAAGCTATATCAAAGCAAAAATCGACAGAACCCTAAAAAAAAAAAAAAAACAGCAAATTCCACCTATGTGGAGAAAGTGATGAGACCGTAAACCACATAACTAGCTCAGAAGGAGTGTAAGCTCAGACACGATATAATAGCAACAGTGATACACTGGGAACTGGGCAAACAAATGGGACTTAACCACGCAGAAAAATGTTACCAACACTAACTGGAGGCAACCACGGAAAATGGAAGTTGCAAATTAATCTAGGACTTTGACATCCAAACAGACCACCCCATCCAAGCAAGAAGACTAGACCTGGTAATCGTGGACAAGAATGTGAGAGCTTGCCAAGTAACAGACATGACCGTGCCTGCAGATCACTGAGTAAATTGGAAAGCTGGGAAAATACGAGGACCTGGCAAGGGAGTTGAAGAAGGTGTGGAACATGGAAGTCGGGGTAGTGCCAGTAATAGTTGGTGCATTCGGTACCGTACTAAAAACATTGTGAGTGAGATTGGAAGAACTAGGGATAAACAGAAGGATTGAGACTATATAGACCACGACACTTGAGGTTACTGCACGAAAACTAAGGAGAATGCAAGAAATATGGAATTTACGACCTTTAAGTGTTAGCAGTGGCCTAACAGGGAGAAGAGGGGAGAAGAAAAAACGAAACAAAAAAAAAAATAAAGTAAAACACTGCAGATGGTTTTGCGTCTACACTGCTGCGATACGTAAGGGAGAAATGAAAGGAGGGCTAAAGACCTGAGGAGACGGATGGAATCATTTCAGTTCGAATGATCATCTTTAGTAATCACTATCTGTATGATGCTATTTATTTGTAAGCATATTAACTAGTTTTTTTTTCTTTAGAAGACTACATTTCTTATTAGTTTCTTCTTTCCCTCTTTCATATATTGACGAGTACGCATTCCTCTTATTTGAATTATATAGTAGTGTGACAGACACAGCCCTTATTATATATTTAAAAGTTAAAATGAGGGCCTTCAAAGTTAACAAAAGCTTGACCCGGCTCTAACTTCTTACGCTCAGCGCTCGTTCAAGAGGTCGCTGCTTCTGCTGCAGATCCCTGTTAGCTGATACTGATAGTGTAAGTGTGACAGACAAGACTCCTGTATTTTTTCCCTTTGTATCAACATCAATGTGGTTGTTACTACCATTTTTATCATCTATGTCCAATTGATATATCATCATCACCAACAACAGAATAATTGTATAAAATCGGACCAATTCGGTTGAGCTGCTCCAATGTTAAGGGGCAAGGACACAACTACAAACAGGGCCATTTATTTTATATAATATTATACCTAATTTAGTAATGGCACCAGCGCATTTTAAGATATTTTAGGGAAAAATAAATTGTTCAATTTTCCCCTTAAGTCCCCTTATATCAAATTTGGTTGAGCTACGCCAAAACTGCACCAATGAACAGAAAGTAAGGGTTCAGTTTCGCATTATAGCTATTATATCATAGAAGTCTTCCTTAAAACCCTTAATTTCGTTTAAAACCAAATTATCCAAGTTCTCCCCCTGGGTCAACTAAGTATCAAACCAAATTCGGTTTACTTTTACGTCAATGTTCAAAAGCAGCCACAGTGACAGACAGACAGACAGAGCCAGTTGTTTTATATAAATAGATTCCCTCTCGTCAACTTTTTTTTATTTTCTTCCTTTTTTAATTTTATGTCGTAGCATCTTTTTAGGGCAATTATTCGGTGGCAGACGGCGGACATGAGTAATATGTACAGCTCTTAAGATTTTACAGCTCCCAACTTTTATAGCCCCGAGTCAGAGGAAGTTAGGTTAGGAACGAAAAAACGAAAAGATGCTAGACATAATCCAAGGAGAGAAGAGCACCTTATCGTCTCTAAACTATACGTACCACCGAAGTAGCTCTTGAAAGCAACACTCATAGTCTATTGATTCTGATAGCCTTCAACCGAGTAAAGTAGACAGGTAGGGACGTTGGGGTAATAATGGTGGCGATGTTGATTGTCGTGGTTAAGTGGCGGTAGCTGTGGTGACCATTCCGGCTACGTCAACAACACTAGGGCACGCAATTCTAAACCCCCCACCATCATGTACCTCTAAACCACCCCTTTCCTTTGCTGTTCATCGGTTCTACTGATAGGAAGGGTGACAGGACTTTCTGCCTCTTCAGCGAGTGCACCATATGGCCAACAGCAATTATGTAACTTCAACTAAATCTTTATCACTGTCCGCCCTATCTTATTCTCTTTTGTTAACGTTTTTAGTCTCTTTTACTCTTTCTCTCCTTTCGATATAGCACTAGATCAGGAACTAAAATTCCTATAATAGATTAGCTATCGTGACTACTATTACACTTCTTTTCCTTTTTTTTTTCTTTTTTTTTTTTTTCGTGAACGATTTCTCGGAACAAATTCGAACCTTTTAGCTAGCGTCTAAGCCCGGATAAGAGTGGGTCTGGAGAAGCTCGTTTTATAGTACATTCATGTTCCTACAATATACTGCTACACACACACACACACACACACACACACACATACACACACACACACACACACACACACATATATATATATATATATATATATATATATATATATATATATATATATCATATACTAAGTGAAAATTTCAGATTGAAATTTTTACTTAATATATGATATTATATTGGCAAGCATACCCAATGGGCCACGGGACGTGCTGGGGTAATATTTACCTCTGAACTTTGTGCTTTGACAAAGCGGGAGATTATATTGGAAACTCAATAATTGTTGTGCAAAATGAAGTGTTTTCATCATTAGGTCACGGGTTTATTTGTTTACTTACCAACTGGTAGGTATGATTTTATAAAAATGATAAAATAAAGCTATACATTAAAAGCATAGCTTAAAGGGAGGTTTGGAGCTATGTTATCATAACTGTTTTGTTTTCAAATCCACGAACCGGTTACATGATAAACAACCGATGATATCAACAATGAAAATTCGTCCATAGTAAGATATCAAAACATTAAAACCCGATATATACATATATATATATATATATATATATATATATATATATGTGTGTGTGTGTGTGTGTGTGTGTGTGTGTGTGTGTGTGTGCGTGTGTGTGTGCGTGTGTGTGTGTGTGTGTGTGCGTGTGTGTGTTGTTGCTCTGGTTGTATGGTATGGTATGAAACTGTTTATGGAAAATTATTTAATGATGAATATCTAATTGATCCCTTTGACCGTTATGTCTCTTTATCTTTTTCTCTCCATATCTATCAATGCCATAACAACACAATGAGTAGGTATATGGCATTTTTGAAGAGACAGAATGCTGAAAGATTCGAACAAAATACTAAAACACATTCGACTATTACATGTTCTGATGTATTGATTTGATAAGAGAATAACTTATTTAT
The DNA here is from genome assembly GCA_963457665.1 of Thysanoteuthis rhombus. NCBI lineage: Eukaryota > Metazoa > Mollusca > Cephalopoda > Oegopsida > Thysanoteuthidae > Thysanoteuthis > Thysanoteuthis major. Next base: position 46,680,095 of record OY735201.1, on the reverse strand, counting down.
TATTTGGTGGAGATCTCTGTTACTTTAACATTCGAACAGTTCTTGAGGTTTGAATATTTTTGAATTTGGTTCCCATAGAAATTAGAGCACGTTTGTGTTGGTAAATGATCCTCAAGTATTGAAAACATAATCACATGAATTCAAATGAAAATGTGTTGAAAACACTTTCTCTTTTGAAAAATTTAGAGGGTTACATGATGATTTGATCCTGTTTATTCCACTTGCACTTGCTTCCTTATTTGTGTAACAGAACTTCCGTAAAATCGTGTTTGATATGATATCAATCAAGTTTATACACTGGATTGATATTTTCTTGAATTAACCTCCGATAATATCTAAAGTCAGACAAAGATCTGTTGCTAAAATTAACAACGAATATAAAATCTATTTTCGATAGTTATACGTTTGTCAAATAATTATGGATTAACTATAACAACTTCGAAATTTTATGTTTCTTTCATCTTTATGTATATTTCCAGACTACTATGAAAAAAAAATATTTCATTGCCGTATAGTTGGAGCAAGACGCGGCAATAATCCCTGGGGTTACTCTCTCCCTCTCTTACTCTCTCTCTCTCTCTCTCTCTCTCTCTCTCTCTCTCTCTCTCTCTCTCTCTCTCTCTCTCTTATCACGATCATTGCGGATTTTCTGACCCAACAATTCTTTTTTGGGGTGGGTGTGTTCAATTATTTTGGCTTGCTCATGGTCAAAATGACGTCCATTTTCATTGCAATGAATGACTAATGTGTTTCGGCAATTGTATGTTACCAAAGGCTGGTGCTTGTATACTCTCCTCTTCAATGATCTGGACGTTTCTCCAAGATATGATTCCGAAAATACTTTGCAATATATATATATATATATATATATATATATATATATATATATATATATATATATATGATCCAAATAAGTAATAGTAATAAAATCAAATTCTGTATAAAACAGGGAATACCCTAATACAGTACATTGACTACAATTTGAAAATAACCGATACACATAACATGGCATCGCGAGATGATTTGAGATAGTATAAAACAAATGGAATTTTTGGAAGTAAAACGGTTTTTTTTTTAAGACTTTGTATATATGTGTGTGTGCGTAATACGTATGTATAAAACACACACACACATATATATACATTAATATGTCATCCACAGACAGCTATTTCGTTGTATTACTACTCTTCATTGTGGCTATAGACTATCCATTAACCCATCCAGTACCACGAGGTAGGATTGAAACCTTCGCTTACAGACCCGGAGGCCGATATCCTACCTCTGAGCAACAGAACTGGACGGTCAGTAAGGCTGAATTTAAGCGATATATTTACTATAAGTCAAATTCCCCTTCCACCAGAGTGCTCTATTCCAATTGAAGCCGTAAAAAATGACTGTGTTATTTATATGTGGAACGCCACTAAGGATATTAGGTAATTTATTTTCAAATTCAAGTATCCAAATAGTCTTATCCAGAGTCTCAACTCAGCTCAAGCTGTTTTAATGCATGGTCAAACAGAAAGACTTGAACGTTTCTGTGACGTATTATCCGTTGTCAAGACAACATACGATTACATTCAACAAACCTTTAATGTTTTTTGTTTTCTTTTCTTCGGCTGATCAGGGCGATCGGACCTAAAGTCTTGAGACAAATTGTTATATTAAAAAAATTCACTTATCAACTAATTTGTTCACTTCTTTTTGTTTTGAATGATCTGCTTTACAGGGACTTACCCCCTATTGTAATGGTAACAGCCTATCTCATTGCATAACTTTTTTTATTGTTTTATTAGCTTTATTAGTGTACTTCTCATGGATCAATCCATTATAACTTTTAGGTTTTAATAGTATAGCACACTACAAAAAATTATATAACCAAACATTATAATTTTCATATATATATATATATATATAAATGCATATATATATGTATGTGTGTGTGTGTGTATATATATATATATATATATATATATATATATATATATATATATATATATATATATATAAATATGTATACATGTGTGTGTGTGTGTGTGTATGTAAATTGTTTAGTGGGCGAAGATTTGGAAGGTTTTTTCCCATTTTTATACAATCGTCAGACGGTGGAGTCATTTCCGTAAAAAAAAACCTCCCGACTGTGCATTGTAGCTAAGGTGTATTGCTACGAGCTGACCACACCCTTTGAACCAAGGGTTTTCATTCTATGGGCTACCGATGTGGTACGAACAGAACAGGAACCCGTAGGGCTCTTAAATCGTAGATGTGGCTAGAGTTTCCTTTTCCTCACAGATGCCCAGGCTAGGTATACGGATCTGACGACCCTGGGCTTATGTGCACTGACTGTAGAAGTCTGCTTCCCTATCGGAGGAGTAAAATAGTGGAGCAGCCTATGCAGAATGCGACACAGGACTGAGTTATTCCGAGAAAATTGTAAAAGGGGGAGGGACAATATATATATATATATATATATATATATATATATATATATATATATTCTTAAATACCTTGACAAAAGCTCATCAGTCAAGAATATTTCATGGTATAGGACATACTTTGATTTCATGAACAATGGTAATATTCCCAACATGAACAACCTGACAGACTTATTATAAACTTTGTAGTATACAGAAATTCAGCTAAAACCATATATTCACGTACGGTTTGTCATACGAAGAATAGATTCTCTTTAGACTAAACTATGATGAGTTTATCAGAGCATCTGCTCCAAACCTAAGAGAAAAGATATCAAATGACATAATCCAGTTAAACTCTCAATCATGTTCTACTAATTGAACCAAATAATATCATGCAAACGACAGAAATTCATGTATTGCAAACAGTGCTATAAAAAGGCAAAATGAGAGAAACAATATGAAAAAGACCATGCTCTCTAAGAATATCAGTTAAATTTGATTTGAGGAAATATTGGAGAAAGGTTGACTCTTTCATTATAACAGCACACTGACATAATTTTGATAGATTCTCCAAAGTTTAAAATGAATAACCCCAATACAAATAACATTTTTTAAAATATCCAAATTGTTTAGCTTTTTTCCTGATGACTCTTAGAAAAACTCAATCTGTAAACGTTCAAAATCATCTGAGTGATGAACTTCGGAGTATCGTTTCAAATTCCTTGAAAAGGAAACTGCTGTTAAAAATCCCAATCTACAACATTTAATGAAACACGCAGAAGTATCCTCTTAATGTGAAATTTTATGTGCTGTTGAAAAAGCGCCTCCAGTAAAACTTTTTCAATTGCCAGAAACGTTAACATTTATATTTCCCTTGAGAGCCTTGCAATTGTCATTGCAACCTTCCACGTTTTTGTAATCGCAAATAAGACAAAATAAGAAAAAGTGTACAAAATATATTTGCATTCATTTTTCTAATCGCATGACTAAACATTTTGAAAAATATTTCCTAATATTTTTCCGCATTTTCATCAAACAGCATGAGCCACTTAGTGATTTACTTTAACAAATGTCCAAAATGATGTTTCTTAAATATGATGACAGCAATGCGCTATTTTTTTTTTATTTCTTATATGTTCGTCTGTTTTGAATTTTAATATTTTTATAATATTGTCAGCAAGATAAATCTAATCATTATAAAACTAAGGAAATAAACAATCAAAACGAAAATATGACTCTCTTCCTTGAGACAGTATGACGTCATCGTATTGAACACCGATAGCAGACATCAAGCTTCCGCTTCTCTGAACACAGTTTATTTCAGAAACTGACAGTAAAAAAAAAAAAACAAGCAGATTACAAAGAATCGTTCATGAGAACCAAACAAGATCTGCTCGCTAATCTTGTGCATATTATCATCAAAATCTTAAGTACGTTTTTGCCTGGCAAGGACCCTGCACTGACCCAAAACACGAAAGCTCTGCAGATGATTCGTTGAAAACTCAGCCTATTTCACCTCGGTGGTCTTTTCTTTTTTGTTGTTGTTTTTGTAAATTCTTTTTCAGATATTTTTGCTGTAATATATTTTCCTTCTATTTAGAATTGAAAAGTATTTCTCGGTAAGAATCAGCATTCTCTGATAATTGTAGTGGACGATTTTTGGTCGTTGTGATTTTTGGGGTATCTCATTCTAAAAATTTGATCTTTCACATTTTAAAAATCATTTGTATTGATTATTAGAAGCAATCATCATGATCATCATCATCATAATCATCCTAATTTTTATTTTGTCGTCGTCAGTTTTATCAATGATAATCTAGCATGTATTAAAAGCATTGTGACCATCATGATTGTTAATAATGATATGATCACATGCTTTATCAACAACAATGACAGTGACGATGTTTTAGTTATTATTATTATCATTATTATCATTCTTCTTCTTCTTCTTCTTCTTCTTCTTCTTATTATTATTATTATTATTATCATCATCATCATCATCATAATAATAATAATAATAATAATAATGATAATAATAATAACAATAATTATAATGTTTAGATTTAATCCAAGATTACTTCAGTAATCCTATTTTTTAGCTTGAAATATCTTGACTTGGTGATGGGGATGCGAGTACGTTGTTGAGGGTGACTAATTTATAAGATTAAAGTTCTGCTCCTTCAAGATTAACACAAAGGCAGATGTTATCATTTACTATTAATATGACGTCATCGATGAACAGCTGGTTCGCTGACCATGGATCTTTCTGGAGATTTAACGATTTTTTTTCAAAAAAAAAAAAAAAAAATGAATTCACATTTAATACAACGCATTTACTTTTTTTATTATTTTCTTATACTTCTGATATTTTTTCTTCTAGGTATAATTTCAAGTGTTTTGATATTTCAATGTTTTATAGCCAGTCCATACACCTTCATGATTAGAAAAAAAATTTTTTAAATACAGCTGAAAGGTTATTTTAGGTTTTGCCACATTTTGAAATTTTGCTTGATTTTTCCGTCCCTAGCCAATTTTTTCAACGACTGTTTGATTTTGTTCGACTTAATGCTTTGCTGATATCAACAGACATTATTCAATTGATGGCTTTCACTAAATTAGAAAAAAACATGGTAAATCGAGATTTACCATGATTCTTAAATCGCTTAACACCTGGGAAATTACAATTTTCCTATGAGGCCGGTAAGATGCAGTAATAATAAGTAAGATCTTAGCCGAACGTAACTTAATTTCCTGAATCTCATAAGGGAGAAATTAACTTGTAAACCAATACTATTAATGATTAATGTGCCACTGTTCTTTGTGTTAACCGTACGGTAAGAAAACACCGTCAATGTTTCTGTTACATTCAACGATTCAAACAATTTAATATTTCTAAGGAAAATTTACAATCGATGGTGTTATCATTAACTGATCGAAAAGGTTTTTACTTCTTCGGGCATCGAATTCATCAGATTTTTTATTTCTTGATTTGGAATAAATATTCGACCAAGCTGCATTCAAAAGACGAAGTAAAACTTTTGTCGGTTTTCTGGCAATTTCATTATTTCACGATACAGCTCATATATTCTCAATAACATTTATATCAGGAAATTGACTAGTCATGGGACTGTCATTCTCGTTTTCTCCCCCTACCCCACCCTTTTTTTCCTTTTGCTCAGTTTTCAATAAAAAGGTGCTGGGTTTAACAGAAATAACCACTGTGAGAAATTCCCTCTGCAGAATCAAGAAATATTTTTCGGAATTATCGCTTCCCATGCACTCTAGGTGCCTTGGGTGAACTGTATTCGGAATTACTTCTCACATCTTGACTGGAAGCTTCTGTTTGATGTGGATTGAGGCCGTTTCAAATAAATTCTTCCTAAGGGAATCTCCAAACACATAATCATATGCTGTACGAAACTTGAGCAAATGCCGATTTATCTGAAGAAAAATGACAGCATTCTAAACTCACAGTTTACGTCTGAGATCACAATTGCCTGGTCCCTGTTGAACATTTTAAATATTTTAAGAAGGAAGTTGTCTTCTAACCTATGTAATGACAAATGTTCTCGATTTTGACACGCTGCCTCTTTGCAACATAGTCTTTTCATGTTCCCTTGTGATTGCACGAAGAGAATTTTATGGTGTCCATCATCATCATCATCATCATCATCATCATCCTCATCATCATCATCAGTCTTTTAACGTCCGTCGTTGGACATAGACCTTCCTTGGAATTTGCCACACTTCTATATCATGGGCGTCGCGGAGCCAGTACTTCCTGAACTTGTCTAGCTCGTCTCTTGATCTAATATTCTGCCAGCCTCAGTTGCACAGGTGATCTCGGGGGATCTATGTCGTCAGTCGTGATGTCCATCGATTGTCTGCCATTCTTGCAACATGGCCAGCCTACTGCCATTTGAGATTTTTGATGGATTCTATGATGTCCCTGACTCTTGTCTTCTCTCAGATGCACTGTGCTGTCTTGTGGTCTCTCCAAATGAGGCCTAGCATTATTATTTCATATGCACATTGCGTGTTTAGCTGAACCCTAACGGTGAAAAATTGGTCCCTTTCCTTCCTTAGTAAATTGTATGATTTGACAATTGGCAGTTTAATGTGGGAATCCCAATTTTGATACCATCTAGTGCTTTCTCGGTGGATCTTTGAATTAACCAACTATATGCTGTTCACTTCACTTGTGTTGCTAGAAAAATGTTTATCTGTACATTCTCATAATACATGCAATCGTATATACCAGCGTATATCATGGCAAATGTATAAGGACACGAAAACATATACGATATAAGCAGAATTGAATATATGAAGATATACGCACAAAAAGCAGTTATGAATAGCATAACACGTTTATTTTAGTATCCGTTCAGTTACAAATTTAATCCAAATTCTTTAATGGAAATGTCAGAAGATATATTGATTCATACAACTTTATATTTAATTTTTCCCAGTCGAACAATTTACCCTCCTATGACATTTCCCGGTTGCGTTTTACTGAATATATAATTTACTTACCAACGACATATTCTGGTCGCACTTTCCCGGTCAAAACAAAATACCTGCTGGTGGCATTTCCTGGTTGTATTTTCCCAGTTGAACAATTAACCGACGACCGGAGACATTTTCCGCCCGTTTTTTCCCAGTTAAATCATTTACCCGCCGACATTTCCTATACACCGACGACATTTTCCGTGTGTCAACGACATGCATGCATGTGAATATGCTGCCATGTATAAGATGTAACAGACCAAGTCTTCGGCAGCAAAATCTTTAGAACGGGAAATATCGTTTGCCAGTAATTTGTTTGACTTGAAAATGCAACTAAAAAATGTTGTTGGCCGGTAAGTTGTTCGATCGGGATGTGTCGTAAGTCGGTAAATGTTTCGACTGAGAAGACACGACCAGAAAATAATGTCAGCGGGTGAATTACTTTTCTGTGGAAAAGAAGGATAGAGTTTTAAAGATGGTAAATTGTAATCAGGAAAATTCCACCTGGAAATGTCGTGGAACCATTTAGTAGCAATGTATAATCATACGTTACACATAAGGATAATTAGTCATGAAAGGCAAGTGGCTATTCCAGAATTATGCAGATACAGCTTCATGCTTTTTATCTAAAAGTCATATTTTGTATTGAACTCTTGGATTGTAGGATTTTCTCCTCTAATGTGTGTTAAAATCTGCGAAATATGGCTTCAGGCAGAGGATTATGGGACAGTGTCTTTAGTATTCTAAAGCGTATTTCCTTTCAACAGAAATATGACTCAAGCGTTTTAAGCAAAGCTTTTAGAGATGTTCCATCATCATCCAGAGAATAGATTCTTCTTGTTCTTGTTTTTCTTCTTGTTCTTCTTGTTCTTCTTTAAAACTGACAAGATTTTTGAAACAGCATATATATATATATATATATATATATATATATATATATATATATATATATATATATATATATATATATATATATGTGTGTGTGTGTGTGTACTTCGCTAAGAGATTTTATGGGAGCAATCGGGGCCTCTCGCTGAGTGAAATTTCGTTCTAAGAATCATTCACTAAGTGAGGTACCACTGTATTTATTAATACATTGACAATTCCATGCAAAGGCATGAAAAGATATCTGTGAATAATACTTCTCATTAACAATTGCAATTTTTCGAGAAGAAAGTAAAACATGAATTACTCGTCGAAGAAATAGTTAATAAATACTTTTAAATATTTTTTTTAGTGGGAAATATCAGTGTTTTGAATGTTTATGTATATAAAAGAATTCTATTTTGGAAATTCATTCGCACATGATGTCACTCGTGTATACGTCGAGTGCTTACGTATTGTGTTTTACATGCATTTACTTTTCTAAAGCATCTTCTTTTTTTCTTTTCTTTCTTAATCTTACAGTTTCTTGGGCCATTTTTCCAAACCAATCGGGGTTTGCAAATAAAATGAATAGCTACAAGGATAAGGTAAAAGAAAAAAAAAGACTGCGATTAGGCACCATTATGTATATAAGAAAAAAAACTCCATCAGTTTATGATTCATATTGGGAAAGCGCCGGCGGGTCACGTGTCAGGCCCGTGTTAGGGCAAAAACAAGCGTGCGTACCCAGAAACGTAAAGAAATAACTAATGAGAACGTTTTTGCTATAAAGGGAGGCCCTGTTCAATGTAGGGTGTGTGTCAGGGTGGAGGGAGAGATTTATACGCCAGCCAGATGGCTTCTAAAACAAAACATAGAAAATAAAATAAAAAATAAAATTTAAAAGTGCACGAAAGTTTGAGAAAATGACTGAGGAGGAAATGGTTGGCTAAACATCTCAAAGTGGAAAAGCTGGTGGGTAAATCTTTCTCGACTAAACTCTCTTCCAGACTGGACTGGCAAGTGCCGTAGGAAGCGAGAACACAATTAGAAAGAACACGTCTTGAGCCACAAGAACTGCAATTTGGGTAATTTCTAACTCTAGATCTATAGCAATAATGATATGAATAATAGTTCAATCAAACTAGCATATATATATATATATATATATATATATATATATATATATATATATATAATTGTGTCATCCACAGATAGCTGTTTCGTTGTATTACAAATCTTCAGTGTGGCTATAGACAATCCAGTATCCCTTCCAGTACCGCTCGATTGGGTCGAAACCTTCGCTTCTGACCCAGAGGATATATATATATATATATATATATATATATATATATATATATATATATATATATATATATATATATATATATATATATATATATATATACCCTTATTCGGCTAGCTGATTCTATTGCCGTCACCATTATGCCATCTTTACTTCCATGAGTGTATGTGTGTGTGTGTGTGTCTGTCTGTACTATTCTTCAATCATTTGCAATGAATTATTACTCGTTTTGAATTTAGAAATTAAGTAATCTTGGATTTAATCACTCTTTTTTTTACTAACTTATAACTCTGATTGTGTACGTCGTGAGTGTAATTTTGAAAAACTAAAATGTCCGCTGGTAAAAAAATATATTTGCTTGGTTTTATTATCAAAATGCCACCTCGCTTTCGAATTTCTTCCTCCTCCCAAACGCAAACATCATTTTTCTGGCCATTATATCAATTCTTTTCACACTGAAACGCACGTATGTATGATCACATATACGATTGCACACACAAACACACCACTATAAACAAAAATATATACAAGCCCACACGCCCTCGGAGTCATATACACACAAACATACACGCAGACACATGGATACGTACACATATATATAAATACACAACGATACAGATATGAGACCATTCACATACAAACACCCACACACACAATAGACACAAACATTCAGCTGAAAGCAAAACATATTTCCTTTCTAAGAGAAACCTATATTGTTCTTCTAAAAAGGAAAAAAATGCACACATAGAATATTACGACACAAAGTTGAGTTCTGTTTATTTATTTTTAGTGGCAGACTTTATTAAACTAGCGTTCCACTTCGATCAACATCAGTGTGCCATACCTTTGAGCTCTCACTCGTGGGGAGAACATAATCCCAGGCGCTGGTGATTTCAATCCAAATATCTCTCTTATCTTTGACATTCATCAATGTCCTCGACTCCAAAACCCATACGAAAGATTCCTTTGTCTCTATGATACTGTCGCACTAACTCATCTTTATGGCTGATCTTTCCTCGCCATTCTCTTCGCTACCCTCAACCCGGGCAACCTTTAGGCTCTGCACTGTCCGCGCTGGGTGACTGAATACTGCATATGCTCTTTTGTAATCTGCTTGTATCTACAGCCAAAAACACAGACATACAACAAAACCCAAAGGAAAGATGTAACCAAGGAGATAAAATGTAATAATAAATAAGTTGTTCTCTTTCATTACGACTTCTTTTTTTTTCCCCCTTTTGTTTTGAATTATTGTTCTGAACTCCTGTTTAGAAAATGAAAGGAAGGCACGGAAATGTTTTATATCCTCTGGTATAATGAAAAAAGGTAATTAGATTTCATTTTTGTGAGTGTGTGTTCGTGTGTCTGGACTCAAAAGGAATAGATAACTCTTTCCAATTCAGAAGAAATGTTTTCGGAAGTGACTTCAACCAACAAAAATAGCTACGAGCAAGACAGAAATGCATCGAAGTAAAGGCTACAAAAACATGGTTGAAAAATTAATAAATCTTTTCTATCATACACAGAAATGACAGACGAAGGCTCAAACAACTAACTACAATACTGAATCACTATCAGAATACATTTTTGACTTATACGTGGGCATCCTTAACCCTCCTATCCCATTCTCGATCCTTCACGCGTGTCTATATACGTCCGTGTCAATATCAAATCCAAAATTTCAAGTTTTAGCACACTATTATTCTTGTATTCAAGAAAAATAACAACTTATGATATTAGTTGCTGAACAGGATGATTAATATATATATATATATATATATATATATATATATATATATATATATATATATATATATATATATATATATATATATATATTACAAAGAACGGGACGGATTTTAGAGGCGCTTTATTGGAAAAATTATATCGTACGTTACATGGAATCATTGAATGTACAAAACACTTGAAATCAGACCAAAAATTATGGGAAATCGATTCAGGCTCACCATGGTCTGACACAAGAATATGTGTGCATATATATATATATATATATATATATATATATATATATGTATATATATATATATATATATATATATACGTAAACCTGGGCCCGTCCATATCAAACTTTACCATGTCTTACCGGCTAATCTTTTAATCTCATCTCTCCACATATCTAGTGTGCTGCGTTTACTATCTATTCGGCTCTAATCTGTTGACTTTTTATACCACATGTACTTCTTGTCGTTCTATGTCCAACCCATCTCCATTTTTATCGTTAACTACTTCTATGATATTTTTTACTCCTCTCTCACTCTCTCTATCTTTCACTCTCTCAAAAGCAAAAAGGAAAAATAGTGTTCAGCATTTGTTTTGCAGCGATCCATTATTGCGGTAGCTCACGCCTTATTCTCTCTCCAATACCCGATTGTCCTGTTGCTCTAACCATCCTAATACCCGACGACTCGGTCAAACATACCGTCATCACCATTTATTTAGGTCTTTTTTGATTGATTATCCTTTAATTCCTAATGAATTACCTAGTTACGCACAAAATAGCACCAGTGTATATTTTTTTAAATAATTTAGATAAGTTTAGAAACTATGGAAAGAGCATGATCTCTCATTAACATTTCTCGGGTCTGCCTGATGAGATCTTCAAGAAAGTATGATCCGTGAATAGTTTTAAATTGTAGATCTTTATATCTATCTATATATATATTTGAAAGTTCGTTTATTATTATAAAAAATGCAAAAGGTTTGGAAAGCTCTGCAGTAGACGCTACTTTTGCAGAGTATCTTTCTATCTTGTTACTTCTTTTTCATCTCCTTGGCTAGAACACATCAGACAAGAGGATTTTTTACAAAGAAAAATTTTAAAAACCGGATACTGCATAAACCCAGACCGAAACGTTGTACAAAGAAAAAAGAACAGAAAAGAATTAATACAATAGGATTTCCCAAAGAATTTCGTGTGTGTGTGTATATATATACATCAGTCTGGAACGTAGATGTACCTAATATGGAACCTACAGAGCATGTTAACACCTTCAGTGCTAACATTTTTTCGCTGACATGTGTTAACCAAGAATAGAACAATGGGGATTTCTTAGTGACTGAATAGCATGGTTGGAAAGCCGGTATTAGTCACAGCTGTGTGTGAATAACAAAAAGAGAAGAGAGAATTTTTTTTTCCAAAAATGTCGGATGTTATGCAATGAACATAGTTTTAGTGCTAGAAGTAGAGAAAATGTACGTCCGATGGTACTGAATATGTTAAGAGACGTCTAAACCTAAAACTAAACGTCTGTAGAGTTTGAAATATAATGTGCCGGAGTGAATAAAAATGAAAATGAGGATTACGATCATGATTATGATTATTATGATGAATCTACTAGGTAAATATAGAAAATCGTTTCTTGGTGGTTATAAAAGCCTCGTTAATAAGAATCGCAAAAAGCTTCATAGAAGCAAATATCAACCATAAAATAGTGAATTTGTTATCAGGTGTAAAATGTTTACATGAAATAACTGAATTTTCAGAATTTTCAATTTCGGAGAAAATTTTCCTGTAAAATTCCTTAGAGTCTATGCTTGAGGAAATGCATAAACTTCCAATGGACAACGGGCGCAGATTCATATTCGTGTGTACATTAGCACACACATTGATTTTAAGCTCAATAGAAAGAAGTAGTCTGTTTTGTGTATCGTTGAAACCAGCAAGATAGCCGATTCATTGATAATATTCTTCCCTTCAGTGTCCATGAAAATTGATATGTACTATACAGTCATATTATCCAAACTCTTATTAAAGGAAGAAGCCTGTTATGATCGTTCATCTCTGGCTTAATGGGGGTGTTCTTACTCTTGAAAACGACACAAAAAACAGTCTTTATACAGGTGCCTTAGTTTGTATGAGGTTTCCTCTGAAAAGATTTTGCGAAAATCTTTATTGGGGAGAAATATTGATTTCTACACAGGGCTTCTAATTTTAGCAGAAAACGAGAGTTACACTCGAGACTGTGATACTTATAACAAATCTTAACCCATCTCACAGTCATGCAGCACAATCATATAATTTCAGAATTCTTTCCTCATGTGAATCTAACTATTCCTTGACTTTGCTAACACCTCCGAGTGAAGAACTTCCCCCTTTCTTTATTTGTTTTTTTCTGATTCTTCCACCTCACTTTACTTTAGTTTTTCTACTTACACTTGCCTTATTCAGACCCTTCTTTATTTGGGCTATTCTTTTTCTCTTGGGTTGGTCATCTATATTCATTTCCCCATTTCAACAAAAAAAACACTTTGAGTAGAAATCTGATTAATTTATTTGAATGAACTCAACGAATCCAACTCTCGAGTTGAAAGTGAGAGTATTTTTTTGACACCAAGTTCTGCATTTCCATTATAAACACTTGATTATCATTTGCTGTAGACTAGTTGATAGATTTGAATATGATGATACGATAGTGAAAGTCATCACAGAATCGAACGAAGGCAGCTGATTTTGCTCTATTTTTGAATTTTGCAGGAATTCTGCGAAATTTGCATTAAAATAACGAAGGAATAATCTCGTGATAATTCTTATTAGAGAATGATCTTTATTTGAGAACATTGTTCACTGTTTATCATCTAGTGATATTATGAATTGTTCCTGTATTTAGCACAACTCAATAACTAGACATGTAAACTTATGACTTGTGGTCATGTTATTCATATATGCGAAATTCCGACTGCATTTTCCAAAATCAAGAAAAATTTTGAAATGATCTTTCAAAATCCACAAATGTTAGGAAATAAGAAATAAACACAGAAACATATTTGAAATAATGTGACTGATACCAACTAAGAAAACGAACAGTAGGATTGGTGGACTCTGATAACTTGCAATAATGATATTTTAAGTAAACATGAAGTGCATTTCGAAACTGCATGGTTTAGTGTTGAAGGAGACAATGGAGAACTCAGCTGCTTGATATATTATCCTGATTAGGTTGCTTTTTAGCAGGAAATAAGTTTTAGAAAATAAGCAATTCTAGACGAAAGCAATCTCACAAAGATTTCGCTAATTCCTTATTTATCCAGAATTTGCTAAGCATGCAATTTTTACTTGGTATGTTTTTTAAGAAACATTTCACTGACATTATTTTGGCAGTTATTTTAGCTAGACTTATCCAAGAAAAATATCGTTTGTTTGTCAATAGAAATACGTGACAGTCATTCGGTTGAGAGAAAGTGAGTTCGATTCTAACTGAGCGTCCAGTTCCCATGACTTTGCTTCTAATATATTTACTTAAAATCTCAATGCGTGAACATTCATAAGCTTAACCTCAATATATGTGATGGACAGCTTTGTCGGACAAAAGACAATTTTTACCAATAAAAGTTAAATAACGTTCATGCATTACTAAAATCGAAGTTGCAACCATCAGATAATGTTAGAAGAGGTGAAATTGAAAATGATAATTTTGGATTTCAAATGTCTTCTTTATTCTTGCCGTATCATTGTAAATATAAAAATCTGCAAAATCCACTTGATATCAACTTCTTTCACTCATTATTTATGATCATCACAGTATTTTTTCTTCTTCTAACCTTTTACCAAGAAATATCTTCAGCTGAAAGAATAGCTGAGTAAGATGAGTAAAACTTGATTGCTCGGATACTCCAGCTCAAGGGCCACTCTGGTTAGGCCCATTTATACGAAATAAACATTAGAAAGAAATAAAACTTCGTGTTCAGACAAAAGCAAATAACCATGCATCGTAGCAGTCCGTCTGGTAATTGCAAACGTAGTGATAAGCGCATGTTACAAAGATCAATAGTTTTCTCTTTCTCTTTCTGTCTTGATGCTGACCAATCTCATCATTTATCTTTGCTCTGTGTGTGTCTCTCTCTCTCTCTTTGGCTTCTATTCCTCCTACCACACAGTATTTTGCCTCTGTATTTTCATCATTATTATTTCTTTTTGTCTCCCGAACAAATACACAAACACTTGGGCCCCGCACCCACCCTGTTAGCTATATTAGTCGTTCAGCCTTGCCTTATCTCCAGCGCACGCACACAAAATACATCAAATCTGATTTCCAGGCGATCAAGTAAGCCACCGCAATCACTTGGGCTCTTCCCTAACATCCTTTTCGTTCGTCCATCTGACCAGCCAAGCGTTCAACCACCACAAACCACGACAACCATTACTGTCAATAAGATGAAACCATCTTCCGTTCAGTTGGTTTCGTGCGGCAGTCATCGTCCTCCTCATCCTTTTCCCCGGCTCACGCTACTTTTCCCCGTCTGACCGCCATTTTGTATTCTTAATTTTCTTCGTACAAAGCGTTGATCCCATTCCTTTGCCTCCTGCCTCCATCTTTTTAATCTTTTCATTCCAGTCGATTTTTTTGTAATTTCTATCGAATCCCTCGTATTTTCCTTCTCATATTCTTTTCTCTCAGTCTTTCTTCTCTTCTGGTTCTCTTCTGTTATAATGCTTGTTTGTTTTCTTCGCAATGATTTTTTTCTCTCTCCCTTTTTTTTTGGTATTTTCCTCTTTACTCTTTTGCCTTTTCTCCCCTTTTCTTTAATTTTGAATTAAAGTTTTTTTTGTTAGTAACTTAGCTTAGTTGTTTGTTCGTTTATTTCCCTTTGATGATGATTTTTTTCTTTCTTTTTTTTTCTTTCTTTTTTTTTTTCCTCGCACGCTGTATTTATTGGCTTACTTTTTTTCTCCTGGGCATTTTAAGTATCTTTCAGCTATTGTCAAACACCAGTACAAAGTCTGGAGTTGACTTAGTTTTCCCACCGTTACAACAAGAACTGTAAGAACAATCTTCACCAAAATGAACTCACGTCTAACTGATTGCCAGGAGGCTTTCTGACGGATTGAGTTAAATTGACAAGTTTTTGGTATTAACGATGATCTATCATACAGATATGCACAAGCTTATTTCATACTAATAAATGAATACATTTATACAAACAAATACATATTTTTTATATAATTTTGCATATGTTACACATACAAAACAAAAGTTGCAGTAATAATATTCCGTAGAATAGAGTGGAGTCTGACCCTTCAGCAGATAGGCTTGTTGTCTTTAATTTTATGTTTTCTAAGTTCTATCAAATTATTTCATTTTCTGACTCACTATCTCTTAAACTAGTTCAGTATCTTCTTCTCGTAGCTTTCTTACTTAATATTCGATATTTGTTAGTTTTTTCTTTTTCACGCGTTATCAGTCGTCGAATAATATTTTAGCCATAAATATCCTACAAAAACTAACGCATACCCGACCTCCTATAAAAGCTCGAATACTTGTACACAGAATACATTTCACTTCAAAATACGTATCCACGATCAGTGTATTAGAATACATGAAAGCACCCGGGGAAAATTACTTATTTAGGGGAACATGCTTGTATAGTTATCAGCTTAGTCCATTATAGACCTCGATCCCTTTTGGGGTATGATCTGAAAATACTTATATAACACGCCCTTTATTCCTGTTGCGAACTGTTGTGTTAGTCGACCAAAAAAGATAGAGGATTAGTATTAAAATCTTTTACTAAAATCTTTATATACGTACGTCAGCAAGCATATATATATATATATATATATATATATATATATATATATATATATATATATATATATATATATATATATGTGTGTGTGTGTGTGTGTGTGTGTGTGTGTGTGTAAAAATGTAAATATCCACATATGTAAGACAATCCATAAATATGCATGTGCAACAAAGTTGAACAAATATATCTCAAATCTTCAGCATAAAATTCAAGATTTAAATGAATTATTTTTTTCTTCCGGGTAAATTTCGTATTCCTTGAACATAAGTATGACGTAAACTGATGACACCCATAAGGTTTTTAAACAAGTTATCGTTCACCATAATTACATAAGTAATGAAGGGGGCAAGAACGTGTAAAATAATACAAACGCATGTCAGCATTTCACTCAATTTTTATCTACCTCTCAAGTTTTCTATGAAGTCATACATATCTGTACAGAAATACCTTTACATCTATTAACGTCCACATATATATATATATATATATATATATATATATATATATATATATATATATATATATATATATATATATATATATATACACACACACAGAAGATCAAATAACTGCTTTTGCTCCAAATTCTCGTCTTGACTATTCTCGGTATATTCATTTCTTTCAACGCGACAGTTAGGTATTAAGAAATGGATATATATGATCCGACAGAATGATTTAATTATTCATTCTATTGACATTGTCTAGGTTAAGTGATACATTAGCCGTGTAACAACAGAAGATTATTTTAATTAAGAGTTTTTGCATAATATAACGTTATTTATAATCAGTCTGTCGGATCATATATATCCATTACGTAATACATAACTGTCGCGTTGAAAGAAACGAATAGGTCGAGAACGAAGGAGATTAGAGTTTTGAGAGGAAGTTTTTTGGGTCTCAATATTACCGGTCGCTGTTTAGCTCAATGGTAAGAGCAATGGTACACACAGGCACACAGACACACACTCATATATATATATATATATATATATATATATATATATATATATATGTATATTCTCTATGTGCAACAAACAAAGAGAAAACAAATTAAAACAGATTTTATCTGTTATAGATGTTTAATCACAATGCTCAATATTTTACACAGAAAATAGAACTATTTATACATTTAAAAAAAATAGCATTTACCAGGATATGTACCCAGTGAATGTGAACATTTCGTACCTCTTGCACTCTTCAGCAACCGACCTTAGACGTAGACTGCACGGAGATACATGCCAAATCAGATGTAGTCCATATACTTGAACACAATTCATTCATGCAACCAAACCAAATAATTCATAAATGATCATGTATACATTTATTTACCTAGTGTAAATTATACATTAATACATTTTACAAGCATTGTATAAGCTATATATGCCTGCAAAGACATCGGTTGTCTGGGTCAATTCATTTTCAGTTGGGTCTCAAATTCTACTTTTTATGTGACCTTTCTTCCCAGCTACGACAATAATTCATTATCTACCTCCGAATCTCACATGTATATTTCCAGTTATTTATTCATTTGCAACTGACCACTCTTTGTCCCTGTGACTTTTTCAACTGAATATCATCAGTGCGGAATATTCGTTCTCGCCATTTTGTATACATTTAAACCCTCTCACTCTTGGCGTTGTCTCCCTCCCTTTCTCTATCTTCCAGACCAATTTATCTTCTCTCTCCCCTTTCTTCCTCTAATATATACCCTCCTATTCATTTCTGTATTTTTTGCACCCTCACAAACGCAAGCTTGGGGGTCTCCAACCAAAATCACGTCTAATCCCATCGCTGTATATTCTTTTCTTTCTCTTTGGAAATCTATTTTCTCTATCTTTATCTAGTTTCTATCACGACGCATCTTTTTTTTTTCTAGTACTTCAATTCCAAACCATTAAAGTCGTTCCAAGTATTCTTGTTTTGGGTTGTTTTTTTTTCTTTTTCTCTATTCCCGTTTCTTCGTTCAGTAAAACAATTTTTCATTTCATTTTAGTAGTTACCACTCAGTGTCTAACCTTCTTTTCAAAATTCTTGTTTCACTTTCGTTTTCTTCTTCTTAAAGTCATTTTCAATTTTATCACATGTTTATTGTCTTACTCTCTCTTTGCCTGATTGTTTTCATTTCTATTCTTCTTATTTTTTTCTCTCTCTTCATTTCTACCCGATTCTTTTCTTCCTTCGGTCATTTTTTCTTTCTTTTACCCCATTCAACATTTATTCTTTTTTCTGAACATTCTTCCTCCTGATCAATTTTCCCTTCCATTCATTAACCCTCACGTCCTTGCTCCGTTTACATTTTCTCAACAATCAAAAACTCTTCAAACCTTCCACCAAAAACACGCTAGACGCATTTTCTCCCCACTCCATCTTTTTTTTATTTTTATTTTTATTTTTCGTGCTTTCATTCATTTTCCTTTCTTTCCTTTTACACGTCGTCCCTTACCATTTATCTTCACTGCAACCACAACACTTTTAAGTCTTCAGCCACAACCATCTTCTCTGTCTCTTTTCATTTCCTCCCCCCACCCTTTTTTCCACTACCCTCCTTTTTCTCTCTTTACACCCCGGCACTTCTTCCGACTTCTCTCCCCGGCTCCTCACAGGCTCTCCGGACTCCCCATGCTCTCTTCCTTCCTCTTGCAGAAGCCACAATTTAATGTGACACTTTCCAATAGCGCGCCAGATGGAAACGGTGAGACAGACGCGCTCGGGCAACGACTCTGTGGTTGGTATGATTGAATCATAACAATTAGAGCCTGATAGCTACGCGGACCACAAAAATTCACAAGTGCTTCGTTGTCTGGGAGATCGAGCAGCGGCAAGGCAATTAAAGTGTCACTCTCCAAGATGGCCGCTGAAACAATGGCCCAGTAAGCGAGATCATAAGTCATCGCCCCTTTTGGAAGAGGGAGGGAAATAAAGAGAGAGAGAGAGAATGAGAGAGAGAGAGAGAGAGAGAGAGAGAGAGAGAAAGGGGGAAAGAGAGAGAGAGAGGAGGGAGAGGGGGGTAAAGAGAGGAATAAGAATAGGAGGGGGGAAGTGAAATTGCAAGTGCACCATCCCTGCACCGAAGGAAAGAGGTCTCGGCCAATAAGGAATGAGTGTAAAGAAAGGTTAAAGATTGAATAGAACCTCCTGCCTATCATCATTATTATTGTCAGCTTATTCTAATTATTATCAGCACTCTCATCATCATCATCGTCGTCGTCGTCGTCTTCGTCATTTTATATTATTATAACTGTCTATAAAGAATTCAGCAGTTTTCCCCGTAGCTCTCAACAGCGGTATCCATTTTAGATATCATAATCAATCTACATTATTATTATGATTATTATTATTATTATTATTATTATTATTATTATTATTATTGTTGTTGTTGTTGTTGTTGTTGTTTTTGTTGTTGTTATTATTATTATTATTATTATTATTATTATTATTATTATTATTATTACAATCAATAATAATAATATCAATGATAATAAAAATAATAAACTGGTGTAAGATTGAAAAAAAAAATAATAATGATAATAATAATGATAATAATAATAATAATAATAATAATAATAATAATAATAATAATAATAATAATAATAATATGCGATCGTTGTTGTCCTTCTCATATAATATGCAGGTTCACAGCAGATACTTTGTAGTCATCACTGAGGGATTTAGTGACGGCAAGTCTTCTGAAATCTCCAGCACCTTCCACAGTGTTGTTAGTCTGGACAGTTTTAATTCTGGACACACCTTTAATTACTCCAAATTCAATTTTAGCATTTTTTTTTTTTTTTGGTACTGTCCCAAGTGTGCCAACAATTATGAGCTCGACTCTAACCTTCATGTTCCACAGTTTTCTCAGTTTCCGCACAAGTTTTGGTAATATTCCAATTTTTCGCTTTCTTTCGTCCTTGCACCGTATTCTGCTGGTATGCTATATCGACTGTCAGGTTCCCTTTTTCATATTTTACACTATCAGATCCGTTCTTGCCCATTTGGGGTAGTCGACCTGTTTCTTGAATTTTCAAAGTACTTTATTTTTCATTATTATCATTGCGTTTTCACACCGTTCATAATTGGTGGTTTACACCATAGATTAAGAAAACAGAAAGTCTCTCAAATACTCCAGTCCTTTCTCCACTACTTGAACTGTTCTCAGAAATGCAATCGTTTCGTTGCTCTCGATTCTTATCAGGAAAAAGAAACTCATGGGATTGTAAAGGCAACTAAATATATTTGATGAAAAAGATATACATGTAATTTATTTAAGAGAATTCAACATTTTACGTACTTGAACTTTAACATACACTAAAAACATGTAAAGAAGATATCTCTAGGAGCAATTTTTCAAAGTAGCCCCTGACAGACGGACACATTGCAAGTTATAGTAGAATGAATAGAAAATACAATTTTACTATCCTTACTCCTTTATTCCTAATATATATATATATATATATATATATATATATATATATATATATATATATATATATATATATATATATATCACAGTACAAGTCAGGGATGCAATATAGTATAATGTGATATCTGACGTATGATGGGTTTATTTTTTAGAATGCTCGATACATTCAACTTAATATCAAGCTAATTTACAGTAGAGCTAAAAGCATTCGCCTGAAGAAACTCAGGCAGAACAGAAATATAAACGTGTTAGTGTAGCGAATTCTACTATATATATATATATATATATATATATATATATATATATATATATATATATATATATATATATATATATATATATATTATATATATATATATATATATATATATATATATATATATATATATATATATTCTGCCATCACCTTAAAAATCTCTGGCTCAGTCTGGAGGCAAAATCTGCACTGAGGCCCTGCCGTCAATGGCCCTTCTTCTGTGGAAATCTCTCCAAACAATCACCCATGATATGTCAGAAATGAATCTGGAAATTCCAGTTAGAATCAGAAATGAATCTGTTTATAGTAAGGTAACTTCTGAATCAAAGTGTACAACATTTTACTTCTGTCTTACCATTGAATTGAGCAAGTAGTTTTTTTTCCCACCCAGTGAACATCTTTACAAGTAGTTTTATCAAGTAAAAAATAATGCAGTAGACAAAGTAAAGAAACCATAATAATACTTGCAAGAGTTTTAACCGTTGTTAGAAGTATGGATTCTATTGCAAAAAAAGATCAAGTAGTATTTCATCAGCCAGAATAATTTTCTCTACTACCACTACTACTACTACTACTACTACTACTACTACTACTACTACTACTAACAATGATAACACATGCAAAAAAAAAAATGCATCACACACGCAAGATAAGACTGACGGAGGAGGGAATTGTACATCACATCAATCTTCTTTTGCCTTAAATTGTTGGTTAGGACTCGGCAATAAATTTTGAAGGTCAGAGATTAAGATGATGATACTAATTCTACTAATTATTATTATTATTATTATTATTATTATTATTATTATTATTATTATTATTATTATTATTATTCAGATACTTATCATCATTTTCATTATCATTAAACTTGCCATGTGGGGATTTCACTATGGAACCTCCGATAGAACTTCAACCCACATGAATCATCATTTAAAGCTATCTGAGGCCTTTGTTGAAAAATGTTATTCAAATGATAAAGGATTACTTATAATCTGAATCAAAGGTGAACAGTATTACCATTGCTGATTAATCTTGGACCTTTTCGTTCTTCCGAATACTCTTTTTTTTTTCTCCTTGCTCGAGGGCTTGTTTACTTACAGGCCAAACATAATAGAAGATGGACGTTACATTTCGTTATGCTGTCAGCAATACAAATAAGAAAGAAGAGGTGAACGTAAAGCAGGTAAAATTAGAGATGGAAACTGAGGATTGTAAGGTACATGAATTTACGGAAATGTGAAAAAAAAAAGTGTATTTGAGAAGCATATATAACAACGAACACAATAACTTGGAATCCAAGAAAGAGTTGGAACCGGCAGCAATACCAAAATCATCTCATATACCAAGATATGTTTGCGCGCGTGTGTATACATCAGACATATTTCAAACATTGATGATCTATCAGATTGTAGCAAAAATACTTTCGTACTTTTTATTTTACTTCCCGACTTCTCTTTCCAGTGAGATCGAATATTAACAAATGCACAAGGTTTATTTTATCTGTGCATAATCACGAACCTTCGTTTTCTGTACTTATTTATTTTTCGTGAGCATTCATTAACCCACAGTGTTTCACTCGTAATCTTCGCATAATTATTCAGCGCACGTATTTATATTTGACTTTCAGATTTTCTCGATGAACGAATCCTTATTTTTGATTTTTTGATTTTTATTTGGTAGGTTTTTTTTCTTTTTTTTTTTCGGCGAATGATGAAAAAGAAAAAGGGGCAACATCGTCACGATGAGGGTTTTCAAATATGTAAATGAATTTCCACGTCATCTGAAGGGATCAAACAAAAATCGCTTCTGAGGATTTGGGTTGTTTACTGAGCACCGTCTTACAAATAGGGTGTTTCCTCATGCACAAAGAAAATGCATATTAATACATTTTCGTCATCGCAATAATCAGCGAGTACCTCGTTTTCTCTTTCTCTTACGGCAAGTTAACTTTGTGGTTAGTCTGATAATAAAATATTTATAAAACGCTTTTTTTTATTAAAGAATTTTCCTCAATATGATGCAGGATACATAGATTTGTAGATGCATTAAGTCACCGTCACTGACTGACTGACTGACATACTGAAATGAGAGAAACGTTCCTTTCTAGAAATTACCGTAAGAATACTGTATTTGCTCGAGTACAATGGGATCTCGAATATAATACGACCCTCATTTTCTACGGCTAAAAATTAGTAATCTATCTCTACAATCATCACTTTTATACTCGAGTTTTAATGCTATACACGTAGCGTGTCAATGGTCTGACTTCCAGGCTTGCTCTAAATGCAACGAAAATATGAGTATTAATCAAATTGGTATCATCAATTATTCACTTTCCGAAATTAAACCGATCTGGATACTGCAGGGTCAATCACCCCTCTTCTATTTTGACTGAAGATGTTTACTGCAACATTTGTAGGTATATAAGACTCGTAAGTTTAGTTCAGGTGGTACGAGAGTTGACTTTCAATGTCATGGTCTTAATTTCAAATAACGGCCGATAAATGTTAACTGTATTCATAAGTTTGGTTTAGCGTTACGTGATTGACACATATTGAAGAGTTTACTCCCCTTGATTTAGCCAGTTGTTCTTTTCACGAAGGAAATACAAAGCCAACCACGTAAGATGTATTGTAAATCACGCATACAGATTAGAGGGAGAGTATGTAAGCAGTTCCGTGTAGGAGTGTAGTATTTACAACATATCACTGTGAAAGTTCTCTATGAAATCCACAAAAGTAGAAGAAATCAAGCAGAGAATCACCCTAGGATGGGAAGCATTCAGCAGAGTAGGCTCAACCTTCAAAAACAAGACGAACCTAATAATCCTAAAAAGAAGAGTGTACAATCAATGCATCCTTCCGATAACCACTTACAGAGCTGAAACATGGAACCTAACCAAGAGACAAACCCACAAACTGAGACGCAGGCAACGTGTGCTTGAGAGAATCATGCTCAACCTCAAATTGAGGGATCACTAGACAGCACATTATATCAGAAGGGGGTCATAGGCATCATAGAATTCATTAGAAAACTCAAATGGCAGTAGGCTGGCCATGTTGCAGGAATGAAAGACAACCGATGGACATCACGACTCACATCATGGATCTCCAAAGATCATATGCGAAACTGAGGCCGACAAAAAACAAGATGGTGAGATGAACAAGACAAATTCAGAAAATACTGGCTCCGCGACGCCCATGATAGAGAAATGTGGCAGATCCTGGTGAAGGTCTATGTCCAACGACGGATAATAAAAGACTGATGATGATGACTGTGAAAGTAGAAAAGTACTTTTCTAGTTTTAGCGACATCAAGAAATTGACTAGCGTTATTCGGTATTTGAAGACTTTCGTCTTTAAAATGGCCATCTGCACTTCCAAACCATAAAGACACGCCAAAACGTTATTACATAGAAGCGTTTGCATTTTCCTTTGTGTCAATACACAAAAATCTTCCAGCAAGATGAAATGAAATACCCAATAAATTGATTTATACGCATATGCGCGTATATGCACAGACTTATTGAAACATATTAAGCATATCTAAAGTATCAGAGCTGATAAGATCGGATTGAGACACATGAATATAACAAACCCATTCCCTCTCACACACGCTAACACACACGGTAGCACACACTCATACACACACATACGCACATAAATACAGATTCAAAACAAATGTACATATGCTTCTTGGTATATACATATATGTATGTGTGCGCGCACGTATGTGTATGAGTTCATATGTAGAGAAACGTCAATATATGCATGTATGAATGAGTATATTATGTATACACGTAAAAATATACGCATGTAAGCTAACACACTCACACACTCATATATATGTATAGATATACATATATATATATATGTGTATATATATATATATATATATATATATATATATATATATATATATATATATATATGCGTGTGTGTGTTTGTGGATGGGAGTGTGTATGTACGTACATGTATCAACGGTTTTTATGTTACACAGGATAACTTTTCTTATGTCCTTTCATGGCAAGGGTTAGTCCGTGAGGGGTCATAGGTTATGCCATTGGAAATTGAGGTGCGCAAGAAAGTCCGAAACACTTTCGAAGTCCTTCCTTCGTAGCTTCTTTCTTCTTTCGGAGCTTTTTTTTTTTTTTCTTCTTCTTCTTTTCCTTCTCCGTTGGTATTCAATCATTCAATGCAAATAACATACACATTGCTAGCCCGCAGTGTCTCTAGTCAAACCTGTCAATCAAGCGGCCAAGATATCCATAGATTGGTCAGCGAAGGCGGAGGTGACGAACGGGTCATCGCTGTCAATTAAAGTACACCGCTTCATCATGACAAACGAAACGAACGAACGCGAGCCTCGCAAAACTTTGACCTTTTGTCCAGGAAAGTCGAAGAAATAAAAAGCAGAAACATATATATATATATATATATATATATATATATATATATATATATATGTTTCCTTGTTTTTGTTGGTCGTTGAAGATAATGCAAAAGCCTTCAGTGTGAGTGAGTTCTCGAGAAAGGAAGTTGCAAAAATGTTCAAGTGTGGAGGGTCGATCATAAGAAATTGGAACAAGCGGAGAGGAGGAAGGAGGAGCGGCGAAGTGATGTTATTTGCAGAAGGTGGAAAGTGAAATTTGACAGGGAGAGAGGTGGAGGTGGAGTTCGTGGTGGAGGTCGAGGTTATGAATGTTAAGTGTTGAAGTCAAGAAAAGTAAACGGCGATGAATGAGAGACGAACTGTGACGCTAAGGCGAAGAAAAGGTCCTCTGGCTGTGCCCTGGGCTTTATTAGGAATTGATCATATCACCAGCCGAAGTTGACATCGTTTTGTACGAACTACACGGAAAAAATGCAGTTCATATGTGTGCATAGTGTGCCCAATACTCGTTTCGGCCAATGGTCGAAGGTTCATTCCTCTTTCAATGTTTCAAACGTAAAACAACATGTGCCTGATTTGTTCTGAGAATATTAAAATCTTCTAAAGAGACCAATAAAATGGATTCGGCGGTACATCTGTGTGTAGGCTTAAATGGCCGAGATCGTCTATCCCCGGCCACATTTTCACATTTTCCCAAAACATTCGATCTCTGGCGTCCAGAGTTTTTTGGGTTTTTTTTTTGTATCCTTCTCACATTGTTATGATCTATCGCAAACGATGAACCTGAATAATGAAAAAAGAAGAAGAAACGTTTTGAGCTTTTATTCTCCTAGGCAAATAGTGAAATAGCTGGTCTTCTTCAAATAATGTATTTTATTACTATATAGGTATATATATACAAAAAATGGTCGAGGTATTCTAATTTCTGCAAGTTTTATTATCTTGTTTCGGGGTACAGATATTCAAATAGCTATTGCTAGTGACAATTAAAGTAAATAACGAAACAATGTGCGATAATATTATCAAATAAGAATATTAGACATACAAAGTGAAGATAGACTCGGGAATTAATTCTTTCCAGTATCCATTCCAGAAACAGTAACATTTTTCACCATTTTTCTTCACCATGTCACTGCTGCGAGACTTACTTCCAAGTTTTTCTAATTCAATTTACTTAACTGTTATTTATTTTTATATCTCATGTCCTATGATTTATTTCCATTATTCTATAAGCTATGACGAATCTTTATTGCACCCTAAACACAAATTAGACTAATTAATTATAGCAAAAATCGTAATTGCGATGGAACTAATAATAGTATATATATATATATATATATATATATATATATATATATATATATATATATATATATATATATATATATGTGTGTGTGTGTGTGTGTGTGTGTGTGTGATAGTTATTAAATAGAGATTGCATGAGTATGTGTACATTCAGGCAGAATTGATATTTTTATTTGGTTGATAACCATATACTTACAATGGAGACTAAGAGATAATAGTCTTGGTACACTGTGTTGGTATGAAGCATCGTTTATGAAGAGGTTATTATTAGATAATTCATCCATTTTGCTTCAGTAACAAACATCTCTTATTTGCTTTCACAAATGCCTACAGCAATTGGTTGAAATAATGAACTTATCAGTGAGTATAACTTGTGCATGACTTAACTAATATGTTTTTAGGGACATTTATCAGTAAAGGATTTACGATTGCACGAATGTTTTGATACAAAGTCCTAGTATATCATGGTGAGAACAACGCTATATTGAAGC
>OY735201.1:46640096-46650096 GCA_963457665.1 Thysanoteuthis rhombus | reverse complement strand
GGATGGATAGATTACAAAAAGGCATACGATATGATTCCACATAGCTGGATACTCGAATGCCTTAGAATGTTCAAAATTAGCGAACCGGTGGTTAAATTCATTGGTAATTCAATGGAAGACTGGAAAGTAGATTTGACAGCCGCAGGGGACAAACTAGCCGAGGTAGGGATAAAAAGGGGGATCTTCCAAGGGGACTCGTTGTCCCCACTATTATTTGTTCTAACAATGATACCGCTTAACAGAATCCTGAAAAACAGCAAAGGATACCACTTCTCTAAAACAAAAGGAAAGGTCAATCACTTAATGTACATGGACGATATTAAATTGTTTGCGAAAAACAGGGGAGAGCTTGAGACTCTGTTCAACGAAGTAAGGGAATATAGTGAGGACATAGGAATGGAGTTTGGGATAGAAAAATGCGCAATCATGGTAATGCACAAAGGAAGGCTTTCAATGACTGAGGGAATTGAACTTCCGGACAACAACAAGATTAGGGCATTGACTGCACAAGACCGATACAAGTACCTAGGTGTCCTTGAATGTGACACGATAAAACGGGAAGAGATGAAGGAGAAAATTAAGAGGGAATACCTTAGAAGGATAAGGAAAATATTAGAAACCAAATTAAATAGCAGAAATCTAATAAAAGGAATGAACACCTGGGCTGTGTCAGTAGTTAGGTATACAGGACCATTCCTAGGATGGACAAAGGAAGAGCTCCAATCAATGGATAGGCGAACAAGGAAACTTATGACGATGCATAAAGCATTACACCCTAGGGATGATACAGATAGACTATACGTTAAGAGAAAAGAAGGTGGTAGGGGGCTCATCAGCATAGAAGATTGTGTCCAGAGAGCTAAAGTAGTCCTAGATAAATATGTGCAAACAAATAGTGAAGAAATCATAAAGAGCGCGAGGGATAGTGCAACAAACAAAGTAGAAAGCAATGGAACGGTACAGCAAACTAGAAAAGAAAAGTGGGAAGGAAAAAAATTGTACGGCGAGTTTAAAAGACAGATAAAAGATATAGCAGACGAGAAATCATGGACGTGGTTACGAAAGGGAAACCTTAAGAGAGAAACAGAATCGCTCATCATGGCAGCCCAAAACAAAAGCATAAGGACAAACTACATAAAAGCTAAAATCGACAGAACACAGGCAAACAGCAAATGCCGCATGTGCGGTGAAAGAGATGAGACAGTAAACCACATAACTAGTGAATGTAGTCAACTCGCCCAGAAGGAGTATAAGCATAGACACGATAGAGTAGCAACGATGATACACTGGGAACTAAGTAAACAAATGGGATTCAACCATGGGGAAAAGTGGTATCAGCACAAGCCAGAGGCAGTTTTGGAGAATGACAACCACAAACTACTGTGGGACTTTGACATCCAAACTGACCACCTCATCCAGGCAAGAAGGCCGGACTTAGTAATAGTAGACAAAAAAAGGAAGGCCTGCCAAATAGTAGACGTGGCTGTGCCTGCAGACCATAGAGTAAAAAAGAAGGAGGCTGAAAAAAGGGAAAAATACCAGGACCTAGCAAGGGAGTTAAAGAAAATGTGGAACATGAAAACCAGGGTAGTACCGGTCATAGTGGGAGCACTAGGAACTGTCCCCAAAACGCTGAGGGAGAGACTGGAGGAGATCGGGATTAGGGGGAGGATAGAGACCGTACAGACCACAGCACTACTGGGAACTGCACGGGTACTGAGGAAGGTGCTAGAGATATAAGTACTGCAACGAATTGTAGCTCTGTCATGATATGCGAAAGAGGGAGGAGACGTTAGCTGAAGACCTGAGGAGACTTATTGTCAATCAGCCCTCAGCGATAACCACTGGGCAACCGGTGTGAAACTGTAAATCGCAGAATTACTGCGACCTGCTAGTACTAGGAGAGGAGGGCTGGAGACTTGAGGAGACTTGCTGTCACTCAAACTCCAGCGGTTACCACCAGGCAACTGGTGTGAGATCCCAAATAATAATAATAATAATAACAACATCAACAACAACAACAACGAAAAAACAGAGCATTAACTGCACAGGATCGATATAAATACCTCGGAGTTCTCGAATGTGACGTGATAAAATAGGAAGGAACCAAAAATAAGATATAAAAAAGGAATACCAGAAGAGGGTGAGAAATATATTAGAGACTAAGCAAAATAGCAGAAAATTGAGAAAAGGAATATACACATTGATGATATCGGTAGCAAGATACACAGCTCCAATCAATGGACCCATGAGGAAGCTTAGGACAATGCACAAGGATCTATATTCTTGAGTTGACGCAGATACACTGTATGTGATGGGGAAAGACGGCGACAGAAGACTCTACAGCATAGGAGACTGTGTCCAAGCGGTCAACACTGAATTAGAAAAGTATGTGCTAGCGGCGAAGATATTACACAAAATGCCCGAAGCAGTGCAACAAACAACAAAAAAGTAGAAAACTTTGGAGTAACGAAGCAAACAACAAAGAAAGACAAAAATAATAAAAGATGAATTCAAAAGATGTTTACAAAATATTACAGACCATAAATCATGGACATGGCTACGCAAAGAAAACATAGTAAGAGAAACGGAACGGCTTATCAGGACAACCCAAAACAATGCATCAGGACAAATTTCGTTATGGCAAAGATTGATAGAACCCAAACAAAAAGCTAGTGCCGCCTTCGTGGAGAAAGTGATAGAGCTGTAAGTCAAATAACCAGTGGATGCAGTAAACTAACACAGAATGAGTACAAGAACAGACGCGACAGTATAATAACAGTTATACACTGGGAACTAAGCTAACAACAGGGATTCGACCATGCAAAAAAGTTGTGATCCGTATGAACTGAAGACAGTCTTGGAACAGAAGATGCAAATTACTCTGGGACTTTGACATCGAAATAGACCACCTTATTTTAGCGAAGAGACCGGAACAGCAGATGATATGCTAAATAATAGACGCAGCTGTGTTTGCGGATCGTAGAGTGAATATGAAAGAAAGGGAAAAACTAGCAAAATACCAAGACTTAGTAAGGTACCAATAATAGTAGATACACTCGGGACAGGATCAAAGACGTTGAAAACAAGATTGGAGAGCCTGGAGATAAGAGGAAGGGTTGAGACTGTACAAACCACAGCGCTGCTTGGGTTTGAACGAATACTGGGGAGAGTACTGGAAATATGAGACCTACAGCCCCCAGTCGTCGGCAATAGCGCAAAAGCAAGGATGAAAAAGCATGAGCGAGACGGTGCAAACCACAACGCCGCTGTGATATGTGGGAACAGTGTGAGGAGGACTTGAGACCTGATGAGACTTACCGTCGCTCAGCTTCCAGCGACATCCAGCAGGTTACTGGTGTGAAACTGCTAATCACGGCCCTGCCGTAGACTGAGAGATGGTTCAGAGGAGGGCTGGAGATCTGAGAAGACTTTGTGTCACCCAGTCTTCAGCGACGACCACCAAGTGATTTGTATGAAAATGCTACTACTACAACTACTACTACTACTACTACTACTACTAATAATAATAATAATAATAATAATGAGAATAATGATACACACACATATATGTATATTAATCGAGGGGGAGAGAGAGATTATGGGTTTACATACATGCATGTACATATATATTGTGAGAGAAAGAAGGTTGGAAAAATGAAGAAAACTTCACCGGCTCATAGCTCTAAATAGAAAAAAATAGTTGGTTGATATTCAGAGCTAAATACGATATTGGCTCAGACAGGGAGAGAGATAGGGGGAAGGGTGGGGAGTAGGACGGATAGGAAAGTTAGATAGGAAAGATGGGGTGAAAATGAATGGAAGAAGCAAAGCACCTAGTGTGAGAGGGCAAGAAAGGTGAGATTAGAAGGAAGACGGACTGATAAGATAAGATATGCTCTATTACGTACGTTCGTGCGTACCGATTGCTCGGTCAGTGCATTGTTCCAGATTGAATATCGTACAAGAGATAATCTACATTATTGAACATGAAGTTAATTGCCATAAGATGACTTATCAAAGAAACCAGCCGAGCGGTTCCGTTTCACTTTCACGACCAATACGCCCGCTCCGACTCTCCCTCGCGTCTTTTGACTTGCCCAGAGTTTTCCCTTGTCACGTGTGAGTGTCTTTCTCATGATATCAACTTTCATTCGATTTCCGTCATTTTCATCTATCGCCATTCACTCCTCTTTCTCGTTCTCTCTGACTCTGTCTCTCTTTAGCTACCTGTCTATCTTGATATGCCCTCTGACCCAATGAAGGCATCGGTTGTTTATCAAATCTGATCTCTTCTTACTCACTAACAAATTGCATAAAGATAAATTAACAGTGACATAAAACAAATCTTGCCCACACGGAGAGACCCATAAACCGGTCGGTAATTACTGACACACGTTCCCTAAAACACTTAAGTCGTTTCTAAAGTTTCCCGAACACTAGTACACACACATAAGCAAATACACATACACAAGTATCAACAGACATGTATGTACATACGGATATATAAGTGGGTACTCGCTATCGCAAACAAATACCAATATACCATTCAAAGAGTTTTCCGGACGATTTAGCTTCTTATCATTGTTTGCGGTGCTCAAGTGGCGTTTCAACCGATCCATTCTACGGCTTTCTTCAGGCGTACCATCCAAAGGGTGATGGTGATAATGTCTCTCTCCAATGATAGAAAAGCTTTTAATGGAGTATTCGGAAGTTCTCCTTTCTTTTCCATGTTAGGCCTGGTGGAGAAGTTCAATCATTCGAAAAACTCTTTGAATGTTAATGACTCATACAAAAACTATAGCCAGCTCCAGTATATCATTCGTAATTCTATGTATCACGAATGCAAAGGAAATTCAAATGATCCGAATTCCGAGTAGAGGGATCTGGGGCAATTTTCTAATTCAATCTTATGAGTTTGTGCTTGTGCTTGTGCCAATAATGTTTATGCCGATCTGTTAATTAATTATATATTCGATATCCTCACTAATTGGGCCAAGGAACTTCACTCAGATACAAAGCCTTCTCCCCGATTGAAATCGAACGAAGTTTATCCCAGTGCAAATAGTTGGAGGCAGAATATAGAAGATACCGAATTACGTTTTATGGAGAGGACGCCTTATCTTCTGCAACTTCAACGTCCCTACCATTTACCTGTCGATACACCTTGGTACTAGTACACTGATACTCAAAAAGAGAATCTGCCTCTCTAACATTTCATCATCATCATCAGCAGCAGCAGCAGCAGCAGCAGCTTTTTTTGCGTCCATCGTTGGATATAGACCTTTCCCAAGATTTGCCAGTCTTTTCTCCAACAGACGTCGTTGGGACAATATTTTCTGAATTTGTTTAGCTCGTCAAAATCAATTCATGAGTCTCCCGGGCTTATAAAAAAACTATTCGTATCAGTTTAGCTTGGCGTGATACAAGGCTACTATCAGTGGAATAATCTGTTAATAAATATTCTTGCTCCCAAAGGTACTCCCTTTCGTACATATCTAGTGAACATTTCAATAATCTCTTATACCTTCAACTATTAAACTCGTTAACAGTTATAAAAATACTAGATAATTTTCCGATTAAAGTTTTGTGGACGTGTTTTAATGCTACATTCAAGCATCTTTATTGCATTCTGAATGCGTTGACAATCATAGGTGAGGATGTGTGAGAAAGTGAGAAGGTGCTGACATATTTCGATGTTCCTCAACTTTATGATGTGCATTCATGCGTATGTATGTATGTATGTATGTATGTATGTATGTATGTATGTATGTATCTATGTATCTATGTATCTATGTATGTTGCTGAGGAGAACATAGGTGTATTCAAATAGACAAACACTTACATATACAACAAAGTATGTACACACACGCACGCACTCACACATGCATACACACACACACACACACATATATATATATATATATATATATATATATATATATATATATATATATATATATATATATACGTATGAATAAAAATAACATATGCATATATTATTGTATATGTATTCATCAATAAGTCTATGGCAATATTATGACTTGTGTGCCTGTCCACATACTGCACTACATATTTCTACCTATCACTTAAATTCCCCCCTCTCTCTCCCTCTCTCTTCCCCTCTCCTTTTCTATCTCATTCTCCGTCTCTCCCATCTCTCTCTCCAGCCCATTCTCCTCTCTGCCGTCTCTCCTTCTCCCATCTCTCTATATATATATATGTATATTTAGATATATGGAGTTATGTTCAACGGGAAGTTTGTAAAATTTTATGCATCTGACAATAATATCATGAATTTTCAACATTTCACTACCCTCTCTCTCTCTCCCTCTCTCTCGAACCATATATATATATATATATATATATATATATATATATATATATATATATATATATGTATACATATACACACACACTCATATATATATATATATATATATATATATATATATATATATATATACATATACACACACACTCATATATATATATATATATATATATATATATATATATATATATATATATATATATATATATATATATATATATATATATATATAAATATATATATATATATATATATATATATATATATATATATATATATATAAGTATATAAGCATATACCACCAGCCCAGCATATTGCTAAAAAATAAAAATAAGTAAATTTGAGTAATTCCCACTATTAGCTTGACCTTTTAATCAAATGCAGGAAAGGCTACAAAACTTTCATCTAATTTCCCCTTCCAACTTTACTCCTGCTCTGGTGAAATAATGAAGCAATTAAAGCCATTGTTGTCGCTCCTCATTTAATGAAAACAGATTCATTGAACGAAAGAACTGACGAAGATGGATAACTTCTCGTCTACTTCCAGTTTTAAAGTTAGGCTACACCATCTGCGATACTTTGACAGCAGCGAACTTTTTTTTTTCAATATTCCTTTGATAATTAATTGTACGTTTTTTAACATCAGAATACATCTAAAATTCAACCAGTTGGCTGATCGATGTCTTTCTTAATACTTATAATCATGGGATATAACTGTGAAAATGAATAAACTAATAATAATTGCACATTCTTGCAAGAGAAAAAAAATTCAGTGACTTGGGTCCTATAAAAGCATCAGATATACCAGAAATCTGTTACCGAAAAGATATCATTCACTCATTAATATTTTGAACTTCTAGAGCATTAAAATAATGTTCTTTATCCCCTAGAATGTTCAATTGCCTCCGCTTTAAAAAATAATCATTATCAAAGTATTACTGAAAATAGCGGACAGCATTCGTTTGATTGAAAAAAGAAAACTTTGCCCTAAAAATCTAATTTGATAAAATTTCCGAGAAATTCTCTAGTATCGTGACTAGAAAAATTGCTTTGAAAATAATTGAAAATTCATATTATCCTATGAACTAATACATCCTCAAGATATCATGCTGGGCCCTCTACAGCATTTTACAGAGCAATGCGGCTTAGCTGATGGTATCCATTTTCTCTCCAAATAACATGCGATAGATTGTACTGGGTTACATATAACATCAGCCTGGTGTAATCTCTAATCTGATCTACTGGGAGGATGTGTTTCAAGGGCATTACTACGGCGGAGCATTACTGCGAAGAGAACACAAACTACCTCAGCAGAAATTTGAACACTTTCCAGTGCATCCATTGAAATTATTACGTACCCAGAAAAATCTTGTGGCTGCTCCCATTCAACACTTGGATCTGTCAGGCTTTCAATAACGAAGATATCTTCCGTTAATTATATTCAATCATCAATTGTTTGCGACAAATATAGTGCAGAATTTGACATTGTCTATGATAAAAGTAATGGTTTTAGTTCAGGTTTAGAGAGTTGTCATTATATATTTAACTTGAGTGGGGTTATGTACTAAATCCACACAGATATTTCTTAAAAATTAGAGGACCTGGAGAACTTCATCAAAACAGGAAAGAAAGGTACTTCAAATTATAATATTTACACATGAGATATTCATTTTACGGGTCATTAGAATTGTTGATGTTCGAAATATTTCCAGTGAAGAAATCCTTGGCATGTAATATTTAAGCTGAAGTGTTCCACTTTTTCTTTTTATTGCCTCTCCTTTACCAATTTTTTACTAAAGATCTAGTCCTTCATGATCTTTGAAATGTGCTGCTTATATTACACGTTTTATCTGATTAACAAGGCATTTCGGATGGAATCCTTGTTCTCTTAATTTCACATTCTTTTTCAACTTGGAAACAAACCTATAGATACCATTGTTTTGATAGTTGGCGTCAGAATGGGATTTAAGCATTTCTGTAGATATCAGAATAACACAACAAAATAGTAAAAAATGCACATATTATTCATTCATAAGTTGCAGTCAGCTGAAATGAAATTACTTGTATGAAACTGATATAACTTATCATACTGTAAGGGTAGGGATCAAGGGAATTTATTTCTTTTGGCGAGAACATCTCGATTAGCTTCAGCTCATGCCAAATTGGTTAATTGAATCTACCCCAGCTGCCTTTGGAATAATCACGAACCGCTTATGTTCCCTGTCCAACTTATCCCCAGCACTGGAAAGCTCGTTTTATTTAATTTTACTGGTTCGTTTAATGATCGAATTTATACGCGTTTGGGTCAATTCAATCTTCAGAAGCCAGCCGATGTCCGTACTTGACGCGGTAATAAACTTGCTTTTATTCCTCCGTGTGCGTTACCGATATGCACTTACTCGTTCTTTCACGCATATAGAAATGGTGTGGCACGAAGAGACACACGTAGGATCATGATAGGTGGAAATCGAAGGTAAATCTTGACCATATTTTTATCTGTTTCCCATCTACCGGAGAAAGAGCTGATGTTCTCATAAACTGGAGAGTACATTTCAGAGACAAGAAAACCATTATCATCAGTATTCAATGTCTGTCCCCTTGTAAAATCTGAGATATCAATCCATTCGCAAACATGTCTTTGGCGCCAAATTATTATCTGCAGACATCAGGAAATGCTCTGACTAGGCCTTTAGAAGTTAGTGGAGATGCTGAGTTTTTTGCTTTTGTTTTGTTTCTTCTTCTATGAGATTATCATCGTTTCGAAAAAAAAAAAGCCCTTTTCGTAAATCGTGTTAATTACGTAATTGATTTCATCAGATTCTCATTCTCATTTTCTTTCTCTTTTCCTTCAATCCCGATCTATTTTCACGTTCTTTCTCAACTATTTATTGTTCTCCTTCGTTTCCTCATTCTTTTCTGTTACCGTTATCTCTTTGGTTTTCTTTCAAGTTATTTTCACCGTCCCAAATATCACTCTCTTTGATTTCATTTTATTGTGTTCAATATTTCTTATTTTCCTTTACTTCTTTCCCTTTTTTTTTCTAATTTTCGCTTCAACTTGCTCTTTCCAAACCCCATTATGACTTTTGTCATCTCTTGTTCCTCCTAATTTGATTTGGTTTACCTTTAGTTATTATTTTTATCCTGTAAACTGCACCAAATCAGAATGTTAAAACGATGGTTGTAAATAACGAAGAAATTTACTTACACCAGATTCATCCTTCTATTCGTTTTATAAGAAATCAAACATTATATAAAATTTCTAAATCTGTAAGAAAAATTGAGCTTGCGACAACTACTTTAGTATTGGAATAACTCTTATACCAGGTACACCACAATAGGGGATATCAGCTTAAAACAAATATTGATAAGTCGTCAACAATCTGTTCAATATTGTCCTATCATGTTTTGTTTTTATTTTATCATGGGTAGAAATGCACTTTCTGATGTAAAAGCTTGAGATGTATTTGTTTTAATTGCACGCGAATACTTAATTAAATGAATATGAAGACAAATAAAACCATGACACGAAAGAAAAAAATGAAAAAGAAAGGAATGAAAGAGGCAATATCAGTGAAAGAATGAAAGGCGGAAGGAAGTGGATTGGAAATTTGAATGGGCCCTAATTCAAGATCAAGTAACATCTGGTGGTTGCGTGGTTAACAA
>OY735201.1:46587596-46635096 GCA_963457665.1 Thysanoteuthis rhombus | reverse complement strand
CAATATAGATAGAATAAACAATGGAAGAAAATGGGGCTGCTGCAGGAATCAAACCTGCCATCGTTAGAGTCACTGCCTCAACGAAAACCGGGTGTATATAAATAAATCAGTTCCCTTCGCCCAGACCACTAACACACACACACATACACACACACACACACACACACACACACACACACATACACACACACACATACTTCTGACCGTTCATACACAAACATGTAAGTTGATACCAAAGAATACACTCTCACCACAGGCAGTAAGATAAGGACGCTAGTCATCTTCTCTTGGATACACATAAAACGTTAATGGATAATTCAGATCAATGACCCCTAACATTTTAACACCTTGAACATTCCTACATACAAATTCCCTTCGAGAGAGACACACTTTTTGCCAACAGTAACACAAACATGTAATTTGACACATAACTCCCTCACCATAAACTGAGATTAGAATAAAGACCTAGTCTGACTTTTCGGACACCCATAAAATCTCTTTGGATAATTAAGATAAATGACATCTACCAAAAACTGATAACATCTTAGCAGATGATCGTGCCTGTCAGTATGTCTTTCTCTTATGATGTTTTTTACATTCTGGATAAGTCGCTCAAACATCCCATTGAAATAAGTACGTTTAATTTTTAAAAACAAATTTCCCTACCCCATTGTATTTTTCACACACACACACACACACTTTCACACACACACACACACACACACACACACACACAGGTATATAAAGAAAAAGATGGAAGTATCGATCAACAAGCCTTTGGCAAGCACAGTTATAAAATGAATTTCGATTTGGAATTTTCATCGTGTTACATCCAAACTTGGTGATCAGTACAGGAGAAGGGATGAGATTTTGTTGCAAAATGGGTTCTGATGTAAAGTAAGTGCTTCTATCATCAATAGACTGCAGACTTATTGAAAAACCCGACCTCTCTTTCTAACTCTCTTTATATATATATATATATATATATATATATATATATATATATATGTGTGTGTGTGTGTGTGTGTGTGTGTGTGTGTGTGTGTGTGTGTTACAAATCAGGCTGGCAGTATAACATAATATAATAATATATCAATAATATAAAGCCACTTCTGAAATATAATGGCTTTATTTCATAGAATGCTCGATATATACAACTTTTTGCTCTTGAAGTTAAGTTGTTTTAGAGTAGAGCTGGAAATAGATAGTTGAATGTGGATTCGCTACACAAACTAGCTCATGTTTCTGAGCTACTTCGTGTAGCGAATTCCCATTCTACTATATATATATATATATATATATATATATATATATATATATATATATATTGCGTGTGTGTGCGTGTTTAGCATTTTTTTTCCGAGAAAAGCGTGCGAGAACAACAGGAAGAAACTGATTATTTGGCACTTGAAATAGAACCCAAGGCACTTAGAACATCAGTCCAACGGTCCACCCATAATTGGGCCAACCTTACATTTCCTTCGCTATTGTTATTGCTGGTGATTATTTATTTATTTGTGTATTTGCCTGTTTTAATCTGAAAACATGAATTCCTTTTTTGTATCAGCGTTACATCATAAAACGTGCCAGGCTGGCTACTCGTACCCGGACCTGGAATTCGCAACATCAGGCAATGATGGTGACAACGACGATGTCAACGAGGTGAAAGGGGGTAAATTCTCCACCCTTGGCAACTTGCTAAGCAAATAAATAATAGAAATAACAGGCATCGCGGCGGGGTCCCTATTGATGAGTTCAGAAGGGGGTCAGTGAAGAGTGGTACAGGAGCGTGTTTACCGTCCGCCGACATACAATATATACAAATGGCGAGTAGAGGAGAGTCTTGAGTCTCCACTATGGCTGTTAGCCACAAGCTGTCATGAGGGGAGCCACCGTGTTTGACTGGGGCGGTCGTTTCGGGGTTGAAAAGACGAGAGCTCTATTCTTCGGTGATTAACCTACCCGTATTCAACCGCCCACACTTATCGCCCTACACGCATCTCATTTTCTAAAACTAACAAGAAATGATTGTGGTTGTTGCAGTAGCTGCTGCTGCTGCTGCTGCTATTACTATTATTATTATTATTATTATTATTATTATTATTATTATTATTATTATTATTATTATTATTATTATTATTATTATTAATTTACTGATGATAATAATAATAATAATAATAATAATAATAATAATAATAATAATAATAATAATAATAATGTTTTTATGTCGGGAGATGGGTTACCTCAACCCATTTTTTTGAGTACAATTGTGATTTATTGTTTGAATAATGGCAGGACGGTATTGGACAGGAATTATTCAAGATCATGCTAGGGGCGCATGATCAATGCAAGGCTTTTGAAGAGAGAACCTATAATGGACAAAAGTGAATACACCAAGAATGGAAACAATAAGAAAACATAGAAAAGGAAAAGTCCTTCTTTTTTTTTTTTTGTAAAGTCAAAATTTCTATAAAGAATATTTTAAAAGTTATCATCAGCGTCATCATCATCATCATCATCATCAGTCTTTTATCGTTCGGCGTTACCCAGGATTTGCCAGACCTCTCTACCATGGGCGTCGCTGAGCCGATACTCTATTAACTTGTCTGGTTCGTCTATATATCTTGTATTCTGTTAGCCTCGGTTTCAAATGTGATATCTTGGGATTCATGTTGTGAGTCATGATGTCCAACGGTTGTCTGCCATTCTTGCAACATGACCAGCCCATTGCCATTTCAGTTTCCTAGTGGAATCTCTGATGACTCGGATTCCTGTTTTTTTTCCCTGTGATGGCAAACTTTCCAGGGAGCAAGCTCAACCCTCAAAAACAAGAGAATGCCATTAGTCCGTAAAAGAAAAGTATACAACCAATACACCCTCCCGATAGTCACCAATGGAGCTTAAACATGGAACCTAACCAAAAGATTGACCATATAACTGAGAATCATACGAAATGATTTTTGGTGGTCGTTCGTTAGACGGAAAATAAGTTTCTAGTTCAGCATTATAGATAAATCGTAAATAGCATCACACCAAACTAAAATATTTTCTGAACAACTGACACTTATCCCAAGGTAACAGAGGTGTTATTGATTGAAAATGAATTTTTAATATTTTTTTAAAATTTTTTACCTATACTCGCAAGATAAATCATATGAAGTTAAATAGTAGTGGGCTGGGCTTCTCAAACGTTTATTCGCGATCGATGAAAGGACCCCTTATTCAGAGTTGTGCAAGCCATAGGTATTAATATAATTAGTCTTTAGTCGTAATCTTACTGTAACTGAACATGAAATAAATCCCGCCTCGAAAAAAACGTTAAGGTATTATTTACGGCGTTCACTGTTTATGATGGAGACAGAAGTACTAAAATCTGACAGATGCGACATTTGTATTCATAAAATTATTGAATAGCGTTGATTCATTTCACAATAAACCCCAATAGGGGTAAACATCTGTGTAGAGAAAAATATTCTAGTTACATGATTCATCTTAATATTTC
Organism: Thysanoteuthis rhombus; assembly: GCA_963457665.1. NCBI lineage: Eukaryota > Metazoa > Mollusca > Cephalopoda > Oegopsida > Thysanoteuthidae > Thysanoteuthis > Thysanoteuthis major. The sequence continues at coordinate 46,631,594 of OY735201.1, read as the reverse complement.
CGCAAAATTCCAATAATCTGTACAGGACCCCAGCATGGGTCTCAACTTCAAGGTCAAGGAGCGCTGGTTTACAATACTTCATCAACTAATAAAAATAAATAGGCCAGTGATCACTGCAGTTAACTTGTTAGTATCAATGTTGTTGTTGCTGCTAGTTTTGTCAGTTATCCCCCCCTTTTTTACAACTGTCAGGCGTGAACATAATTACTAACAACCAATATATATATATATATGTGTGTGTGTGTGTGTGTGTGTGTGTGTGTGTGTGTGTGTGTATGTGTTCAGAAGTGGACATATTTGGTCCGGTAGAATGAATTATAAATTGCATTTTGTTACATAGAAACTTATTTGAAATGATCTCTCGTCATTACACGGTTAATATTTCACTCAATTTAGACATCGTAGACAGAATAAACAATTAAAGAAAACGAAACTGTACTTGATTCGAGAGATATATTTACCGTGTAATGACGAGAGATCATTTCAAATAAGTTTCTATATGATATAACGCAATCTATAACGCATTCTTTCGGACTAAGTATGTTCATTCCTTAATACATAACTGCCGCATTGAAAGATACGAATAGACCGAGAATAAATGAGATGAGAAGTAGGGTTGAAAGCAGTTATTTGGCCTTTGCATTACCAGCGGCTGTTTAATTCAATGGCAAGAGCATCGGTACGTTGAAGCAGCTACCCTATCAGTGGCAGGTTCACTTCCTCCATATTTTCTTCAATTGTTTATTTTATTCATGTCTTATTAGAGTGATATATCAACTATGTAGTGACGGGACATCATTTCAAATGAATTTCTATATAATGTAAAGCAATTTATAATTCAATTCACATATTTATGGGAAGAAAACAATAATACCGTTAAAATTCATATTCATTATACCAACTTATTTCGTGTTTTCGGCTCGATCAATATTCGAAATATCTGGTCATTTCAAATAATGGCATTTTACGTTATCGCATTACCTGAGTGGCAAACGCCAAGTATTTTGAAATTTTGAAGAAACCCCAATGCTTAATTAATCTATTTGAATGATTAGAATTAGGGGGTATGAACAAGGGTTATAGGATATTTGAAAACATTTGTTAAATAATAGTGGACTTTTTTTATGGTTATGATTTTTGTGATATCAAGTGGCCAGTTATTGCCCGTGTCTGGTTATTTTTGAATGGAGGAATAAGGAGGTGCTTATGTGTGTGCGTTTGTGTGTGTGTTCATGCGTGTGCGTATGTGTGTACCCATACCCACATGAACTCATGTGTACATATTACAAAGAATATTGTAACACTTATTAGAACAGATACATAAAAGAATTCACATGCATATATCCTGTGGAGCATCTTTAATTGTATGCATATGTGTATTTTGTCTCAAAGAAATAGTCCATATGGAATATGTATTACATTATTGTGCATATACATCCTTGTAATAATGGAAATTTGCTTAACCTTCAAGTCACAAAGTTCCTCTATGTAAATTGCTTTTTATCCCCCAAACGGTTGTAGGTTTTAGATATTTTACACTAGATGGTTATAGACAATACTTCACAAAGAGTTCTGTGAAGTAACTTTCAGAATTTTAAAGTACGGAAAGCTAAAATAGATATTGTTACTGTAATTGTTTTGTTTACGTAACAAAATATGAGCAATGGTGAACTGTTTGACAAGTCAAATTTATCACTCAATTAATTTTTTTACATCTACTGCATTTATTTCGATAGGGAGTTCGATTGTGTTTATAGAATTCATATAAACTAAGAATATTACATTTAGAAATCAATTGTATTCATCAAATACTGCTCAATGGTAACAAGTTAATATCATTTATTTTAATTTTCAGTCGGCGAATCATTAACAATCATTATCATTAATTATATGAAAACATTAACTTCATCTGAAGTTTTAGATGCTTTTTCTCACAACTTGACAGAATACTTCTGAATTACTAATTTCTCTAAAGCCTTAAATTATAATTGTCTTTCTTCTATCACTAACTGCTAGATTTGGATTTTTTTTACCATAAATATTCCTGTAATGGTTATCCATTAATTCCGATCCTTTTTATTCCTTCCTTAAATGAAATATCATTGACCAAATTTCTCTATAAGCAATATTTTAGAGACATATACTTCCCTCGAACCGCTTTCAAATATTTCCAGAGGTAATTCTGATACGTACTTAAAATAAGATTATACGTTTCGAGAAAGACTTCTGAGAATCATTTCTTAACTTGAATGTGTATGTGAGAGTATATATATATATATATATATATATATATATATATATATATATATATATATATATATATATATATATATATATATATTGTCAGTATATGAATGTTAACATAAGGATGTACATATGGGTATTTCATTCAGAATTTTATGCATGCATGTATATTTGCAAATGAATAGGTACATCATGTGTCCCATTAATGGTTGCAAAATAAGCGACATATTCCCTCACCAGATAAACCTGAAAATGGTCAAGTGCATATAAAATCTTCCATACACACATGTGATTAATATTCAACACTGAACCGAGCACATTGTCAAATAGGGGGATTATGTTAAATCTGTTGCGTAAAATAATTTTTTTTTCATTACTAAGCTACGGACTTATTGATGTATATATAGACACACACACACTGACACACAACAATATATATACTAGTGAGTATGTACATCTATGTGTGCATGTGTTTGCAGAGGTGTCAATTTGATTGATCAAAATTAAATTCTTAAATCCGAAAATATCTTATCGAATGTATAGAAAATGCATTAAAAATCTATTAGAAAGATTTTGAAGGGACGTAAATAGGACGCATTAGTTCTAGGGTTTCTCGGAAACTGACAGACAGAAAAGATTTTCATATTATATATGATTTACTGCGTTACACCAATAGATAATTATACACATTTAATTTGCGTCAAATTAATGATATTTTAATGAGTAGTTTTGGAGATGCGGTTAGCAAATTTCGGGTACGGTGTCGCGATATTTTTCCCTCTTTCATAAATGCCGGTTTAATTCCCAAACAAAACTTCAAAAGGCATTCTGCCCAGAGGATAAAGGTTTTCCCCTTATTATTAAAGTCTACGGGCAGCTGCATGGAACAAATTAGGCACACAGCAAAGGAAAAAAGCCCAATTAAAGTGAAAACGCTGGAGTGTATAGATGTCAACAGACGGTTGCAATCTTAAGTCGGAAGAGAAAAAGTGGGAATCGAGAGTTAAGCGTCGTTTTCATCTTCTTTTTTCACAGAAGTAAAACTTCTTTTTCCGGAGTAAAGTGTTATGATAAAGATAATGATAATAATGATAATGACAATAAAGAAAAATATCCAAGATGACGACGATGATACTATTAGCAGAATGTCGTTAAGTATTAGAGGAATAAGGGACGAGAGAAAGAAATGTAATGAGATCAAAGGAAAAAAAAGGAGAAAAATAAGTAATGGAAGAAAGAAAAGAAGAACAAGAAAAAGAAAGGCGAAAGGAAAGTATGACATCGTTAACAAAGGGGGGGACAAGTAAAACGGGGGACAGGACGTTCGGGAAAGAGACAGAGCTAGAAGGAGAAAAATAGGTAGGAAGAAGGAAACAGAAAACAAATTAATAAAAGCTGTAACAAAAACAACAGCGAAAATAACAATTTTTAGAGGGAATCGCTGGTACGTTTTGCGTCGTTGACGCCCCCGCCGAAACCTTAATGGTAGCACAATAGATTACTAACAAAAAGAAAGAAAAAAATACGACCTTCACAAAGAAGTAACGGAAGTGTCCGACTGCCGGGAAGTATGGGTAGGGTTTATCATTATATTAGATTGTAAATAGAACCCCTTTACTAAACCATAAAAAAAAAAAAACACTTTCAAAATTATATGTAAGCGCAATACAAGGCATTAAGACGCACCAGATAGCGTTGGAATAGAGTTGATATCTCTGGAACTGTAAGAGGAGAAATGGCGTCAAAAAATTACTACTACTACTACTACTACTACTACTACTACTATTATTATTATTATTATTGTTATTATTATTATTGTTATTATTATTATTATTATTATCATTATTGTTGTTATTGTTGTTGTTATGATGATGATGATAATGATTTCATAGACGAGCAACTACCTGCTACCAACAAAAATATGATCTAAAAGTAATTTTCATTTATTCTACTTTTTTTGTACATTCTGTCTTCTAAATTTCTACTTTCATCTCCGTATTTGATGATGATGATGATAATGATCCCCCACCCCTCCTCATCATTATTATTATTATTATTATTATTATTATTATTATTATTATTATTATTATTATTATTATTATTATTATTATTATTATTATTATTATTATTATTATTATTATTATTATTATTATTATTATTATTATTATTATTATTATTATTATTATTATTATTATTATTATTATTATTATTATTATTATTATTATTATTATTATTATTATTATAATAATACAAGAAAAAACAAATATGCTTTTCTAGTTTCAATTTCCTGCATCAAAAATTTTAAAACTTTGCTATCAAGTTCTCGCAGAAGGCGTGTAATTTATCCAGGATCTTTCATTACATGACAGGAAATGTTCCCTTGGCAAATAAACTGGGAAGTTGAAATATGATAAATACGTTGCGGAGTCTAAATTATTAGATGTATATTAAAAACACCCGTGAAGTCATGTATTCACTTAATAAACATGCATGCATATATATATATATATATATATATATATATATATATATATATATATATATATATATATATATATATATATATATATATATATATATATATATATATATATATATATATATATATATTTAAATATATATATATATATATATATATATATGGGGGCATGTGTATGATATAAACTATTATGCACATGAGAGTGTGTGCGAGTCGTCCGAATGTACATCTGTTAGTATACGTATACACTTGGAAAAAATATATAGATTGGCAGAGATACAGACACACAAAGAAGCCATGGTTTCAAGTGTATACGCATATGGAAACAGTCCCTTATACCCTTCTGCATTGAGGGTCAAATGCTGTAATCTATTCTTGAATATTACACCTTTGAAATGTGTGAACAAATGAGTAAAGGCTCATTGTCGATGGATATGTACTCAGTGTATTGTCCCATCGGCAAATGCGTGTGCCTATGTGAGTTCATACGAACTGTCCATCGGAAGGAAACCAACGGATGGATCGACAGTGGTGACAGCATTAAATTAACCGAATAATGAGTCCAATAGTACGAATAAGACCTGGAAAATATGCATGCTTATATGCATCCATATTTTAAGTGGATAGAAGTGATTTCCAAGAAAAACACTTGATATCTTCGGGATGGAAGGAATGAACTCTAATCATTATGAATTTTAAAGGGTGCATTTCACATTATAAATCGAACTAAGGCTGATACAATCAGCAATTTACTCTAAATGCGTCGGAAAAATTAGAAAACAAAGCATGTTTTCGTGTTGCTATTTTGTACTTTCAATTCTTCTGCGATCCATTTATTCTGAAAATATCATGTATATAATTGCATTTATGCAAATATATTTACATCAACTCCAATGTTTGTATGATATGGATATACACCACCTTCATTCATGATGCAACGTAGATAAGAAAAATCACATACGCTTATATTACTATACCATCCCTATCTTGTTCTCTATTTCTTTGAAAATCCAATATATATATATATATATATATATATATATATATATATATATATATATATATATATATATATATGCGGCCACAGAAATGCATTAAACCTACGAATGTATAAAAGTGTGTGTGTGTGTGTGTGTGTGTGAGTATGTTTACCTCCACATAGATTTCTTCATGAATGTAGATATGTCTGCAATGAAGGGGCGAACCGCTTTCCTATTATGTCACATTAATTTTGTACAGGCTGATGTAAATATTGAAACAATAAAGGAAACCGCTAAAATTGCTTCCCCAGCTCGTCACTTTCCCTCCCAATCCAATATAGATGAGATATCTGGTAATTTTACACTCATCACCCGGATACTTTCTTGCAAGTCAGTATTAAAACGATATCAAAGATCGATCCATGAAGATGATTCATTGTGGAATCAGCCTTTCCCTAGCCAATTTTTTTTTCTTTTTTTTCCAATAAAAATGAATGTGCACACCAAAAGAGCGATTCATCAGTTTTCTTCTTTGCTCAGCACGGCAGGAAGTTCATAGATTGCAGGGGAAAATTGTTAAATATATGAAAAAAGTTCAGAAGATGAAAAAAAAAACTAGCGGAAAATGAATTTTTCGAAACATTTTCATTATCAACCAGAAGGAAAACTAGAAACTGCACCAGAAAGATGCATTGCACAATTTCATTGAATTTCCTGAAAGTCTTCGGAACTTCTCGTGTCTATAATGCTTTTGAGAGACGTATGAAACTAGATAGTTTACCTGCAGGTATGTGCTCACGGCTACCCAACACACACACACACACACACACACACACACACACACACACACACACACACACACACACACACACATACACACATACACACACACACACATACATTTACACAAGAGCATATTAATGCTTATACATGTATAGTACGTAATCATATTGTTCAGATATATGATCCTATACGTTTGTATTGTGTTCATATACATTCAAATAATAATGGATATCTTATATCAATGTTTACTGCTTGACACTGTAAACATGCACACACACTTTCATGTAAATCTCTCTCTCTCTCTCTCTCTCTCTCTCTCTCTCTCTCTCCATATATATATATATATATATATATATATATATATATATATATGATTGCATATATATTTCAGTTTGCTGGTATATGAGGGGACGGAGTTGAGTACAGTCAAGGTTGGTGTAGAAAGAAAACGGAAAGAACTTTTTTCCAACAATGCACTATATATTTGGTTGTGCATTTATATGAACAAATGATCCAAAAGAGACGCAGTAAGCTACACTCAAACGTACGGTATTCTACCCAGTGACCTCCAACCACACATATGGAGAATATGATCAGATTTCTAGTCTAATAATTGATGCTGTCACGTTGTGAAAAAGAGTATTTTTTGGACAGAATAATTGAGTTTTGAATGTATGCCTGAATACAGTTATTCAAAGTATTTTTAAAGGAAAACCACTCAACTCCACTTTTAAGGTTCATGTTAAGTCATCATTTCATGGTCAATATTCTTCTTTTTCCTGTTACGATTCGGTTAAGCAAATATTCAAATCTATAATGTTAACAAAGATGCTCTATAAATCTAAATTAAAACAGATCTGTTCAAATAACTGTATTTAGGCATGAATTTTAAAACTAAAAAATTATCTTAATACTGAATCTGATCTTCATTTCTTTCGCAAATTTTAAATTTGATTTCCTGAAGAATTTGTTTCAGTCGAAAATTCGAAAACATTTCGTAACAATTATTTTCCCGGGTATTTTTTCTGCTTTCAATCCATAACACCTTCGTTTTCTCTTGAAATTAGTCAGTTTTAATAAAAAGTATTTTTAAATCTATATATTTGTAAAAAAAAATATATATATATATATGGAGCAATCCTTGTTTTGTGAGTGTAACAAATTTAATCATTGTCGATATTTGACTACGGGTGAACAAAAAGGGGAAAAATAACTATTATATTCCATCAGGTGATATTTAAAGTAATAACAATATTTGTATTGACTTCAGCTTTTCTTCCATGACTTTTTCACACACCATCCCACTTGTTAAAAACGGCGCACAAAAGTTGTCCGTCGTTTTTAAACATCGAGTGAACGTGTATGTTTAACTTTTCAATTCATAATCGAAATTTAAAACAATTATTTATTCGTACAATTCCATTTAAATCAATGTGTTCTTGGTCGTTTACATTTCAATAAAGGTCACACTAATAGCATCGCTGACTATTTTGACCTGTCCAGGGGTGCGTTCGAAATCCATGCCACATTTCGATCACACAACCTGTCAGTACGCTCAAACCGTTTTTTCAAATGTGCAGCTATTTCTTCCCTACTAGTATATATATATATATATATATATATATATATATATATATATATATATATGAAGAGAAAGTGAATGAAAGAGAGAGAGGGAGAGAGAGAGAAAGAGATAGAGAGAGAGAGTAACCCCAGGGATTATGGCTGTGTCTTGCTCCAACTATACTGCAATGAAATAGTTTTTTCATTCAGAGAGAGAGAGAGAGAGAGAGAGAGTAACCCAAACTATATTTCAATGAAATAGTTTTTTTTCTGAGAGTGAGAACTTTAATTTTGTCATTTAAATTACATAACATATTATTCAGAGTATCCTTGAGTTTAGCTCGATCCGTCCAGGAAGTTCAGGAAATTGGACAAGCAGTTTGAATTGCGCCAGTTCTCCAATTATGTAGATTCTGTTTGTCTGAAAATTCTGGTCTCGAACACCTACTACTGACTCCAGTGGGAAATGCCCAACAATCTAACTCATCGAAAAGACACTGTTAAGAATGGTTAAATGAATGCAAATATTCTGGAGGCTGCACACGTACACACACTTGACACACACGCACAAACAAAAAATGCAAACGCACGCATGTGCACTCACACACACACACACACACACACACACACACACACATATATATATATATATATATATATATATCAATGTAAATAGTCATTTGAATCATGGAATCACGATAGTTATAAAGCTTGAGGAAAAATTACAAACTAAATTAGTGTTGTAAGTACGATGATATCTATTGGCTCTCCGTTTCGATTTGTTGTCAGACACTGTTAGTTTCAAACAACCAAAGCAATCAACTGAAATGTTTGAAACTTAAAAACAGTCAGTTACTTTTTTCCTATGCCACAATCATTTCCGTGGAGTTTTCGACCGTCAAAAAAAAAAACAACAAAAAAACAACTGAAACTTGACGAGGAAAGTGAAAGATTTCCATTTAGTGACCTACGTTAACTGATATCAGTTCCATTAGCTTTTGGAAAGGAAAAAAAAGATGACGAAGCAAAAAGATAAAGCAAAACATAACTGAAGCACAGTCACAAAAAAGAATCTCTAGAAATGTGTGGCAACGATGTTAAATAAAAGAGGGAGATGGAGTTGTTCAGGAGAAATAGTGTGGAGGGCCCAAGTCGAAGCCGGGGACGGAAAGGAGTGCCTGATTCACTTAATGCAAAATCGCCACCAGCTACAAGGATCCATCCAAATGTTCTCCATTCGTTGATCTCCCGTTGGCAGATTCATTCATTCTTTCATTCGTCTTGTAAGAAAATCCTTTTTGCACATGATTTCGTGGCACCTACTTAGTTCGATAGTTACCAAATTGCAAGCTAGCTTTTTACCGGACGGTTTTTGCAAGTAATTTTCTATTCGCTGCCAATAACAATAATTCAGTCTCTAATCACCCCTCCTGGCTTGTTGGCTGTGCACAGGCTATTTCATTGGTAGGGTGACTGTTGTGGACGATGATGCCAAACAAGAAGCTGTAAGAGTGAGATAGGAAGAAGGGTAAAAATAAGAACGAAAATATGTGAGATCGTGACAAAAAAAAGAAAGAAAAGAAAAAACAGCAAAAGGGTTTAAGGCAACAGAGAAATACACAGAAATGAAGAGGAACGAGCAGGGTGAGATTTAGAGAACGTGTACAAAAGAGAGAAACGAGGGGGAGATGATCAGGCTGGAGTAGGTATTGATAGGTACATGAAAATGTGGAAATAGTCTGTAGCATAAGACATGGGTTGAAATATAAAACGGGAGAGATAATAGGTTTAAAATAAAGTAAAAAAGCATAAGAGAGAAAATATTCAACTGATAATCAGGTAAGAGAATAAAGATAGACATTAAGCAACTTGAAAATGGCGAAAAGATAGATAATGAGACAAAATGTACGGGGATGTTGGAATGGAAATGCTAAGAGAGATAAGAAGGGATAGAGGAGGAGAGAAAGAAATGAAGTTGGTCAAAATGAGAAATAGCATTCGCATGAAAAGAGATAGATGCGACGATAAAGGATGAAACTTGAAAACGAAATAGAAAGTCGGGACTGAAGGAAAAAAGAAGGAAGAGAAAAAACAAATAAACGACTGGAATTGAAATCGTAAGAAGAACGATTGTGAGCAACAGCAAGAAAGAGAAAAGTGAAGATGAAATGAAAGGCTTAATGCAAAATGATTCGAGAGAAGCACAGAGTGAATAGAAACATAAATCCGAGAACTTAGTTTTAAGCGAAGCCTTTAAAATGACTACAACCCAAACGGAACGAATAAAAGGTTTACAACTGAGATTGTCTTAGCATATTGGGATGTGAAAGTGGTAATGCATTTTAAAACCAGCTACTCTCCAGGAAATACCAAAAATTGCAATGAAAATGAAAAATGATTAGCCCGAACCGTGTTACTATAAAACGAATATCATACAAAAGATACGACATAAGAGTACTGAATGGTAAGAGAGTCACGTGAAGGCATTCATATATACAATACCAGAGTATGAATAAAAATCATTTACGGCGCATCTTGAGAAGCATCTCCATTTACAGCTACACACATACACGAATGTGTATGCGCAAACCAAAGTATATCAGGAAAAAGTTTGTTTTTTTTAAATGTATGGTGAGGTATTCAATAGTAACCATCACGTGATCAACATATTTTCTGAGCACGTGTTTAGGGTGATCACAAAAAAACCTACACAATCGATTGAAATATTTGTTAAATGAATGATGGAATAATAATAATAATAGTAATAATAATAATAATAATAATAATAATAATAATAATAATAATAATAAAAATAATAATAATAATAATAATAATAATCAACCATGGGGAAAAGTGGTATCAGCACAAGCCAGAGGCAGTTTTGGAGAATGACAACCACAAACTACTGTGGGACTTTGACATCCAAACTGACCACCTCATCCAGGCAAGAAGGCCGGACTTAGTAATAGTAGACAAAAAAAAGAAGGCCTGCCAAATACTAGACGTTGCTGTACCTGCTGACCATAGAGTAAAAAAGGAGGGTGAAAAAAGGGAAAAATACCAGGACCTAGCAAGGGAGTTAAAGAGTTAAAGTTAAAGAAAATGTGGAACATGAAAACCAGGGTAGTACCGGTCATAGTGGGAGCACTAGGAACTGTCCCCAAAACGCTGAGGGAGAGACTGGAGGAGATCGGGATTAGGGGGAGGATAGAGACCGTACAGACCACAGCACTACTGGGAACTGCACGGATACTGAGGAAGGTGCTAGAGATATAAGGACTGCAACGAATCGTAGCTCTGTCATGATATGCGAAAGAGAGAGGAGACGTTAGCTGAAGACCTGAGGAGACTTATTGTCACTCAGCCTTCAGCGATAACCACTGGGCAACCGGTGTGAAACTGTAAATCGCAGAATTACTGCGACCAATGAGTACTAGGAGAGGAGGGCTGGAGACTTGAGGAGACTTGCTGTCACTCAAACTCCAGCGGTTACCACCAGGCAACTGGTGTGAGATTCCAAATAATAATAATAATAATAATGATAATAATAATAATAATAATAATAATAATAATAATAATAATAATAATAATAATAATAATAATAATAATAATAATAAAAATAATGATGAAGGAATTTTTTCTAGACGAAATAAGGAGTAAATGTTTGAATTTTAAAAATTGTCAGTAGAAGAGTCCATAGTTTCGGATGATTGGTAGGAGGTATATCTATCAGAAAAATTGTTATCTTCAATAGGGTAAGTTTATTGTTACGGACAGAAACCAATGATATTACATTTTTCATTTTCTCACAACATGTTCGTGAATTACTGAAAAATAATAATGTCATGATTCTTTTATATTTCCATTTCCAAGTTCCAACTTAGTTGAACAAAAATTTCAGTATTTTATTCGCCAATTCAAATGAACACAAACGAGAAAAGTATTTCTATTTATTCATTTAGTCGTAGTTAATGGGGAATATCGTGAAACTAAAACGACAAATCATTGAAGTTTTATCATTAAAAACATGTTCTTGCCATAATATCCTGCTCGCTAATTTTCCTTCAAAAAAGTAAACATCTGCAAAGATCACCAGCCTTACTTACATGCATCAGCATTTTGATTTACTTGTAATCATTGTCTAATTACATTTAATAGTTGGTTCAAAATACGCCTTCATCTTTTTAAAGATTCATTCCATTTTATAAACCAGTGATCGATTTGAGTATTGTTTTTAATTCCTTAATAGGAAACAACGACTCTGTTTCTGATTTCTCTTGCTCATTTACAGTGTTTCTTTGCGTCTCGAAGGAGTTTAGCGCAAAATTTAAACTTCACTTATATAAAACTGGCTGAAATAAATTGATAAATGAATGACGGAAAAACAATAATAAAAATAATGACGAAAATAAAAGAGGACTAATATGAGACAAAAGCCTTTACAGCGCGACTGGACCGAAAACTGGAAAAAGGTTTCAACAAAAAACAGCGCTTATAAAATGAAATGTTTTTAACGAAGGCAATGTGCAACAGGATTGCACATTCATGTATAAATGATACAAACGTTGTGTCCTGTGAAAAGAGGCGTTAAATGAAGATAGTTGCAGAAGAGAAAAACTTGAGGAAATAGTCATTAAACGTGTGCGAATATGTTATCTTGTCAAAATCTTTGAATTTCCGCTTTTTTTTTTTGTCTTTTCCAGCTATGAAGTTGATTACCTTGAAACAGGTGTTCGTTGGGCTTTAATTTCATGACTGAGATGAATTATTCCAAGTAAAACTGACGGTTTTATTTCCTAAAGCGAATGATAACAAAATTATGTGTGGCAACGGATTCACCGGTAATCATTATTAAATTGAAGCTGAAGCAGGAAAATTTTCGGTGTTACATGGGTGAAAAAATTCAGTGCAAAATGCGTTCAAAATCCGAGTGCTGTAAAAGCTTGATATAGCCATTCCTCCAGCTAAAATGGAATGAAATTACACATTTCATAAACATCTGCGACGAATTGCCTACATATAAATACTTTTATAAAGTCTTACATTAAAGCATTTTTATAAAGACTTACATTCTATGTTATTTCGCCTTCGCTATATTTTCAGTAGGCACAAAGAAGAAAGCTACAATCGTACCCCGATTGAATTAATGAAAATTAGATATTTCAAGTATATAAACTTTAAGATTTTCTAGATTTTTACTGGAAAATTTCCAGTTAATGCCATAGTTAAAATCCTTAATCGAGAACTTCAAAATTTTGATTGAGCAAGAGGGGTGACATATTTTGGTCAGTGGTCAGGGTCTCTGCTAAACACATCGTTAAAAAATTGGATTTCAGAGAAGAATTATTATCAATTTTCTTGCTTGTTAATGTAAACCTGACTATGTATAAGCAGTTTGTTACATTAATTTGATGTCTTTTCTCGAGTGACTTCGTTCAAAGAAACATGATCTCAAGATAAAGCTGATACAAACGAAGAGATGTGACATATTTAATTCCCTTGTCCTGGTATTCTCGTAAAGATGGGGTGGCCTTGAGATAGTTTATCCTAGTGCATTTGATTTGGGCTGTCGTGATGAACGATTCCATTCCTCTCTTCATGTTTCTTTTGGGTAGCCATGACCATGATCTCCCATCAGCGGTATTTTGTATCTGTCTTATGAATTGCCCGTTTAGATTTTTCTGTCCCCATTTTTCTTTCGTGGTTGTCTGTTGTGCTGTTCCCTCATTTACTACTTTTTTGTTGTTTATTACACTGCTTTGGGCGCTTTTTATAATGTCTTCACTTCTTGCTTGCACACATTTTTCTGACCCTGTTTTGCTCTTTTGAACATAATCTTGTACGCTGATGAGTCTACTGCCACCTTCTTTCCTCTTCACATACAGTCGGTGTGTGAGATATAAATTGCCATTAGTTTTCTCGCTTGCCGATCCATTGATTGAAGCTCACCTATGAACATGTGTATCTTACTACCGTTTCTGTCCATGAGATCATGCTTCTTATCAAATTTCTGCGATTTAGCTCTCTCTGATATTTTTCTTATCCTCTTAAAGTATTATTCTTTTTTCTCTCTTTCATTTCTCCCCGTTCTATCGTGTCAGGTTCTATGTTGTGAATGCTCCAATCTTGTTGTTGTCCGGTAATTCGATTCATTCTGCTGTTGTGAATCCTCCTCTGTGCATAACCATCAATGCGTATCTTTGTATTCCAAACTCCATTCCAGTGACTTTGTTGTATACTTTCATTTTGTTCAACAACACTTCGAGCTCTTCCCTGTTCTTCGCAAATAGCTTTATGTCATCCATGTACATGAGATGGTTGAATTTTCCCTTTGTTTTGGAGAACAGGTATCCTTTGCTGTTTTCAATATTCTGTTGAGTGGTTCCATGCTTACAAATAGTAGTGGTGACAAAGAGTCCTCCTGATTATTATTATTATTATTATTATTATTATTATTATTATTATTATTATTATTATTATTAATAATAATAATAATAATAATAATAATAATAATTATTATTATTATTTCGGAATCTCACACCAGTTGCCTGGTGGTAACCGCTGGAGTTTGAGTGACAGCAAGTCTCCTCAAGTCTCCAGCCCTCCTCTCCTAGTATTCATAGGTCGCAGTAATTTTGCGATTTACAGTTTCACACCGGTTGCCCAGTGGTTATCGCTGAAGGCTGAGTGACAATAAGTCTCCTCAGGTCTTCAGCTAACGTCTCCTCTCTCTTTCGCATATCATGACAGAGCTACGATTCGTTGCAGTACTTATATCTCTAGCACCTTCCTCAGTACCCGTGCAGTTCCAAGTAGTGCTGTGGTCTGTACGGTCTCTATCCTCCCCCTAATCCCGATCTCCTCCAGTCTCTCCCTCAGCGTTTTGGGGACAGTTCCTAGTGCTCCCACTATGACCGGTACTACCCTGGTTTTCATGTTCCACATTTTCTTCAACTCCCTTGCTAGGTCCTGGTATTTTTCCCTTTTTTCACCCTCCTTCTTTTTTACTCTATGGTCTGCAGGCACAGCAACGTCTATTATTTGGCAGGCCTTCCTTTTTTTGTCTACTATTACTAAGTCCGGCCTTCTTGCCTGGATGAGGTGGTCAGTTTGGATGTCAAAGTCCCACAGTAGTTTGTGGTTGTCATTCTCCAAAACTGCCTCTGGCTTGTGCTGATACCACTTTTCCCCATGGTTGAATCCCATTTGTTTACTTAGTTCCCAGTGTATCATCGTTGCTACTCTATCGTGTCTATGCTTATACTCCTTCTGGGCGAGTTGACTACATTCACTAGTTATGTGGTTTACTGTCTCATCTCTTTCACCGCACATGCGGCATTTGCTGTTTGTCTGAGTTCTGTCGATTTTTGCTTTTATGTAGTTTGTCCTTATGCTTTTGTTTTGGGCTGCCATGATGAGCGATTCTGTTTCTCTCTTAAGGTTTCCCTTTCGTAACCACGTCCATGATTTCTCGTCTGCTATATCTTTTATCTGTCTTTTAAACTCGCCGTACAATTTTTTCCCTTCCCACTTTTCTTTTCTAGTTTGCTGTACTGTTCCATTGTTTTCTACTTTATTGTTTGTTGCACTATCCCTCGCGCTCTTTATGATTTCTTCACTATTTGTTTGCACATATCTATCTAGGACTACTTTAGCTCTCTGGACACAATCTTCTATGCTGATGAGCCCCCTACCACCTTCTTTTCTCTTAACGTATAGTCTATCTGTATCATCCCTAGGGTGTAATGCTTTATGCATCGTCATTATTATTATTATTATTATTATTATTATTATTATTATTATTATTATTATTATTATTATAATTAATAATAATAATAATAATAATAATAATAATAATAACTGGTAATGAGTGAAAGCTGAAAGACAGCTGTTAATTTCCTGCCATTTATATATTTACGCAAATGCTACTCTTCTAAATTGCACATTAATATCGTGTTAATGTCATCATTATTTATATTACGAGGACTATCATTACACTTAGTTGGAGTAGTAGCAAAATACCGGATGCATTTCAGTTTTGATTTTCTTTTTTACTAAATTTACATTAGCGAATATGCACACGAAGGTGTAAATCTGTCAACGAAATTTGCAAAAGGTAGTAGGCAAAATGATGCATGCAAATCGAAATATATGTGCCTGCGTCTATTGCTCGTTCGACCGCAAGTCACTTCCTTCACGTGGTTCGTTTCGTCTCTCCTGGAGACCATGTCTTCAGTGATTTCTCACTTTATTGATCCGATCATAGTTTTGTTCTTGATAGTTTATTTACGTTTTGTTTTTTGGGTATTTTTTTTTTTTTACAATTTTCTAATTGTTTACCTTTTAAACTATCCTTCATTCTCAAATATTTTACTCTTTCTCTGTCTTTCTATATTTTCAATAACCCTTTCACATCCTTATAATTACTTTTTTTCCCCTTCTTGCAGGTTTCCTTTGTCCTTATCGGAGTCTTCCATCGATTCGCACGATTTTCAACCATAATTCGTTCAAATCTTCCTGGTCATTAATCTTCGTGGTTTTTCTTTTTCTTCCACGCCCGTCTTAGTTCCAATTCTTCTTCTTCTTCTTCTTCTTCTTCTTCTTCTTCTTCTTCTTCTTCTTCTTCTTCTTCTTCTTCTTCTTCTTCTTCTTCTTCTTCTTAGCCTTCTTTTTTATTATTTTTCTATCCATCCATCAATCCATCCGTCCACTCATTCATCCACACCCTAGCTTCTTCCCTTCCTTCCTTCCTTCCTTCTTTCCTTCCTTCTTTTCCGTGTAAGTTTGGTCGTGCGTGCGTTGGTGCGTGTTAAAATATCATAACTTGCCACAAAAGTTCCAAAGACAAATGAACATCGATTTTTTTTCTTCTTCTCGCCATTTTGTTTCGTCATCACACAGAAATGCAGCGAAGCTAATCAATTACCACCATTAATGATTGATGATGATGATGTGTTTTCCTATTCTTTTTACTTCTATATTTTTCGCCCCTCCCCCCATTTTTTTTTAAAGTCTTTTTTTTTTTTTTCTTTGGGATATCCACTGTCCAGATGGGAGGGAGGAATTCGTAAACAGACTGTACCGCGCCCCACCATTCACATTTGACTGCACTCCGCTGAAACACACTCTTAGATCCGCTTATGCACGCACGCATGCTCGCACGCATCCACATCATACAGATGGTTCGACTCGTGACTTTTGTTTGCCGCCAAATTGTAATCAGCATCAGCATCATCAGCAGCAGCATCATTATCAGTATCATCATCATCATCAGTATCATCAGCATCATCAGCATCATCATTATCGTCGTCGTCGTCACCGCCATTCTTTTATTTTTCTGACGCTAACATCATTGTCATGTCCCTCTTTCTGTCATTATCTCCTTTTGCATCGACATGGTTATCATCATAGATTTTTCTTTTTCTTCTTCTTCATTGCTGTTATTTTCTTATAAAAAAAATCCTTTAATATTGTTGGCATCCTATACTTCTTGGTGGTTTTCTTACTTTTTTTTTCTTTCTTTTTTTTACCTACTCAATCATAATTCCCAGACAGTTGATGCTATTATTACAAAACTGCTAGGAAGACTATAACAGTTGAGAATCCGCGAGAAGACGAAGGCAATGCTAAATACAACACTGATGGTGAATGAGAGAAAACATGCTAAAGAAACAGAAATCAAGGGATTTAGCATTCACTATATTCACTATAGAATCCAAGATATATAGAAATAATTCTAATTGTAATAATAATTATTACTATTTCGCTCGTTGAGTGTACATACTGCTGACTTACCCCGAAGAAGAAGCGGAAGAAGACAGCCTCAATTCTATAGCATTCTCCTTAGTATTCTTGCTGTTTAGTAATGTTGTCGTCTGGATGGACTCGGCTCTTCCTTGGATTTCTAACTTTTTCTTTGGGACCTTTACAAGCGCTTCATCAAAGATTGTCACAACTGTCGCCACCATGCCCACAATCTGTTTCTTTTATCTTGCAAGGTCTACATATCAGTCTAGCTTTTTGATTTCTATCAATTTTATCCAGTGATCTGTTAGGAAAACAAAATCTACTCCCTGAAAACTATATTTGCTGTACTGATCTGTATTGAATTATTGGTTTGAATTTTAAGCCTTAGAGAATGTTATTTTTTTAAAAATTCCATCTTATACAAATTCTGTTTCGTGCATATACCACTAGTTTGCAACGTCAAATCCTATTGGTTTGCACGGTTCCCGGTGAATCAACCTCGCCACCCACTCATACTTATTTTTGTAATCTTTCTGTGCAAACACTGTGTTTGCTTATCTTATAATTAATGGTCTCATCTCTATCTACGCGGAGTCTAAATCTTCCATTTTCGTCTGTCTTGTTTACCTTGGCTTTTATACGATTGATTCGTATGGTCTTGTTCTGGGTCATCTCTGATATTGATTTAATTTTTTGTCCATGTTTCATCTTCACTTCCTTTAATTTTTCTCCAGAAACGAATACGCGGTCCATTGGACCTAGATCCACGGTTTCCATCTGGGAGAGACAACTTTACACCAGGTGCCCTAAGCAGAACAAAGTTTGGACAGGTCTGGCAAGCCAGAAGAAAGTCTTATTAATAATTGTCTATGTATCTAACCCTCAATGAGGGTGTAAGCATAGAACGATATTAACATATACTGGCGACTTTAAGTTTGCATACTCCTTTCGGTTCCTTTTTTTATGTATAAGTATATATTTCAATCTCCTGTCTGTCTTCGAATCCACGTTAATCGTTTTTCAAGTAAGTAAACTATTCTATCTTGGTACTCAGTTCTTTTTAGCATGCTCCAAAATTATGTGTCGTTATCTCTTGAGATTACCTCCGGTACAAATATATTTTTGTCTTTTTTTATCATAGATGCTGGTTCTCACTATAATGAAACCAGATGTTCTGTAAATATATCACATCACTTGCATGATGATTGATGCAGAATTTGCAAGTATAAGATTTAACAAACCACTCTCCCATAATTAGCTTCCCTGCCCAACCAGCTGCAGGAAAGAGTTGTTAGCCCTACGGTTAACCTTGAGCGAAATCAACCATCATTATTCAGATGATAAGAGAAACGTCACCTTTCTATCAGTGTCAACGGTTGCTATGCAAAAGGTTTGCTTTAATTCAGCTTTCTGGGACCTGTTTTTTCTTTTTTTTTTTTTAATTGCAGTCTTAACATTGACAGAAAAGACTAAAAGTCATGCGTACAGTTCACAATATAACGGTTTCAAAGAAACGCACTGGGCTATTTATGAATAAACCCTACCCCCACCGACTACTACCATTATCCTTATCAACTTAAACTGATTACATTTGGTTGCGGGACTCAGTCAGCATTCAACTAATAACCTTGAAGCTTTTGGTGTCTGTCCATTAATAAAACATATTCGGTAACTTTGCACCTGTTGGTCGATAAAAACCCGTTTTATGGAGATGTAATTGGCCGACATGTGCTGTTGGGAGCTGATTCATGTAATCTTCATTTGTTGTTGTAGATCTTTTGTGACTGGAGGTCGCGGTGTCTTTTATCTAGTTTAAATATTTATCTCCTCTGCCATCCACCGTAATAATAATAATAATAATAATAATAATAATAATAATAATAATAATAATAATAATAATAATAATAATAATAATAATAATAATAATATTCCGAAATAATAATAATAATAATAATGATAATAAAAATGATAATAATAATAATGATGATGATGATGATAATGATGATAGAAATAATGATAATAATGATGATAATAATATCAATAGTAATAACGATGATGATTTTGATGATTATAAAAATAATAATGATAACAATAATATTGATAATGATGATGATAATGATGATATTAATAATAATAATTATAGAAATAATAACAATGATGATAATAATACTGATGATGATGATGATGATGATGATGATGACAGTAACGATGATGGCGAGGATAATGGCGTATAGACTGAAAAAAATAATTCCATCTTCTCCCATTGCTCATAACTGACCACGGACATGATAGTAGAGCAGACCATAACTACCGGAGTGAGCTGGGACCCTACTAGGCGCTCTACATACGGTCTTTACCAGACTAAGCATAACTAACCCTAAATAGATAACCAAAGAGCGAGGATTAACTGTGGGCGACCGCTCACTTTGTCTGAACCCAGGTAATCTCGACTCAGATTGTTCAAACCAAGACCGTCTAAACTATTACTAGTACTAAATTCATCAATGACTATGTGTAGATATATAGGAAATTGTTGTTTTTCTGTGAATACTCAGGATATTATAATTATTATTTTTTAAATTATAATTCAGTATTTCATCGATAGGACACTGGGAATCGTGGAATCAATGAAATCAAATTTAAGAAAAAATATGTAAATTCATTTTCAAAGCATTGTTATCATATAAGATTATATTTTTCGTCACAGAAATATCTGAAGATTGGAAAAAACCGATAAATCTTCCTCTCAGAAAATCAATAGAATCGGAGATCTACAGAAAAAAAAATAACAGTATGAGAAGTTGTCTATTTGTAAACATAAAAATGGCGTACCCGAAGATCCTCTAATGTTTCTGTCATAAACTTTTTTTTTCATATATAATAACAGTGCTTCAAGAATATAAAAACATCAGAAAAAGAAAAGATAATTTTATTTGGTATATTAATTTGACCTCATTGATTCTGTGATTCCCAGGGTCTTAACAATAAAATACTAATACTAATACTACTAATAATAAATTAGTAAGAAAGTCCACTCTCTGTTGTCAACAAAATTCTATTGAAAGAAAAGAAAAACACAATCATGACTATTAATGTATTTCTGATTGAGAATGCGTTAGAATATTTTTCTTTATATTATCAAGTTTGTTATGATGGTACCCGACACTCTAATGAAAACATATTGATAAAAAAAAATCACAGGTAAAATAAATAAAAAATGAAAACAATATCAACTATTCGAACTAAAAGTGTATCTATTTTGTGCTATATATTTGGAGAAAAAAAATACAAACATCAGTCATGGAAATAGTGATACCGTGAAAAAATTACTCTAAAGGATCACTGATAATGCACGTACAACTACAATGTTTATATAAGATAGGAATGACAAAAAAAATTCGACAGGGAATCGACACCTAATGGGGGGAAAAAAAACACTTTCACGTATAAGTTTTATTTGTTAACATCAAATAATTGACAATCATCAACTCCGACTAATTGATGTCGTATGAAAGTGAACAAAGTTAAATGCTGGCTTCGAAACAGCTCTATTCTATTTATCAAATATCTAATTTTTTTTTTGTTTCTTTAGGAAAAAAAGGTGTTTTTTTTTCTTCTTTTTAGCGATGCCAAGAACGACATTTCAAAATTAATTACGTTTTCATTATGGGGTGACTGTCCTGCTGCTACTTATTTCTAATCACTCACTAAATCTAATCGTATGTTATCTGTTTAATATAATCACCCTGTTCTTCCAGTATGATTTCAAACAAACAAAATGAATTAATTTTCAACCTTTAGATGGTCAATGGATACAACAACATTCGCCGACAAAAGAAGACCGAAGTAAAATCTTTAAAAAACCTGAAAAGTACCTTCAATCAATTTATGCTAAGGTTTATTTATTTACTAATTTTTTGCAATATGACATGAATATTCTAAGACAATAGACATGCATATATATATATATATATATATATATATATATATATATATATATATATATATATGTGTGTGTGTGTGTGTGTGTGTGTGTGTGTGTGTGTGCGAGAAGAAGATAGGTATTGTATATTTTGTCATTTTTTATCTCTAGGCTACACTGCCGTTTTTATTGAAGGGTTCGTTCCTTTGCTTTTCATTTCTCTCCTGCTTTATTCGATCCAGATCAATATTTATATAAATTTTTGATTATTTATTCATTGATGTAAAATGATGGGAACGCACATATCAATATCATATGATCATTATTAGTAGTGATTGCATTGGTATTATCAGGGTTAATAAATAAAACCCATCGCGTATGACATATATCAGCACATGTAAAGTCAATTGACTAAGTCATATCCACACACACCCTTCCTTTTCCAGAATAAAGAGTCCAATAAAATGTTCAAACATTTTGATATGTCAGAGAACATCAGATCAATGACCACTTGGGAATTATGAGGTTGATTGCATTCATTAATGTCTGAATTTATTTATTTATTTGTCTGATTCTATTTAAATTGACTGTTATGAATTCGATGTTAAATTAGATTATATCGATTCTGGTTCACTTTTGAGTACGAAGAAATTATCATATTTTTTTTTGCCCAGCAAATACACTGGCTCTCCAGTCAGTAAGCTGAATGTCAAAGCTTAACAAAACGCCGCAGACAGAGAGGACTTTTCTTGAATTGTGAGCTCTTCCAAATAATGGAGATATTTGGAGAACTCGTATGACTGTCTTGACGTCCAACTGTTCGATATGATCTGATAATCTATTCGAGGTCGAGGCCAATGCTCCGATTACAACTGACACATCTTTCACTTTTGCTTCTGGACGCCCCCTCCTCATTTTCCACTCTCAAGTCGGCATATTTCTCTATCTTCTCAACTTCTTTACGTGCAACGTTTTTGTCAGAAGGTATTGTGACCCCAATTATTTTTGTATCATGTACATTGATGTCTAGTCTATGGTGTTCAATAACCCTATACGTCTAAATATCCAAGTACCACATAATCTTTGGTTTACCAGTTTCATTCAACACTTTCTCTGGTAAATCATTGTACCATCCATCTGAAGTGTTATAGCCCTAATCCTTACTAAGTGTCCCGTGCGAATTGAGAAAGGCCTTATCATCTCATCGTTGGTACACTTTTTTGAGCCAGCATTTGCTAATCCACGACAATGCAATCAATATTTTCCACTCACTCGTTGCACAAACAGCGTTAATTTGCTGAACACGTACGATATATTTCCTGCTTTTACTGAGTTAGTATTTAAGGCTTGGTCTTGAGAAGCAACCAATAAACTCTCCATTTCTCGTCTCAAATCTCCTCTCCAGACACACTTCCGCGACAATTTAGTTTTTTTCGCTTCTTTGGTATCCATGTGAAAGTGTCCATGCAGTTGCATTTCTTCCGGTGCTTTCCTTTCATGCGTTAATTCATTTTGTAATACATTTTTCTCTTCAAGGTCAATACTTGTATTTGACGAGTTTTCACACCAGCAATGACTGGTGACTGTCATTGAGACAGACAATCTTCTCAATGACTCTCCTCAGTCTACTGGTAGAATTCAGTAGTGCTGTTATCAGGATAGTCTCAAACCTTTCTCGGCTTCCGACTTAGTTTAACCTTTTTGATAGGTTCTGGGGACCGTTTCTATGACTCTGATCACAATTGGCACCACCGTTACCCTCCTGTTCCACAACATCTTCAGCTCTCTGGCCAAGTGTATTTGCTTATTTAACTTATCACCTTATCTTTGTCCATTATTCTGGCCTGGATTAGATAATCCATTTAAATCACGAAATCCAAGAGAATTTTGTACGTTTCATTCTCCCCGACGATTACTGGTCTGTGTCTGAATCATTAGTTTATGCAGTCGAAATGTTGTCGTTTCCACAGTTCCCAGGGGATCACTCTCCCCATCTAGTCGTACCTATATCATTGGTTTGTGCGGTCAAAATGTAGTCGCTTGCACAGTTCTCAGGGGATCACTCTCTCCCTCCAGTCGTGCCTGTTCTTGTACTTCGTTTGGGATAATTTACTACTGTCACATTCTATGTGGTCAATTGTTCTATCATTATCTCAAAATAATCTACATTTGCTGTTCTCCTGTGTTATGTCTATCTTAGCTTTTATATAGTTTGTTCTTACAGCGTTGTTATGGGATGCTATCAGAGGCTTCTGAGTTTCTCGCTTTTGGGTTCCTTTGCTTAGCCATGTCCATTCCTTATTTTCTTAATATGTTTCATAGCTCTCTTGTCTATTGATGTCTCTGGCTGTTGTAATCTTCTAGTTCTTTGAGAGTGATATTAATGATACTACTTCTACTACTACTACTACTATTATTATTATTATTATTATTATTATTATTATTATTATTATTATTATTATTATTATTATTATTATTATTATTATTATTATTATTATTAACATATCATGAGTGATTTTTGAAAGACGACTATTTCCTTTTCATATCCCAATAACACTGAGGTTCATGATTTTTACCTTTGCATTTTGCTCTTCATTAAACTCTATATGCCACTACTTAAATAATCATTGCAACTGTTTAAAGGTGCTCATTATCGTCATTATCCTCATCATTTTTTTAGGAGAAGATTCGATGAATACTTTATTAAATATTCTGGGATTTATTTCGTCGATCATATTCATTCATAATAATCTTTATATATATATATATATATATATATATATATATATATATATATATATATATATATATATATATATATATATATATATTTATATTTCCTTGACGATCCTACTGATTTCTATTAGCCGTTGTTTACATTAATACGTTTAGTTTACAATAGCCATGAAAATCGTCATATTACAACAATCCCATCCACAAAAAACACTGATATGATTCGAAATTACCACAAGATGCAGAAAACAACAACAAATGAAATATTCTTCAGGCCACATCACTCGTACAAATACCGATGTGGCAGTATTGTCTCCCCCCCTCCATGATTTCCATGTACATTCCCTCGAATAGATTGGAACCCCCAATCCCAACGCTAATACAACTCATCTCACCTATAATTCATTTAGTCTGCTCTAACAGGGGATCTCTTTTGACTCTAACATTTGCCATAAATCCATCGTTGAAAAAAAGAAAATAAATAGCGGGCAATCGACCCAGCAGTGGCAATCACTTGACCGCCTAGACCTTCTCAAAATCGGAGGCTTATTTTTTTCCCTTACTTTTGGTACACGACCACTGCCTTAATTTATATTTGTTTTCACCTCTCTCTCCTTCTCTTTCTCTAGAGGGAGTGGGGAAAGCAACACTAAAAGCAACCAGCGTCCTCTTACAACCAGTAAAAGGGGGACAGCGACCCCAGTGCAACTCCGAACTCTTCTCCGTTTACGCGGGGCATTCGTTTGTCACACAAACAAAATGTCTAACCGAGTCCGGCTGTCCATTCACCCTATTGTTCCTCTGTGCATCCCTTTTTATATTTCTGTGGCCAGGGTCCCCAGACGACGTGACCAGTCCATTAGACCAGCATGTGTAATGTCATTAAGGATTCTACTCCATTTTGAATTAGGGTATGAATTTCGCCCCCATTTCGTGTATAATTTATTCCCTTGCCCCAAAGCATCCTAAAACCTTACAATGGATTCGGCCTGAGCTTCTTTTTGTTCTAATTTCTACTACACATAACTTTTTTTTTCTTCTGTTTATTTTTTTTCTCCTTCTTTCTTTGTCCCTAAGGCTTCCAATAATGACATTTTATGTGTATGTGACTGTGTGTCCTCCACTGAAGTCCCTTGATACTTCGTGGTGTTTGCGGTTCTCGTACGGCGGCGACAACTCCTGCGTTCGTTGTAATCCATCTAATCGTTTGACAGAAACAGGGATAAAAATCATAGCCGAACTGTTTGCACATTACCTTCTCCTCCCACACAGTCTTTTCTTGTAGTTTATCAGTCTGCTTACTGCGGCAAACCACCACGACCGCTACTGCCTATCATTTCAATCACCGACTGTTTTTCAACAGTTCTATAAATATACTTCATCTTTACCCAAAGCAATATGAAGGAGACACTGTGCTGTGTTCGTGTCTTCGGACAGTACATTAAAAACATTGTTCTCTTTGTGTACGTATATTTTATCTTTTGATTAAAAAAAAAATCCTCAATTATTAATAATAACAGGCTATTCCCGGGTGGCAGCGTTCTGAGTTCACGGAGTTCTCTCAGACGTCCATAAGCGATCTAAATTTTTCGATATGATATACTTAGTTTTGCCACTGCTGTACGGGACGTACGAATCGAGGGACTATTTTGCACGCAAATGAAGCGACAAGAGAAGAAATGACCACGAGCTGCAGCACTTCTTAGTCAATTTATCAAGTCATTATACATTGTACATAAACAAGTTTCATTTAGTCCATTGTTCTCTTATGTCACGTTATCTTTTGGATGCACAAAGTCATCATCATCATCATCATCATCATCATCATCATCATCATCATCATCATCATCATCATCATCATCATCAGTCTTTTAACGTCTGTCGTTGGACATAGACCTCCCCCAGGATCCATCACATTTCTCTATCATGGGCGTCGTCGAGCCAGTATTTTCTGAATTTATCTAGTTCGTCTCTCCATCTTGTATTTAGTTGGCCTCAGTTTCGCCTGTGGTCTCTGGGGATCCATGTTGTGAGTCGTGATGTCCATCAGCTGTCTTTCATTCTCGCAACATGACCAGCCCATTGCCATTTGATTTTTCTAATGGATTCTATGATGTCTCTGTCCCCCATTTTTTTTTCTGATATATTGTGCTGTCTTGCAATCTCTCCATGTGAGGTTGAGTATGATTCTCTCATGCGCACGTTGCATGCTTTTCAGTTTGTGGGTCAGTCTCTTGGTTAGGTTCCATGTTTCAGCTCCATAAGTGACTATTGGGAGGATGCATTGGTTGTATAGTTTTTTTTTTTAGGATTATTGGGATCGTCTCGTTTTTGAAGGTTGGGCTTACTTTGCCGAAAGCTTGCCATCCTAGGGTGTCATCTCGAGGTAGGCTGTGAAAAGTGCACGAAGTAACCGAGAGACAACCCTAAGATGTTCACTTGGAGCGTCAACAACACAATTCCTTGGCATACCCGAATTTTATACCGAATGAATATATTTCAGCTTTCTCTTGAAAAGTATTTTGTAAAGTTTGAAAAATAAAAAGATATCGTACGGTTGTGTTGTAATGATTTATCTTATGTTGGTTGGTTTTATAATGGTTAGCTTAAACAAGAAATGAGATAACTAGTAATTGCAGGACAGAATAAAAGTGGTCACATCAAATTACATCAGGTGAAAAATCAACTTAATAAATTGTAATTGTGGCCTTTCTAGAAGATGAAAGGGAAAGAGCAGACTAACAGAGAGACGGATGAAATCTATGAAAGATAAAAGCAGCTCATCGACCTGGAAAGAATATAAAAACAGACAACTGACTCGGGACAGTTTGTCAGTGGGAATATTGCTAACAATGTTGATACTTCGAAGGAAACGATTTCTGATTCACAAGCTGGATGCTGGCCTTTATGCTAGAATTAAATAGATTTCTCGATCTTGAGATATGGATCTGGAAACCAGGTTGGTTTGGTAGTTTTTGATAAAGTACACAATCAATCTAATAATGAGCTTATATACAATGATTTCTTAATTTTTTTGTTTGTTTGTTTGCGCTCAAATGGGATGATCTCATTGGTTGATTTGCCTTCCTATTATGAAATGAAATAAGAATTACGCTTTAGAAACTCGCAAGACTTCATGTCTGATTGCACATTAAAACAGCTTGAGACTTGAAAAAACACTTAGAATCAGGGTACTTGAATTATTAAAAATGGATTATCAAATGAAAATAACTTTAGTATCCTTATTACCGATCCATACATAAATGACTCAGTCATTTAGGACGGATATATTCTAATCAATCTAATTATGAACGTCGTTGTTCAGATTAACAATGAGAATATACTGAAAAATAAAAATATAAGAAGAATGAATACCAAGACATGACACGATAACTGCAAAATTGTAGAATATAAAGGTGATCATAGTCTTCAAATAAATGATGGATCTCAAAGACTCTTGCAGAGTGTTGCAAAGTGTTATGAATCCTCGGATGAATTGAAACTTGACAGATCTCAGCATTGTAGAGTTTGGAAAAATGGAGAGGGAAATGACAAAAATTCAAGGAGGCTTACTGCCACTTGGTCCCCAATGAAGACTAACCGATATATAATCCAAATAATACATTCTGAGCCATAATAAAGTTATCAGCTTCAAGAAATTAGTATCATTTCATTAATTTGAGATCATCATCATATCTTGATGAAATGTTGTAACAGTTGAATATGTTTATTTTTACCTTTTTATTTATTTAACTTTAAGTTGTTATAAACAGCACATGAGGGTCAGCGCAGAATGAGGAAACGTTGCATCCAAATCTGCAATTCATTGAAAAACAGACAAGTGTTAAGAAAATATATTCTTAGAACGATTAAAACTGATGGAGTGTATTTGCATCAATTGCAGTTTAAACTTCTTTTGTTTTTGTTTGTCAGCAACGTTGGCAATGTGAGGACTCCTTTTCATTGGAACATCTGAATTGTACTTCAAAAGACCTGAGGAAGGGCTGTTTTTTTCGACAACCTTAAAACATTCCTGTTCCCATCTCGCTGCCAACAGGTATTACATAGCACTTCAAAAGTTATTGTATTTCTGCTAAATTTAGCTGTGTGTCAATCCATGCCAAAAAAAAAACAACCCAAAAACAAAACAAACAAATGAAATATTGAAGATTTGAGAGTGCTCCTCAAAGCAGAGATTTGTGAACTAAGAAACCTGGCAAATGGATGATCTTTTACACTTAACAGTAATGCTGAATAGCACCATCAATATTCCATGGACAGTTCAAACATGGCTGCCTATTTGAATCCCCTAAGTTATTTTTGTACTGATATGATATATCGCTGGGAAGTAAATCTTTCCAATGTTTATCTGTTGTACAAAAGAAAATTGTGGACAAAAAAGTTATGATGGTTATTCTAGAATATAATCTTAGCAATCTGACGGAATCATAACAAAATACATACAGATTAAGGGGAGAATCGTAGTTGTTATTTATATGAAAATGAAGGACAGTCATTTTGAAATTCAAAATGGACGACTATGACGTAAATTTCATAGAATAAGTGACAATATGTTTTTCTTAATCTGGATTTTTTTAGATGTCATTTATATTAGTTGCCAAGATCCCCCTCGATATTTTTCACTCTCCGACAGACGAATAACAGTCTATGCTGGAATACCACCATAAACGTAATTGGCTATAACCTCTCTTGCACAACAGATACACATTAGATATACTGCTAGACGGCCGACAAAATACTTTTCTTAACGATATATCATGTTCACAGTAAAAATATTGGGTTTTGCATATATATATATATATATATCGGAAAGAGAATTTCATCGATGTGTGCTGGAATAGCAACCTTCATGTTATTGTCAGTAACTTCTGTTGCTCAACAGATATAAATTGGCAAACACGGTTGGAAAACTGTCGAAATTTACTTTCCAACAATATATCATGTTATCGGCACAAGCATTGGATTTCTAGAACAGGAATAACTTTGGGGGCCATAGCGGCGGCCATTTTAAACAACAATCACTATGTAGGATATTCTTAGGAATTTCAGTAAGTTGTAAAAAAAAAGATGTTTTATTTTTTTACAATTTTGGCCCTGAATTGGATAAGATTGCCCAGACTAAATGACCTTGTTACGTGTTCGGAAACTTTTAACAGATTAAGAAGGTTCACATAATTGTAACGAGACAATATAGACATTTTTAATCTGAACAGTCTCAAAAATAGATATTTCATTAAATAAGGGAAACTTTGAGGGAAATGCATTTGGATATTTTCAACCAAAATATGCCATTTGCCTGCCTTGAAGATTAAGCATCTTGTAAGCAGAATATTGTAGAGCAATATTGTTAGGAGACTGTGAGAAGGTTTGAATAAGAGATGATAGTGTGAGAGGTCATGTTTTAATCATTTTTAGGTGGGAAGAATATATGAAATAAACTATGGAAATGTTTTTTGACTTTCTCTCAAAAGATGACAAAACGTAATATTTGATAGAGTCGGAGACGTGAGAATTGTATGTGTGTACAAGGCCTGTCCGTAAAGAAACAGAATTTTCGAAACAGTGTACCAACGTAACGTTTTAGCATTCTCTGACTGAAATGGTATGTAGCAGTGATCTTGACCCTTTATATAAAAATAAATGCATCCTATCTTGTTGGTTAGTTTTTTTGGTATACGTGTTAGTGTGAACGTATTGAAACGTGCCTAGGGGGGAAATCTGTCAGAGACACACGCCGTGCCACAAATGGTACCAGCGTTTCAGAGCGGGAAAAATTTCCACCAAACACGATGCTGAATCAGCATGTCATTTCACGTCAGCAGAAAATGATAACATAAAAGATGCATGAAGTGATTTGAGGGAATAATTGCCTGATTTTCCGTGAGGTTCCTGATAGGGATTGCGGCGCATCTGCAATATGAGACATGAAATCATGTTGTCCTGACCCTTAAAGATTCTTAACTTTTCGGATACTTCACGGATATCAGGCGACGAATTCTGCGAATCACGACACTCTTTGAACCATTATTGTCTTTAGCGAAATAAGAGACAAGCGCACTAAACACCCGTTAACTTTGGCAAGTGTAACTAAATAACTAGCAAACGTGGGTTAATACAGCCTTTTCATACAAAAGATCAAGGTCGCTGCTAAATAATATTCAAGTCACGGCACGCTAAAATGTCAGCTTATTTATAGACATACTTTGTTTGTATTCATGTATTATCTATTGATCGATCGATTAATTCTTAGATCGATAAATAGATAGATGGTTTTCAAATACTGGTCGCGTTCATATCTGCTTTGAGGAAGGCACGAATTTACTTTTCTCGCTGTTCTGCTTGATCGCCATATATCTTGAAAATAATTTTTGCCATTGGTATGTTACTATGATAGAGTGATTACTACGATGGGTGATAGAGATATCTACAATTTAAAACTAACTTAACGGCTCGGCAGTAACGGCAGAATCTGTTTTCCCCATCGTCACCTTTGGAAGGGACAATGCTATATTAATAAAGAGCTTCTGATATGAGTAGAGTGTTGGTGATATCATGTTGAGCGGTTTGAATAAACAAAGTTTCACAGATTAGTATTTCCTTTTAAAAAGATGTTTACATGATAACGAAGATTTTACGAGATATTTAATTCAAAGAATTGTAGAAAATTGCGCTTCTCTTGTCTCAACTGATGTGATTCGCTTCCTTTGAAATTATGAAAACGAACAACACAAAATCTGACTAAAAATCTCTCTATCAGATTGATAGCTACATATATGGACTGTTATATAAGCACTCGCCTGCCGTCGATATGTCTCTGCTGATTTCTAAAGTATTTATACCAAATCATGAACCAGAAGAAAAGTACCAAAAATCGACGAGAACGTTAAGTTAATGACTGAGAAGACGTCTGCAAATATTGACAAAATGCATCACCAGAAGGTAAACCAAGACATTCGACTTGCTTCCCGTGTAACCAGGAAAAGGAACTGAGATAAACGGAAAAGTCCGATATTCCTATTCCCCTGGATGTGATAAGCCCCGGGGGTAGAATGTTTTGTCAAAGAAACTGAAACAGGAACGAATCTTTCGCCAACAATGGTCCACCCTTTCTAACATCAAGCTTTTCTCTCGCCTCCTCTGGCAATCTTCTCGCTATCTTTTCATGTTTTACCAAGTCGAATAGAGTCACTATAAACTCTCACAATACAAGCATCACAATTAGATACGTTGCCGTCAACTTGAGCACTTCGTCAATAAATGGGCCGATGGCAGTGAATGCTTGCCTGGCAATATTCTCAACCCTCAGTTTTTCATTTACTTTCGCTATCGTCCTGTCTTCTCTTTCCTTTACGCAGTTATCATTTCATAGTTTCATCCCTCTTCTTTTTCTTCCATTTAAGGTTCGTAATTGCTCCCACTCTTTGCCATCATTTACTTCCGTTTAGAAATGCATGAAATACGTTTCAAAAGACATTTTATGTCTTTTTCCGTATAAAGCATTGCTTCTTGACTTGGTGTCTATGGCGGTGGTGGACGTGGGCTGATCGATTTTTGTAAATATATATATATATATATATATATATATATATATATATATATATATATATATATATATATCAAACAATATTTTTCATATTGAAATCTTAACTATGTACTTTGGTTGATCCCCGTAGAAGCCCATTTCATTTAATTGTTTAATCTATTTACGGGTGATCATTTCAAGCAGGAGTTTCAATATAATATTAGGCAATTTATAATCACACACACACGCACACACACTTAAGTATTGAGCACTGTTGTTTTTTCAAATTAATACGTACGACTTGTGGAATATATTTCATGATTATTTATGAATCCTTTATATATATATATATATATATATATATATATATATATATATATATATATATATATATATATACACATATATATACATATATATATATATATATATATATATATATATATATATATTTATGTATATATATATATATATATATATAGAGAGAGAGAGAGAGAGAGAGAGATACACAGATAAAAAGATAGATGTAGTTACACTCAAAGACATTTGTTCTTTTGGATCATCTGTATTTGTACATATATGAATACGTGTACGTTATATATACACTTTTTACGTATTCTGGCGTCTCATTTCTTTCTCGACTAATCTATGCTTATATATGTACCCGTGTGTGTGCGCACACAGGTGTTAACGGAATGTATCAGATGTGTTTGTCACGGTGTAAACGTCTTTGTATAGGTGCTTACACTACATTTTGTTCAGACTATGTGCATCTTTGCACGAGTTCGTACATGCCTTTGTAGAATTGAACAGTAGATTGTTTTCAACATTTATGTTCATACTTGAATATTTGTGTAATTCTTTTGCAGTTTTTTTTCTACATGAACATAAGAGCTTATAAGTATGCTCATTCGGACGCCCCCCCCCCAAAAAAAACACAGCACACGAGCATACACACTGATATATCTATAGGGAAAGAAATGCCAGTATCTTCCTTACTGATAAATCAATATACATACATAATCGACATCTGTGCCTCAAACCAGTTTTGTATATATCTTGATATTTACTTACGCAAATATTTGTAGAGTGTAACACTCAGAGATATATCTATATTGGATATTTCCCTTTGAATACATGCTTTTATCTTCAAAATAATGCATTTTTATTGACTTCCTGTGCGTCAGGTTCGTAAACATCAAATGTACACGTAGTCTTTAAATCTTCGATTCCTTGTGTGGAAAAAATGTCTGTGTGCGTTTATGTATGCAGGGATATCTATATCTATATCTATATATATATATATATATATATATATATATATATATATATATATTCCCTTTGGAGATAGCGTTGATGTCGCGAGGAGTCCATTTAGGCAGACAGCGTGTTTGAGTGCCTCTTTTTGTCTAGTCAATTGGTACCTATGAAAGAGGCCGTAGTCACGATCAGATTTCTGCTTGAGGCCTCCATTCACAATATAAAGCGTCAAAGAGGCTATCCGGAAGACTCATTTTTGTATTTAATTGCATGACCACTGATGAAAAATGTCTCAAAAGTAAGGATCTCAGGTAGTCTTCAGTTAACCTATGTTCCTATCGAGTATGGGATTCTGTTCGATGGACACAGTAGTTTTGCGTTTGGTTCAAACATTAGCCGCGGCATTTTTAATTGCATTACAACTGGATTCAAAATATTTGAATTCAAGGTTATTCCTATCCAGGGATAATTTTGCAAGGATGGAGCTCATATCTACCTGTTCTAGTAATTCATTTATGCATTTTTGTAACCAATGTGTAGCAAGCAAAACGCCAGCTTTCATAATCTTAAATGTAATGATCGGAACTCCTGATGCTCTTCTATGAAGTAGGGACGCTCTTCGTCGACTTATGCTAAAAATGACAAATCAACCGTATAAAAAAAAAAAGAAAAGAAATAAATAAAAAACCCTGATATATTCATAGATCAACAGTTGGTCCATATATTCCCTGAAGTTAGATTTGCCGGTGGCCCCTCTGGTTGTCCAGAAAAATAACGCTGCCAAGACCAAATTTATCGGTAAGCAAGCCAGAGAGAGAGAGAGACAGACAGACAGACAGACAGACAGACAGATAGAGAGAATGGCACAAAATTATTTCCTCACGTCAAGTTGTCAGTACGTTGTTGCATGCATTGAATCTGTTTTATTCAGTCATTACCATTTCATGTCAAAATGTTTCTTTATGAGTGAAAGTACGTTATCAAAAGAAAATAACATATCATTGCTTTACGATCCGGTCTTTTCAGTCCCTGCTAACCATATCTACCTGAGTTTATGTGTGCGTGCGCGAGTGTTCATTAGGTAAGATTTTCAATTTTCTCATGCTTATGAAGATAAAGACTGTTTTTGAAATGGAAAATATGGATAAACCGACAACCACAATGGTAAAATAATACAAACCGATTTCCACCACTTGAACAGAATTTTCAAGCTGAGAAACAAATGTCTCATTGATATGACACTACTAAGAGTCTGACTCAGAAAGGTAAAACCCTTCATATGAATACCAACCCGATACCTTACCGTACTAATCCTCCAATCTCCTAATATACAGACTCACCTCAAAATACACGTATGATTTCCAAACAAAACTACAAAACCTCTTTTCTTTTCCTGTCAGACTGGTTTTAATCTAATCCTCGATATTTATGAATTAAAGTGCCTTCACATTTAAAATGATTAATTGAGGATCTGATATCAAAATCAAGAGTCTCCTAATCATAAACGTAGCATTCCCGTTTTATTAGGAAAATAACCATTGAGCAAACAAAATACAGGAATCGTGTATTTACGTGTGATTGGCCGTGGCGAGAAATAATCCCGAGCAGGATTTCCGGCGTATCACGTAAATCGCTAACAATGGGTAGCAGCTGATAAAAGCCGCGGCTGCCCCCCGCCCCTTTAGCCCTCTGTAAGCTGCCTCACCGTCCCGGCGACTCTATTTGGTTGTGTGAGTGGAAGAAAGGCAGGTTGGATCGCCAATTAATTATACGATTGATGGCGCTATGATACAATTAATTACAAAGTGATTAAACATGACTTACGAAATGAAATAAAATGAGAAGTGGACTCAACCGAGTGGGTAAATAATACACGCATGTCAGGCGGGTTTGGGCTTTCTTGTTATTTGAAATTTTGTCAAATGCAGTTGTGCATTCATATATGCTATGTAAACTTTTAGCAAATGCGACAACCGTGGACAGAATTAACCACTACCAAAAGCTCTTGTATATTACGTGTATTAGTTGTAGAGAGTAAGGAATGTCGGTACCTCACCCCAGGTCTGAGATAAGGGAGCGAGGTGTACAGGACACACGGACTAATGAGAAAAAATACTCATTTTTCAAACAAGGTCAAGACTTCTTCTGTTCTTGAAGCTATTTAACTTGTTATATGCTGGCATTAAAGAGTCATATCAGATTATTCTCTAAAAAATCAATGCAATTTTTGTTATCTTATAATTAATGGATTTTTTTTCATCAAATTATTATCAATATTGTTAGTTTTAGTTTTCTAGTTGATAATAATAATAATAATAATAATAATAATAATAATAATAATAATAATAATAAAAATAATAATAATAATGATAATAATAATGATAATAACAATGCTGATAATGATAACGATAACAATAGTAATAGTAATAATGATATCACTACTACTACTACTACTAAAAATAATTATAATAATTGGCGTGAGTTTTCATGAGTAATTTACTGAAAAGGAACTCAGGAGAGCAAATATAGACCTATCACTTCTTGACGTTGGAGAATTCTTAATGAACAAATATCAGAGGACGTCTCCACTGACAAATAAAAGGTTACCACTTGCATCATAGGAATATTGAAGAAGAGAAACGGAGTAATCTATTTTACGTTTTACAGATGATTCTGAAAGAAGTCGAATCAAGCAACATGAGAAGAGACAATTTCTCAAGGAGTTTTTTATGCCATTACATTTTGCCGGAGCAATGATAACACTTTTTCAGAAATAAGTTTCGGGAAATAAACTAATTATACAAAAAAAATAAAAGACACCTAATGCATGTGCATGGCTCGAAATATTTTGCCATGAATGAGAATCAATTCGAACTTTGCTGGAAACTGTGTAGATTTCCAGCCAAAGACACCCGAATAATGTTTAGTATCGAGGAAAGTACGAATGAAACAAAAAGTAACAGAATGAATTGAAATACTCAAATTTGAAATGATCGGGACAATGGACAAGAGGAAAAAGATTACAAAAATCCAGCAAAACTGGATGCAGATTCAACCAAGCAGGATTGAATCAAGAAAATATCAGCAAAAACCCAGTAGAACAAAGAAGATTTCCAGGACTACACTTAACAGCCAGAAAAAAATATCTAGACCTTGCCAGAAAAAATTGAGAAAAAAATGTGGAATATAGAGTTGACTGTTGTACTCAGAGTCATTCGCGCATTTGGAACAGTCCTGAAATTCATTTCAAAGGATTTCTAATTTGATTTTAGTTAAGTCTTACTCATTTGCAAAATGACTATTGTTATCAGAATTACTTATTCATAGATTTAATTTACAATCTTTCATCCATACTTTTCTCTCCACCCATGCATCCATCTTTTCCATATTCAAATTGTTTATCTCTTCCGGTAGATGTCTGTCTCTTCCATATCCTGCCAATGAAATATCCTCCATGTACTGGAATGATAGGATCAAATGTGCATAAAGAGTTGGAAGAAGATGAGGAGGATAGCGATGCTGCATTTAACCGTATCCTCTTCAATTAACTGCCTAATTGATCGCCCGGTTTTAAATTACGAACAAACACCTGGTTGGAATGAACGTAGTAAGAGGACTGCCTTCGGTTCTTATGATAAGCGAAATCCAGCTTGTCATGAATTGCGTTTGGTAGTGAATTCAATGGGATTTTAACTCCGTTCTCGAGCAGCAAAATGTAATTTCTATAAACGTAGCAGAAGCAGGATATACAGTCTCAACTGCGATTTCAAACCATGGCCGTTAACATTGACCATGATCTTTAACCAGGCTTGCTCCCAAGTGAAAATCACCCAGGCAGTATACCTTCCTATCATTTTTCAAAAAAAAAAAAAGAAAAAAAGAAATCACGCAGAAACGCAATATAGATCTTAAGAAGAGAATTTCTTCGATACAATTTTCTGACACGCATTCAAAAAGTCTACAGTACGTTTCAAAGGGTGACACAAAAATTGTATCTCTTACAACGAAAATTAATGGAGAGGGAAAACTGTTTCGATAATTTTAGAAATGTTTCAATTCATAGACTTACAGCACTATACCCTAGATTTTCGACGACTGTTTTGTGAAGCTATGCTAGCTTATAATAAAATGATTTACATACAACCAGAGTGAAACGAAAAGCCAAATAGAAGATGGATGTCAAATGACAGCGATGATATATCTGTTGTTAAAAGCTTTTACTACAGAATAAGACATGATTTTTCCAAGTATAGCGATGATTACTACAACAATGCGTATGAAATCGTTGTGTTGAGTTTGTTTGCGTATTATTAACACAAGTGGTGTCCCACTGAATCTGTTACAGCTGCTGTTGATGATATAATACTTGGTAGCTAGGTGACTCAAAAGAAATATGATCAAGGTAGATTTGACGATACTGAATTTAACCATTTTACTCTTGTCTAATGGTCTACCCATGGACTCACCACGAGAGCCACAGCGTCGGAAATTAGATACCTCAATATAATCAATACTAACGTGCATAGTACTAATTGCTTAGGCTGATTCATAAACCCGTGGGAACTTTCCATTAGAAGCATGGAGTATTTCTTTTCATGAACCAAAATATTTATACACTAAATATTAAAAACACACACACACACATATATATATATATATACACATATATATATATATATATATATATATATATATATATATATATATATATATATATATATATATATATAAACGTTTCGCTTCCATACCTGTCGTATGAATACTTTGCTTCATACGCTATCATCGACAATATCATTGTAAGCCTAAACACTAACAATGGAAGAAAATACAAATGGCAATCGGCAGGCTATGTTACAAGAATGGAAGACAACCGCTGGGCATCGAGATTCATCGCATGGATCCCTGAGATCATATGCGAAATCATGACTGACAAAAAAAGATAACTGGCGGTAAGTCTTTGTCCAACGACGGAGGTTAGAAGTATTCTGCTGGCAATGCAGTTGTTGTTGACGATGAGCATCTGGTTCAAAGCACCGGCAACAGCATTTTAATAGAAGTAGAGAATAACGATCAGGATGATGATAGTGATCACCATAGTGACGATCAAAATGATAGCGCAGACTGTGATCGCGAGGAATATAAACTCAGTGATTATGTTGCAGTTGCTGAGGATACAGATTGCAGGCCAGCTTCATTAATTTCTAATTTACATCTAGATTGAATCGCCATTTGTGACAAATCTAAAATTATGTCTATTTATTTTTCATTTCCTACGTAAGCAAGGAATGACTTTTGGCTAGGTTGGTAGAAAGACAGCTCGAGAGAAAGGGAGATAATAAAAGGGAGACATGGAAAGAAGCAAAAGAAAGATGACAGAGAAAGTGTATAGAAGAGAGCGAGAGTGTATAGAAGAGAGAAAGAAAGAGAGAGAGAGAGAGAGAGAATAAAATAACACAATCAAGTCAAGAAAAAGAAAAGGAATCCAATCACACAGTTGTTCATTTAGTCATGATTTTGATGTTTTGGGCATCTACTTAAAGTAAAATTAGCTGATGATTTTCGACTGTACTTAATACTTTCTTCTGTCGTTATTTTCAAAAGTTTGGGGTCGAAACCTTGTATTCTAATTATTTCAAACAAATGGCTTTAATCAAGGGAAACCATGGTCAGTCGAAGAACATCCGACCTTTGTCTAAAAATCTGCTAGGATAGCCGTTCATGTTGATAGTTTATCAAAGACTGATTAGAATGCTTCATGAACGCACACATCTATTCTTTTTTTCGATTTCGATGATGGCTGAATGATTTGCTTGTCTCCAAAGTTTACGCTGGTGCGATCCTCAGACTATATATATATATATATATATATATATATATATATATATATATATATATATGGATAGTAAAACATGCATGCATGTTTATGTTTGAATACATACGTATTCACGCTTTACAATTAAATGTATATAACGATTATATACAATTGTTACGCTCCTACTTTCTTGCATGTACATGCATGGTGAGTGGAAAAGTTCATTATTTATCATTAGATGGCATTAGGAGCGATTAGTTGTATTTTATTGTGACAGGAGTTTTATCAGCTTGTATGTTTTAAACGGTCAAAATTTGTATAGCTTACATATAATTAAATTTTGTATATTCTATAGATTAAAACATTCCAGGTGAAAGAAAAATGGACATTTTCGGCGTATCCTGTTCTTTTAAAGAAAAATAATAAAAAAATGTAACTTGAACGAAAAATGTTTATTTGAGAACATTCAACGTAATTCAAAGTCAAAGATAGCCAACATACTTCAAATCATGAGTCGAAGCTCATTTACCCCCAACTTGGTTATGGTAGCCACTTTGATATGTGGCATTTGCATAAGTTAAGAAAAATAAAAAGCAACTGGACCGGAATTTCCGAGTGCAAACCATTACATAAACACAATGAAAAGTTACGATTTTAAAAAAGAATTGTGACGAGATATGAAATGTTGATATTTTACAACACTGTAAATGGAATGCGGGAGATCGTGTGGCACGCGGGAGAAACGATCATTAACTGTACTAGGTGAGCAAACAATAAAATCGAACAAACATCGCACCCAATCTTTAGTCGAATTTTTGCCTGAAATTTGATATCTGTTTTTTACAAATTGGCACTAGTTGCTTACCAACTTGACGCACACATACATGCACACACAAATGCACACGTACACACAGATACAGATACACTAAGATAGAAACAGTCACAAATTGTATGTATATATAAATATATGTGCATGTGAGTGTGTTTATGTGTGCACGTCTCTGTAAGTGCGTTTGTTTCAGCATTTATGTGTATATTTTGGTCAGTGTCTACAAATAGCGAAGGAACATGATTCTAAATATTCTCTTGAGTGTCATCAAAAAGCAGAACTTTTCTGCAAGCTGCGATATGGTGATATTTCCGAGTTCGCATAATAATCCAACACTTGTATGAGAAAAGAGCAATAATGTAGCATATTGATATATTCGGTGCTATTTTTGTGGTGGTATCATCGGGGAAGAATGAGCCAGGCTCAAACTACAATAGATGCATCAACTTAAGAAGAGGTTGAAATTGTCATTTCTTTTTTCAGCACGAGCATATTTTTAAGCGTATTCAGGCTTGTTTTGAAGAGCTCTTTGATGTTCTCAGAATGAATATCCTCCTATACTTAGTAATCAATATGCTTACCAAATATATTCAATGGTGATTAGATACTACTGATGAAATATAGAAAAGGTTACTACTGTACAAAAAATTTCATATTGTAACGATAT
This sequence comes from Thysanoteuthis rhombus, assembly GCA_963457665.1. Taxonomy (NCBI): domain Eukaryota; kingdom Metazoa; phylum Mollusca; class Cephalopoda; order Oegopsida; family Thysanoteuthidae; genus Thysanoteuthis; species Thysanoteuthis major. The sequence goes on along the minus strand of OY735201.1, from coordinate 46,591,032 downwards.
TTTTAAAAAAATAATTTGTTACGATTTTTTTGAAAACCTTGGATATATCACACGGCAAAACAATGAGATTTTTCATCATTCTGAAGTGTGAAACCAGCTGGGCACGTTTCTGGTCTAAGTACCACGCGAGAACATCTGATTCTATCACGAGGCAAGATCAGCTAAAGGAACTGTTTGCTTTAATAGCTGTTCATAGTACGGCCAAAAGCATGTTTGTCTCACAAGTTATCCATTGTTCCGACAAATCTATAAAACTGAATATGCGCAAAATGTGACGTCATCGAGCAACTCAAACAGTGGAATTTCAGTGTCGGTTACTCATTTTTGGTACGTTTTCACACTCACCGATCATCAATATGTTTCCATGTATGCGCTAAATACTAACAAAGATTTATTTCTGACGTGAAGAAACGCTCTGATTAAAGATGCATGAACTGACATTTAGTGTAAGTATGCAGTAAAAGCTAAGGCCCCATTGGAACAAAATTCGTTGCACCATCTCTTGATCGCAAAAGCAGAATACAATCAAAAGAGGAAATACTGTGAGAACGTCCTCATCAGACTGACACGTTCTATCTGCACCTCATGCAAATGGACTTGACACAAAAGCCTCCCTCTACGTGCGTTCCCTGTCTACGTTCAAAACCGCTGCGACGTCGACGACAATGTGAAGAGACAGTCGCAGGCGACGAGCCGAAATTGAAGGCGACGTATTAAATGAATGTAATCGGACGCAGTCAATCATGGGGAATTAGATTATTTTACAGTTAGCCGAGATGGAATGACGTGTAAATACGACCAGAGAAAACGTCGATGATGTGGTTAGCGAGCGCACTTGCGTTCACATGTCGAATGATGGATATTAGGCTGACAATCGCCGTTCTGGGGGAAGTAAAAAGGCTATTCGCTGTTTTCCCGCCTAAACATGGCTGGAAAAAAAGCATTAAGAGTAAAAGAATAGAAAGGAAAATATTTCAAGAGCATAAGCGATGTAAGGCGATACTCAGAAGTTTTTTTGTCGCACACGGCCATTTTACTAAACACGGTCACTCTGGGACCACAGTAAAATGATTAGGGACCCAGAGGCCCCCCCCGCTCTATTTTTATCATTTATTTTCTCCTTTCAGTTGTCATTTAGCAGGAAGACGCTAAACGCGTCACTTCTATACTCTTAACTTGGTTTGGCAAATTATGAACTGTCCGGTGGGAATGTCCATATCGGTGTCGCGCCACTTTTAAGGTACCATCCTCTCATCTCTTGTTTTATGTTCTTCTCTTTCTCCTTTTCTCGGCTCTATTTGCCTCACTTCGAAATCGGAATGGATGGCTTTGTCTCTGGCGTAAACGGTAAAGGGATTGACCAGCTTTTCGACTCGCACCGCTAATGTCATCATATATATTATTCAGGAAAAATGAATTATGTCTGCGTATAACTAAAAATAAGTGATGAAAAGGAGGTGTTATCACCACCATTGATTGCAGCTGTAGTTTGAAGTCACCGAGGTGGCCGGAAGAACCAGTGTAACATTTTTTTTCCTCCTCAAATTCACTGTATTTGAACAAGTTGATTAGTTAATCACCGAAATAAGAAAGATAATGAAAGTTTTCCCAGTCACTAATGCTAAAAGCATGTTTTCTTCTTGTCAACTTTTCTGGATCTTGCTGATATCATGGATAAAGAAGTCACCTATCCATACTAATAACTGATTTTCAATATTTTTGCAAGCAGTCTCAATTTCAATTATAAGAATGTTTATATTTGCGAATCAAACACAGTTAGTTGTTGACAGTATATCTAATCATTTGGGCAGTTCATGAGTACATGATTTTAATGATGAAATCATTGTAAGTTCAACTCTATCTTAAATCCACAGGATCAATCTTTTACTCAATGCCAATTGTTTTGAGAATATTTTCTTGTCGTAAGGTATCAAGTTAGACAAAGCCAATGTTAGCACTATTGTCCGAGTTGGAGGCTCGAATCGACTTTGTTTTCCCCCCTCAACAATAAGTGCGATAGCAAGAACTAATTTAGGGGGGCAAACTCACACGTTAAACTTAACCAAATATTGACATTCCCCTACCGTGATTTGAAATCACAACCACGTGATCAGTAGGAGGATTTCGTTCCGACTGAGCCTTACATATCATTGATATGTTACGAATACGCAGGGTTTCATTTCATTTCAATAAATAAATGCATTTAAACAAAAAAATATATATTTTGTAAATTTTCTAATATATCATATCTAAAATACAAAACTAATCACCTACTATTAGAATGGAAGTGGAGGTGGAATTGAACCCCGTAGCAGTCTGGCTTGTTGACATTTTACTTTTTTCTGGCCAGTTATCTTCTTTTTGTTTCATCATCATGATTATCCTCGAACCACAAATAAATCTATTTTCGCCTCAAGTGTTTTGCAATGGTTCTAAGTATACCAAGTATCATAGACTGCACTTAATTTCAAATTCCATCGTTTTATTTTCAGATTCTTTACTTGGTACCAGTGGTCTCCCAGATTTTTGCTTTTTTTCGTCTCCAGTTTGCAGTTCAGAGACCCAGCCATACTTATGTTTGGGCTGACCCACTTTTCCTTGTTAACGGATATCAAATCCGATGTTTTTTGTCTGAATAAGGTAATCGGTCTGCATGTTAAATCCAAGAATATTTTGGACAGTTTGTGATGTATTCTAATGGCATCTATTTGTGTGATCCACTCAAAGTCTTTTGCACAGATTCCGGTGAAGGACTGTGACAGGCCTATTTTCATGTTCCCTTTGAGCTAACTTTCTGGATTAATTCATGATTTAGTTTCATTTTTTTTTAAAGGCAATTATTTACTTTCTCCAGGTTTCCTCTATTTTCCACTCAAATATAACCTGTCCTAGTGCATTCCTTCCACAATGAAACAATAAAATATTATGTTTCTCTTTTCACTGTCCTTTGCGTAACCATGTTCATGACCGTTCACTGTTTTTCGTCTATGCATTTGAATGATCACATCAAATAGTTTTCAAATTGAATTGAATGAGAGTGAGTCTCCAGAAAACCCCGGCACCTTCCTTAGCATACTCAAATACCCAATCACATATACTTGTTTCAGAGAGCTTCTAATTTGAGCGCATACCACACTGGTTTTCATGGTCAAATAACATTCCCACTGTTACTACCCATTATCATTATCTTTTCCGACCTCACCCCAGTTTAATTTTGTACTATAATCTTACCACCTATTGACAGGTACTAAACGATACATTTTATCTAAAAGTTCGGCATAAACTCTCTGCAACTAAACAAAAAGAACCATTGAAATTGGAGTCGTATTCAAAAACATAGATGTGAGGACCACAGTCGTTGTATTGCCTTCAATCCACCCCCAAATCAAACCTCAATTGTCCTTTTCTGGCCATGCCTAGGCTACTGTTACTGCTG
>OY735201.1:46557596-46582596 GCA_963457665.1 Thysanoteuthis rhombus | reverse complement strand
ATTGAAAAAAAAAAATACAAACTAATTGGAATCATGCCCAACACTAACTAAGGAACAAATTTAGCATAAACTTACATTACAAATCTAGTCTTCCCTTTCAAAGAAGATTTCAGACGAGGACTTAAATAAGACAATTTTATTTTGATATAACTCCTTGGAGTAAAAATTGAAATGTTCAGTCGTCTAGCTTCATTAATGTGGCCCAAACGCGTGATACATATATACGTCAGCAGCCTATGTGAAACCTATGTTGGCAGTTTTGGTTGACGCTTTCTTATATATATATATATATATATATATATATATATATATATATATATATATATATATATATATATATATATATATATACATATATATATATATATATATCTATATATATATATATATATATATATCACTAGCAAATTATAATTATATATTTAGAAACATAATAAATTATGAAGTCAGGAGATTCAATGTACTGATATCAATATCGCTAAATTACGGAAGATTTCAAAAGTATCTAAATAAACTGACTACAAGTGATTGAGGAATGGCCCGTAGTACATTTCACTTGAGAAGAGTATCATTACTTAAAAGAATGAGTCATGGATATTTTACTCTTGTGCTTCACTCAAATACGGACTTTTAACACTGAAAGTAAAACTTTGTATAAGAAAACAATAAATGGATATATTGGTAAATGATTAAATAGAGAAACTTTCTAGAAAAGAATTCTCTTTTTTTGATCATAAACACTCAAGTAATATTCTTTTTCACGGATAATATAATACATTTTTCGATTGGTATTACTTTTCTCCCCGAGAAAAAAAAAAAGCATCAATTTATTTATGTCCTTTAATTTAATTTTTTTCTTTGTTTCCATTGATAGGTTTCGATGTGAGAAGATTTTTTTTAGGTCCATCCAAAGTTGAATGGAGAAAAAGATTTAATCTTATATCATCCTATCACCGGTCTCATAAGATAAACTGTTGGGGCAAATTTATTTCTGCATCCCATTAATTATATTATTAAAATAGTTTTAAACAAAAGAGGGGATTGTTCTTATTCCTATATATTGGCGTTCTTTTTTTCTTTCACTTCGGCACTCTGCTCTGTCCCATCATTTCCAATTTTCACCTTTGCCCCATATATCATTTATACTCAGCAGAATCTCATTAATCATTACATGTCATCGTGGGATGTAGAAATGGAAACCGTTGTATGTAAGAAAAATAAAAATGTAGAAACATTTAAAAGAATATAAGAAAGAAAAAAAAAAACTCTTTCAATGATAGTTTTATTTTTCTGTAAGCGTTCATGTATACTTGGCGTTATTTCATAAAACAGCTTTGCCATTTCAGGCACGCATATTTAATATCATTCATGAATATAAGATATGTTCACGTACATACGGAGAATACTTCAGGTATGCACACTGGCAAATCCAAAACCACTATGATGGATACATTCATTTACTGATGATTTCGTTTCTCTTCTCCTCTCTCTCCCTCCCTCCTTCAGACTCTCTCCCTATCTATCTATCTATCTATCTATCTATCTATCTATCTATCTATCTATCTATCTATCTATATATATATATATATATATATATATATGTGTGTGTGTGTGTGTGTGTGTGTGTGTGTGTGTGTGTGTGTGTGTGTGAGTGGGTGTGCATCATAAGAGCCAAACGAACAATTTTAAGGAAGTTCAGAAAATAGCGTTCAAAGTTTAACAAACATTCTCCCATAATATTTTCTTCACTTTTAGAACAATAGTGGTGCTATTTCATTTTTAATCTGAAACTTAAAGACTCTGCATTATGGTTATGATGCATATCACAATGAATCTTGGATACTTAAGAAGTAAAAATGCATGGAATGAGATTTTCTCGTTCTTTTTCTATAGACAAATACACATAAGCTCCCACTTCGTACTAATTTACGCTATAGATATTTGTAGGAACAACGTAATGCATGTTAAAATCAGAAGCTGAGTTTCAAAGCTTCAAAACAAGACTAAGATGAGCATCCTGATTTTAGAAATAACACAAATATCATTGGCAAAATTTGGGCAAAAATTGGTAAGTACTCCAGTATGTTTATTTTCCTAATTCGTATGGAACAAGAAAACAAATCACCTAAACGAGCGATTGAAATGGTCACATTCACCATTCACATGCAAGTAAGAAAAAAACACTTCAAGTGTATTAACTGACTTGTTTCTGATCGCAAATATTTTGGGGAGAATTCAGATAGAGCTCGTTGGGCACTTGTCATGCACCCAAAACATTCACACAACTAAAACAGTAAAACAAAATGAATTACTCATCCCACTCACAGTGACACCCACAAGATTCTCACCGAATTCCCCAAACTAGAGGGCAGAAAAATGAACTCTTTTGTGTAGCGAATCCGCATCCAATTATATATTTTCAGCTCTACTCTAAAACAACTTGACTTTCAAAGTATAAAGTTGAATGTATCGAGCACCCTATGAAATGAATCAATCACAAATGAAACATTGCTTTATATTATGCTATATTGCTAACCTGATCTGTACTATATATATATATATATATATATATATATATATATATATATATATATATATATATATATTCTAGAAAGCTTTACAGCTTTAAATACTGAAAAACGTTTTCAATGTTTTTTGTGTCATCTCTGTCACTCTTTTCCCAATATTTGTCAAGGAAATTTATGTGATTTTCTTCAGTGCTTTTTTCACATTATGGTACAACGTGTAAATTTTCTCTCATTTGAATCATCAGTTGTTCCACATTCACCTGTTTCGAGGATTTAAAAAACAAGACAGTTACATGAACATGGCACTTCAGCAGTGTTGATATATAGTTTATGTCACATATGTACTTCCTTATTTTATATAGAGTATTATCATAATGTTTTGAATATAGATGTTATTGTAAATTACAAATCATTCAATTTTTTTGAACGCAGGTTACTCCAAAACGTAGTCAACAATACGGATCAGTAAGTATAACAACAGACGTGACTGTTCGTTTCATTTCTATTGAGTTTACCCCTCGTGAAAAAGACGTGTATATATATATATATATATATATATATATATATATATATATATATGGCAGAAACATGAGCTAGTTTGTGTAGCGAATCCACATACTATAATTTATTCCCAGCTGTACTCTAAACCAACTCAACTTCAAGAGTAAAAAGTTTTATGTACTCCATGAAATAAATCCATTACATTTCAGAAGTGGCTTTATATCATTGATACATTATTATATTATGTTATTCTGCTAGCCTAATTTGTACCACATATACTATGTATGTGTGTGTACATATATATATATATATATATATATATATATATATATATATATATATATATATATATATATATATATATATATATATGCTGTATGTATAATAGTGAATTTATTCATTAAATATATCGCCAATCACATGGTTACATAGATATATGTACATATGAACATATAAGTAATGTACCAGGCAGAAACAAACTTTTGAATATGTACATGTATGCACTCGGCACCTGCCGGAGTCTGATAGCTAGTATCCATTTTCTGTTTCATGATAATGGTCATCTGAAGTGTATGAGAAAAAACAAAATAGGTTCGTTCTTTTTATTTTCCATCCCTGGTGAAAATACCTAATCCACAATGAGACTTTCATTATCTTTTTCTATCATTTCAATTTTAGTTTGTTAGTGCAACTTTTTTGGCACTATTGAACAGATCGATTTACTTTGTCAGCTGTTAAGTCACCCTGTCTTACAGCGTCATTCCAAGCACCTCTTGAGAGAAACAACCCCAAAAAAACTAAAACGTTTTTTTATCATGATATATCATTTTCATCAGCCATTATAGGTCCACTGCTGGACAAAAGACTTTCATACTTCTAATCTCTGCCATGTCTTACCGGCTAAACTTTTTTTGATCTCATCCCTCCATCTTCTGACTGGTCTTTTCCGAATGCGTTCACTATCCCAGTTAGAATCTCTCTCCATCTGGTTGTATTTATCCTAATTGATGATGTACTCTTCAATGTGTCTATATTTACACTAAATGCTTTTCAGTAAATAATCATGCGTCGTTTCATTCAGCTTTCAAGATCTTTCTTAAACTTAATTAGCTGACCCAGGTAAAAAAATATTCTTGTGCCTCTTAAAAAGCCCCACACTTTAAGCTTATCGTTTTGGGGGAAATTCCATCGTTGAGCATTACTTTTGTTTTTGTTCTGTTTATCTTTATCCAACTTTGATACTTTCCTTGTTTACATTCCTAAATTCTTACGATGCTTCTGACACCATGGCAATGCCATTGGTAAGTGGTTTAATTATTTTCCGTTTGTTTTGATCAATTCCACCCGAGACAGTTTTTAGGAAAGAGATTTCAAAGTTTGTTTTAAATACTGCAGGTGATACTATACGCTTTTTCTTTCACATTTTCCTATTTCTAACTTGTTTATAATTATTCATATTAGTTTGCAATTTTTTATATGGCTTGTACGTAATTCTTGTGTACATTTAGTTCTCACATTGAGGTAAATAATAACGAGTCAAATGCTTTTCATAATCCACTAAGGAAAAACAGTGTGGTTTGTTATCTTCTAATGACTTTTCAAACAGTTGATTTATTGTGTGCAGGGGTCTTTTGTCATATAGCCACTTCTGAAATCTGGATGTTCACGTGGTTGATATTCATCTAAAGTGCCTGTAAGTATAAGGACAGCTTATATATGTAAGGTTATATGATAAGCCGACAGTTGTCGAACTCACGTCAATATCTCCTTTCTTGTGGAGGAGAATCACTAACCCTACACAAATGTTTTGAGGTATTTCCCTCGTATGAAAAGCTGTTGTAGTCATTTATAAAAGACCTCTTCTGCTTATTTTAGAAGGTCTGTTGTTATGCCGTCTTTGCATTGGGATTTTCGGTTTCATATTTCGTAGAACAAATACTATTTCGTTTTCTACTAAGTCAGGGATATAAACTGAATCTTTCTGTGTATTAGTTTGAAGTACTTCTATTTTTGAAGCAAACAAATTAATTTTGCCATTTTTGTTTTTTAGTACAAGTATCAGTTGTTTACAGGTATGATCAGTTGCTTGGGATGATTTAAACTCTTTCCTTTTCTGATTATCTTTATTCACTTTTCTCCTTTTTCATTTATCTCATTTTTTTCTTATTTTGTCAAATTCTGCTTTTTTTGGTTTCGTCTTCTTTGTTTTATTTTCACATTTCTGCTCCTTTTGATTGGTTCTAATTTTGCTTTTGTGTATTCCCTGCATAATATATATATATATATATATATATATATATATATATATATATATATATATATATATATATATATATATATATATATATATATATATTATTTGCTGAATTTTCACACCAGTACAGACTGATAGCTTTCACTAGAGAACAACTGACCGGTAATCTTCTCAATACTACGAGTCTTTTCATGGACGTGTGTGTATGGACATACACGTAGAAACATTCATATACAGATGTGCATCTCAATGACTTCTATGTTCCTTTAAATTTGATGAGGCAAATATTTATAAAGTTACGAAGTTACTTTAGTTTTGATTGAAAAGTCACAGAATATCGATTTATCCGTCGTATTCGATAAATCTATAGGAATATATATGTATCTACAGATATTGGAAGATATCGACAGAGATTGAAACTATTCTATATAGGAATGGCAATATGAATTCCATGTATTTGAGCATTTGCTGTTTGAAAAAATATCATTATATTGTGTGTGTGTGTGTGTGTGTGTATATATATATATATATATTTACACACACATACATACATATATGTGTGTGTGTGTGTGTGTGTGTGTGTGTTTGTGCATGCAACTATCTATCTATCTATCTATCTATCTATTCATATATATATATATATATATGTGTGTGTGTGTGTGTGTGTGTGTGTAGATGCAATCTTCAGAAACTATTGTAAAAAAAATGACGAGTGCCTCTCAAAACTTGATTTGGTCAATGAGATTTTTTCCTTTTGTAGACAATGGTCTAAATTACGAGACGGGCTCCAATTGCTAGAAGGTCAGGTGCAGAAAAAGGAATTCAAGAAAGCAAATCATCTTGTTAGAACTTATAACAAGACCAAAAACAGGAACAAGAAAAATTAGTTTTGCTGCTATTATTATTATTATTATTATTATTATTATTATTATTATTATTATTATTATTATTATTATTATTATTATTATTATTATTATTATTATATTAGACACTATAAGAATTACAATTATTATCATATGCACATATATGTGCGTATCAGCGCATTGCACATACACACATAATTATACATATATATATATATATATATATGTATATATATATATATATATATATATATATATATATATATATATATATATATATATATATATAACTTTTTTGTTGTGTTGTTTCAAGAATATTCAACCCCTGTCAATTCATTGTAAAAACTTTAGGCTTTTCTCATCTTTACTATCTTGATAGAAACTTAGGCAAATCTTCATGACGGTATGTTGGAAAACAAGGGTTTCCCTCAACTAATGAATCATAAGTACATATTTTCAAATTATGATATCTTTAACGTTCACATCATATTGTTTGTTAATATTCATTCTGACTAAATATCGGATTGTAGACTCAGGAACAATAACAAGAACTAAAATAAAGGGGAACATGAACTTGCTCATTTGTTAATTGAAAATTCCTCATGCAGTCTCCCGGAATTACTTTCATCCAGTTGAATTTTCCGTACGTTTTTCAAAACTATGGATTATACAACGATGAAAAATATGTTTGTATGCTGGAAATGATGACAAAATTACGATGATCATCATTTTTATGCTGTTCTGACAAAATGTATTGAGTTCTCAAAAAAGAATAATTGCAGCTATTATGATAATGATCTTTAGATGCAAGAAGTTTTCTGATATTTCCCTTTAAGATATCTTGTCATCCCATAAGTAAAGTCCAAAATCTGACTACAATACATCGAAAAATATTTTTACTATTCTAAAAGGGCAAAATGGTAACAATCTATGTTAGTACGTGGGCTGATTTGATCTTTCTTGTGATTGATACTTCTATGGTGCACATGAAACATTTTATGCTCTGTGGGATCAGAAAAGGCAGTACTGCAGCAGGAAAAGCCGCAGTTATTCATGGTGTTTCTTGGATAGATTATTTAATCGAAACAAATTTCCGTAGATGGTCAGATAGGCTTAGAAAATGGTAAGAGCCCAAGAGATGCGCAGCGAACTAGTCGTTCTGATTAGATTAAAGATAATGTCTATAGTTTTGATAAAGGGCATTAACATTCGGGGAGTTTTTCGAATGATTAAACTCTTCTTGTGGTGTGTGTTATAAACACAACGCATCAGTAGATCCTTTCCATGGCCTTCTTCAGGTGTGATATCTAAATGTGATGGTGGTAAACATGATTTTATAATTATGATAGTAAACAGAATATTCGTAGCTACGTCTGGAATAATCTGTTAACTACCAGCATTGATAAATCCTGTTTACGACCATCGTATTTAGATATTACGCCTGGAGAAGGCCGTAAAATGAATCGACCCAAATGTTGTGCTTATAACTCAAACAAGAAGTTCAATCGTCAGAAAAAATATTTGAATAGTGTAAAGATGATCTGCCTTCAACTGAAAAATAAGCTTGAGTGAACGCAGTTATGATTAAAGAATTAGTCCCCCCCGCCAAAAAAAAATAATCCGATCCATTAAATGGCTCACCACCATTTGTACGAACTTGGAAATTTGCCGAAAGTCGGAAACGACTTACCCACAACTCGACAAAAGCCAACTGGAAAGCAATAATGGATATCTGGACTTTTATGCTCTCTCGTGGATACATATCACTATTTTATGACGGATTGGTGACTAGTGATGAAAAAAAAAAAAAGCTCAAATGGCAATGGGCTGGCCAAGTCGCAAGAATGGCAGACAACTGATGGACACCATGCAACATTGATCCCCAGAGATCGCATGTGCAACTGAGGCTGGTAGAGTCCTAGATGAAGAGACGAACGAGACAAATACAGAAAGTACTGACGCCGCAACGCCAACAAGAGAGAACTGTAGCGAATCCCGGTGATGGTTTATAAGAGACTGATGATGAATGATGATGAAAAATGGATAATTAACGTGTGTATAAAGTTACGCAGACCGTGATGTAGAGAAGGCAAGCAGGCTGAAGACCAATCCCAAAATGGACCTCCATCAAAGGAATGTTTTGTTTAATGTCTGGTTGAATTTGCTATCAGTGATATTACAATTACAACAGGCATGTACTGTCTGTAGCTAGAGCGTTGGAACAACGCTTTGATCAATTACAAAATTGTCATGTTCCATCATGATAATTCATGACCCGACTTGAAAAGATAGCAGATCGCAAAGTAAAAATTAATATCCTCGCCATTTTTATGCTCCAGATCTTGCTCAATCTGCTAACCATCTATTCAAGATTTCACAGAACCATCTTGATGGATTAGTTCCAAAAACACGAGAAGTCGTGGAAACTACACTCTCTTCATTCTCCTTCCTCAAACCAAAAGACTTTAGCAAGAACAGTATCATGGAGTTTGTGAATTATTGGGAGGAGGTTATTGTTTATGATGGCTCCTATCTTAAAAAATGAATTCGGATTAAACATCGATATCTAATATATTCTTCTGTCCCTAAATGTATATATTATTTATTGGCTGATCTCATATCTATTTTGGAGCACGTATTGTAGTTCAAATGACTTTGAATACACGCAAGCGAGTGAACATTGAATACGACCTGAAAGAACCTTGAATGCTTGATAAGAGCAAAGGTAGATCAATAAATCTATAGCCATATATGTAAAGTTCCACTGTATGATTTTTGATCGATGTTTTGGGTCTTGATCGAAAATTATCCCTAAATTAAGAATATTGACAAGGAAGTGGGTTATGTTAGAAAAATGTTTTTTTTTAGATAAATGCTTTTCTTTTTATCATAAACCTGCTGACTTAATCAATGTACCTGCGCCGTCCCTTTAATAATACCTGTACTCCAAATCAATTATGGAGCATTGATAAGAAACCTATCCACCGAAAGACAAATACACTGAGCGCAGTGTTAACTGAGGTGTTTATGACATTCATATCAAAGAACAATACAGAGCATCAGTCATTAATCATATGATCAAGTTATTAACCGATTTGTCCTCGTTGGCTGGTGTTATTGTTTACCAGATTATATCCTGTAACAGGGTGCCGACACTCAGCTGTTTAGTTGGCAAGTTATTTGCTTCGTTGATTCTTGCTTTTTTTTTTTTTTGAAAGCCACTAATTCGTAAAAGGCGACAATCTAAATCCAAACACCATCTTTCCCTTTTCCTCTTCTTTTCACTCATCGCAGAGAATGCATTCTCTCGTCTGCGCATGCTCGGACGCCTATTCACACAAGACGGTAAAATAGGTAGGAGGAGGGACAAGCGGCACGGAACCTAATGGCGCAGGTGCATATTTCCAAACGAAAATCTTGACATGACGGTGAAAAGATTTTGTTGGGAGGGAGTGAATGAGTGGATGAAGTGGTGAACGATCTTTTGGAAACTTGACAGGGTTTTGTGGGCATTGGATGGAAAGAAAATGTGGATAGAGGCGTTGATGTGAGTTTCTCTTGATGTGGAGATGGAATTTGGATCGAGAGCAGTGGTTCTTGAGGAGAGGAAAAAAAAAAGAAGAAGCCGAATGTAAAGACGACTTTGCTGAACAGAGCCCAGTCAGCCGTAATACCAAGGCAAAAGCACGTGGGCTTCAAAGAGACCACCATCATTCTCAAGTACCTACTACATCACTACCTTTTCCTCCTCTATTCATATTCACTCTATTTAGCACACCTTTTCCTCTAACATTCATTCGCTTTTTTCCTTCTTCCGTCTTCCTTCTTCCCGATATCCTTCATCTACTCATTCATTTGCGATTTATTTGGCTTTTGTTTCATTCGTACTATTCATTTGTGCACTTGTCACTTATTTGATCTCCACATCTTTTTTCTTCTTCTTTCTTTGACTTCGGAATGATTTTCTATGAACTTTGTGCCAAAACGCCACCGAAGAATGAGTTTAATGAACGAACTTAGAATTATTTAACGCAACGGAATCTAACTGGAATGGTATTAAGACGTGCAAGGAAAATTTTCATTTTTCTGTACTATCAGCGCTGTATTTGATTTCTGTTCTTCTATTTTTAATTTACCCCCATTTCTCGCAATTCGTTCGTATCTTCAACCTCCCCGAAATCTTCATCTTTTTCCTATCCGCACTGCAAATATCCCAGTCAATATATTTCACCTTCCTAACCTCTGATTCATCTCCAACTATTTGTAGCCTATTACGTTTTTTCTTTCTTCTTCTTATCAAGGCCTTTCCCTTGCACTCCATTCTAGTGCTCTCTGTTTGGGTTCACCATTCATTATACGTACTTTCTGCTCATTCCCCAGTATTGTCTATAACGCATCAAATCCTCTTGTAAATCTCCCTCCTTTCTCGTAATGCTTCTCTCTTCCAGCAACCCATACTCTTTCTACTCGTTTTAACCTCTGCTCATTTCGTGTTACATCATACCCCGAGGCTCACTTGATTTTTTTCAGATGGCTTGAAATAGCGGAAGTAGCCATTACATATAAGTGTCAGTTCACCACCACTGCTCCCTGCCTTTTGATCCAACGGAAGCCAGAGCAGGTGTTCCGCCACCGATCTCATCCGCCATATTGTTTTTCCGATGAATTCCATATTTCTAACAAACACCAATCTTAAAAACAATTCTTTCTTTCCTTCTCTATTCCCCCCTTCCAACTCCAATGATTTTTCTCTCTTTTTTTTTCCTTTGTGGTTCTGCCTTCGGACGTTTCATTTTTCTTGATTTAAAAAAACAAAAAAACAAACAAAAACTAGAACAAGTTTATTTTTTCTTGACTACTTTCTTCCGGTTTTATTATTTCAATATACTTTTCTAATACGCCGAAAGTCGACATCTTTTGTTCAAATAGCTACAGAAAAACGCTCAAACTACTTTCCGCAAACTCTTCTCATTCATTTCCTTTTCTTCTTTCAATATCATGTTCATAGGCACAATTACAATGGCATGTACACTTTACATCATCACAACTAGTTGCAGCTGAATAATAATAATAATAATAATAATAATAATAATAATAATAATAATAATAATAACAATAATAATAATAATAATAATAATAATAATAATAATAATAATGATAATAGTAATAGTTATTGTTATGATTATTATTGTTGTTGTAGTTATTATCATTTTTACTCTATCAACAACTTCTGTCGAGTGGTATTATCAGTATTAACGTCATTGTTCTTGAACAAGGATTCGAACAGCTATCTCAATAAATTCCACTACACTTGACACGATTTTTTTATATCCTGAATATCATCCTCATCATCATCATCATCATCATCATCGTTCATACACGGCTGCGTGATTACTTTAGAGAGAACATTTCCCTTTCTTCATTCCAAACGAATATATATATATATATATATATATATATATATATATATATATATATATATATATATATATGTGTGTATAATTAGATATAATTAGATCTATGTCCGTTTCTTTGTTGTTATTGTCTGTATTTTTACAAAACAGTTCCGCTCAAATTTCTTTTGACTTTGCCCCCTGTCTGGTTGGAATCAACCCGCATGCGCACAAACACTCATATTATTCGAAAAGTAGAGTTTATGTTGTAAATGAAAAGTTTAAAGTTGAATGTTCTTAGCGTTCTTTGTATACTGAATAACATACTCGAAACAAAATATCAGTTTGATACTGTTATTTCGGTGGTCACATGAATATCAAGATATGTTTAATTTCGATCAATTCACCAAGCAGATCTATACAAAATGCTTTTTTCTGAAAATTGGTTAGGATTCTTTTCTTTGATTATACAAGTATTCATATGATTTCAATTATTTGTGTAATTTCAAGCATAACAAATATCATGATGAAGTTGAACGTCCAATGATAATTTTTCCTTATAAATCAAATTACTCCCTATTTTAGATATCTGAAATTTGTTTACAATGTTGAGATCATCATCATCCTCATCATCAGCAGCAGCAGCAGCCATTTTGTGTCATAGGACATAGACTTTTCCCGAGAGTCTATGACATTTCTATCATGGACGTTGCGGAGCCAGTTCTTAGTCTATATGGCTCGTCACACCATCTTACTTTCAGTCGGTCACAGTCTCGCATATGACATCAGGGGGTCCACTTTGTGAGTCATGATGCCCAACGGTCGTTTGACATTCTTATAAAATGACCAGCTCATTGCAATTTGAGTTTCCCAGTAGTTTCTAAATTACAGACTCCTGTCTTTTAATCATTATAATGTGCTGTCTTATGATCTCTCCATTTGAGGTTGAGTATGATTCTTTCCTGCACATGGTTTTCAGTTTGAAGGTGAATCATTTGGTAAGATTCTATGTTTCAGCTCCGTAGGTGACTATCGGGAGGAAGCATTCGTTGCAGACCTTTCTTAGTAGGACTTGTGAAATTTTCTTGTTCTTGTGTGTGATTTTCCGCTTAATGTCTTCTTTTGAGAATTTTATGGAAATTTCACGTCCTAGCAATTTGTAATGGAGTATTTCTGCCAGCTCTACATTTTCGATTTTAATCGTTGTTTCTTTTTCCTCAACATCTTTGGAGTAGATGTTTGTTTTGCTGAAATTAATCTGGAGACCAATTTTCTTGCTTTCGTTTAGTTCGTCTTGTAATTTTTGTATATCATGATGGTTGTTAGCACAAAGGATGCTGTCGTCAAAAAATTGTGGTTATTTTGGTATCACCGTCTATTCTGATTCCTTTTTTTTTCAGAGTCTAAGTTTCAAAAATTACGCCAAAGCAATCTATTAAGGGTTTGGGTGCGCTGCTATCACCTTGTCTCATTTCTTTTCTAATTGACCAGGCCCAGAGTCTTTCTGTAACCTGATAAAGGAACTACCGTGTCGGTAGATATGTTGCAATACTCTCACGTATACGCCTTATCGTACGACAGCTGATGTCTTTGGGGATTTATACTGAGTCAAAAGCTCTCTCAAAATCAACAAATGCTACAAAGAGTGGCATTTTTTAATATGCTGCTTTATCCTTAATTCGGTTTACTGAATGGATATGATCGATGGTTGAGTAGCTTTTTTAAAAGCCAGCTTGTTCCCACAGTCGTTTTTTTCCAAGTGTTTTTTTTTTTTGTAAAGGGTTTGTAGATGCAGTAGAGTAGACTTATTGTCATGTAGTTGTTGAGGTCTTTCAGATTTCCTGTTATATATAACAGCGATATAGTTGCAGTGCTCCAATCTTGTGGGACCTTACTTTGTTTGAGGCACAAGTCGAATAGAATGGATAGTTTCTTAGTGATGACTTTTCCAGTTTTTTTTTGTTGGTTGATGGTGATGTTATCGGGTCTTTTTTTTCTGATGGTTACTCCACTTCCCACGGAGAAACTTCTGGTAAATCACCAAACTGATTACTCTCGACTGTGACCTATTCATTTTTTTGTCTTCTGTTCGGTGGAATGGAAGTTTTTTTTGAGAATTCCTGGATATGTTTTATAATTTGGTCCCCATCTATTGCTAGATCTCCATTTGCCTTAATCCTTTTATATTGTAAGGTAGCTCAATCAGGTGTATCTTGCATCCGACCTGGGTGCAATACTATAAAGATATACAATTTTGAAATAAATCATCCCAGTGCTACTGCAAAGAAGTAGAATATCCACATCTCCATGCAGTAGAATGATTTCACCAACTGATATCAAGTACATATTCATTTATACATTTTCTACGCTTATCGTCTGTTAATGATGTTGGAAACTTACTCTAATGTGTATTTGTAACTCGGGGCAAAATAAACAACACTGTTTGCATCGATGAATATCATATAATTTCTGGTTCAAAAATAATACGATATAATATTTCCTCCATGGTTCAATGGAAAATTTAATAGAAAACATTCTCAACAAGACGGGGTAAGAATCATGTATGTAATTCAATTTAAGAATACATGTGCGTAAAACAGAGAGAAAAAAAACCCACTGAAATGAAAGAAAATGACATAAATTGCCTTGACAGATATTGGGAAATAAGTGACTGAAGTGATGCAAAAGTTTTGTTTTTTTTCTCCAAATCTTTAGTGTTTAAAAGATTTCTAGACTATACATGTGTGTGTGTGTGTGTGTGTGTGTATGTATGTGCATGTGTATGCGATGTATATGTGTGTGTGTATAAGATAGAGACAGAGTTAGATATTTGTGAGTGTATTTTACTTCACCTCGTTTAATAGCACCAAATTAAAATTTGTGAAAAGTAATACATACCACCCCTATATGATATTTGGAATACATATCGCCGAAGGTATCAAGAATTGTGGATACTGAGGTATTATGAGATTTCAATATGTCGACCATAGTAGCAATTTCGAAATAGCTGCCAGTTTTCAGATCAATTTTCCAATTAGCAATTGATATAATATAATATTGAGGGCTTGAACTTATGCAACAAAGATCTTTTTAATTGCCATTTTTGATAATACATGCAAGTCATTGAAAATCCAAGATGGCTGCCACGACAGGTCTGGAAATTGTCATTTCAGACTAGCCTGATATGGATGCTCACGGTGTCAAATCATTCATTTTCCATGTTGCAGAATTGCCAATAAGCTTCTCTCTATCTCACAATTCAAGATGGACATTATTTGTTGAATCAAACGCTGGTATCAACACCACTCCCCCCCCCAATGTGTATATGGGGCTGATGATACTGAAGATGGTGATCATGGTGGTGTTGGTGGTGGTGATAATAGTGATGGTGGAAGTGATGATAAAAGTGGTTATTATGTTGATGGTTGTAAGGTTGGTCATGGTGGTGGTAGTGGTGGTGTTGATGATGGTCACGTTGGTTGTGACGGTGGTGATGATGATTGTGATGTGAATAATCAAAGTGGTGGTGAAGTTGATCATGCTGATAATCATGGTTATGGTGATGGTAGCTATAGTTTTGATGATGATGATGAGAGTTGTGATGGTGATTTTAATAGTTTTGGTGACAAGGGAGATAATGATGGTGGTGATGATGATGATGATTATGATGATGACAATGGTGATGATGTTTATGATTATAATAATGACGGTGATGGTGACTATCACCTCCTCCACAACCTGTACCAACTACATCTCTACCACTATCATCACACTCAGCATCACTCTCTTCATCACCAACATCATCACCCCACTACAACCACCTCCACCATCATCATCACTATCATTCCCCTCATCACGACCACCACTACCATCATTACCACTGCAACCATCATCATAAGAATAACTATCATTGCCATAATCATCACCTCCACCACCACCATCATCATCGGTCCCATCTACACATTGAATATTATAGGGGTGTTGACCTCAGCATCTGACTCCACAAAAGGAGGGCTTTTTGAATTGTGAGAGAGAAAGAAGCTTTAGGGCAATTCTAAAGTTCCAATTTTGAATCCTGCATCATACAAAATGCATAATTTGACATCGAGATCAGCCAGATCAAACTAATTTACGCTACTTTCTCTCCACTACAATTTTTAGATCAGTTATGGCGGCCATCTTGAAATTTCAATGAATCGCTTGTATAATCTGAATAGCTATTCTAAATATGGTAAATAAGTTCAACTAATTTTGTCCTGATATCATATTACATCAATTACATTAAAATGTCATCAGCTTCAATGATTAGAATTAATTCATTTATATATCATATAAGATGTTTTGTATCATCATTATGACTGGGGCTTTAGTTCCCTATTTTGAAGAAGAGTTACAGAAGCAAATACAGCGACAAATGCCTTACTTACAAATTACTTGTGATGAAAATTTCACTTTTCTTAACAACTGGCATAATATCTTTGTCAATTTTGGTATATTTAAAAGTTTGCTCGGATATGATAATCGAAGATCTTTTATTCTTGTCTCAATGGGGCACATTCCCTGTAATACGTAAGGACGAATTCGGATAATTTGAAGTAAGGGTTTCCGTTCTGAAAAAAAAAATTATCCAATGCTAACCCTGCAGTTTGAACAGCTAAAGCGAAAATCATATAATACTGAGAGGGAAAAACATGTTGAAAAAATTATAATGGCATTTATATCAGAAAAATAAACCCCTAAGGGCTGATTATTGTGTGGCTTCCACTTGTTCATGATAAGGCGGGGATTAGAGTTGCTTCAGAAGATCATCATAATGCGAATGGGGTTTGCTGTAATCGTAGGCATAAAAAGCGAATCGATGAAGGTAATTACATCGTTTCACGAACAAGACTGGTTATTCACTCAAAAGAAACCAACATATTTTCGAAGCATGTCGTGTTGAGGGCAATCAATCATTTTTTTTCAAAAAGGAGCGATCAATGAATAACTTTCTACTTCGCCTTTTTTTCTTTTTTTGTTCTTTTTTAGCATTATCACCAAAAAGTCTGGATTTTCAAAAGAAAACAAGCCCGAATGCTACCGGACACAAAAGAGGGGCAATTTAGCATTTACTTGCAAATTAAACCCCCACCAACAACCTACGCAGGAGGGATTGAAATAAAATGTTTTCCCTAGACATAAAGAGGAGTAAATGGTTCAAATTTTCAAACTTGTAGTCGACTGTATACGTAATGAATACAAATATATCTTACTTACAAAGCTAGCCAGCCATATAGCCAGCCAACCAGTCAAATAGCCGGACAAGCTTGAAAAATAAGAAGAAAATAAGGTTGATGGTTTTGGTTCAAGATTTCTGATTTAATGTTGATTTTATTGAGCCAAACGTGAGCGGGGTCTCTTCATGATTTGAGTTGTATTTTCCTTGCTGACTGTCACGACAAATGACGTGATTCTCAGCCATGCAAAATCTCTCGCGCTCCGCACAGAATGGAAATCAATCACTCCGCAGCAAATGGTATTATTGAACTCCTTTTTTAATCTCACTGCTTACATCATGAAAAATAAGGTCGCCAAAGGTCATTTCTTGTTCATTTCTATACGGACCACAATTTTGCACAAAAGATGCTGAAATTCAACTCATGGGTACGTCTACCCACTAAAACTATCTCAATCTATGTGGCATAGATTCCTGAGGTCATTCAATATCAACAGAGCACACTTCTGGTCAGTGTTCTACAGCTTTGCATTGCGAAGCTTATATGCAATGTTGGGCTGACCTTTAAGGTCATTTTTGGTCATCAGAGGTAATTTCTAGACAGTTTTCAGATTAGTAGTTCAGAAATTAGCACCGAGGATGTTGGAATTTAGTGCCTTGGGACATCTTTTCACGACAAATTTGCATTCTGTGTGAAGTTGACGTCTGAGGTCATTCAAAGTCATTTTAAAAACAGTTCTGGGTCACAATTTAGCACCTATGAAACTTGAAGTCGGTGAAGGACATATGTAATGAGGAATTGGTCACTGACATGATTTGGGGTAATCAGAGGTCATTTCAGTTCATTTTTAAATAATTTTCAGAGTTTCAGGCCACAGCTTTGCACCAAGGTTGCCAAAAATGAGCAAAAAGGTACATCTCCTCACAAGGAAGGTTACGGACTAAGCCTGGCTGTTTTATGCAGATCATTCAAAGTCACCCGAGATCGATTCTGGTCATTTAAACTCAATTTTGGGCGATAATTTCGCACCTATTTAACTGAAATTTAGCGTAAGGGTAAGTCTTTTCATGGCGAAAATCAAAGGTAATGCGATATTGACCTCATTCAATGGAGGTCACCCGAAGTCACCTTTGATTAATTCAAGCCAATTTTCCATGTTGTTAGTCACAATTTTACACCTATGAAACGGGAATTTAGCATAGAGGTAGATTCTTTCACAACCAAAGTATTTAGATATGTGATTTTGATATCGGAGTCATTAGAGGTCAACATATGTCATTTCTGGTCATTTCTAGCAAATTTCCCTAGTTACTAGCCACAGTATTCCACTTAATATGCAGGAACTTTGCACTGGAGTACATATTCATACGACAAAAGTTAAAGGCAATATGATGTTGGAGGTCGCCTGAGGTCATCACAGGAAATTGTAACAAGGCACACGACAACGCCGTGTATCCCTGTTTGTATATGCAGAAATTAGTTTGAAATTTTGAAAATTTAAGATGGGGATAATGATTATAATTGATTATTACAAAGATGTTAATAGTGATTGTAACCTAAACCTGATGATTGAAAATCCAATTATTTGTTGTTCAATTAATGATGATATTGGCAGCAGTAGTTATGACGAGGAAAAAGGAAGGATAACGAAAAAGTTAAATTCAAAAGAGAGCAGTAGAATATGGCAGCAACGAGGATGAATTAAAGGCAGGAGCAGGATGCAATGATGATGGTCAGAATGCTACAATGATAGAATTGATAAGAATTACGATGATGATGATGAAGATGATGTTAGTTGTGTTAACTATGTTTTTTTTTTCATGGGAAGACGAATGTGTATGGAGTCAAACTTGTGTTTTTTGTGTGTATTTACTGTTTTCTTTCCCTTTAGATTTAATATTATTTCTGATGTCATTTTATTGCAATTAAACGTTGTTTTACGGCCGGTTTCGTTTCTTCTTGATGTGGGTATTTATTATGCGTAAGTTGCCACCACAAATCAATTTTTCCGCTTTTCTCTTCCGAATCTCGTTTTACCCCTTTTTTTTTCTGTGTGAAAACATGCAAATGGCTTCCCATTGCATCTGGAGCAGATGGAGTAATCATTTCCTCTTTTTTTTGTTTTGTTGTTGTTTTGTTGTTGTTGTTGTTGTATTTGTGTTGATCACTGCTGCCTATTCGGTCCTTGTTGGAAAACAAAAACAGCTGCACTTGCTTCCCCTAATGTTCCTTTCTTTCCTTTCCAGTATTTTTCGTTTTTTTTCCTTCTTTTTAACATTATCTAACTGATTTCTATTTATCCTCCTCTCTTTCGTAAAATTCTCCAAATCTAACAATTTATAAGCCGTTAGAGAACTTACAAGGTTTTTATATATATTTTATTTTTCAATGTCCAGTCCATATAGTTGGACTTGAGCTTATTCCCCATTACTCGTAACCAAAACAAGAACAAGGACAATACTCAGCTAATTTAGCGGGGAGAACACTTCACTGTTCATCGATCCAGCCACGTTAAACCGGACTTATATATCAAATCAAAACACTACAACTGTGATTTGAAATCACAACCGAGTGATTGAAGGTGGCTCTCTTACCTACCAATACAACTAAACTTACAAGTCTTATATACCTACGAATTTATTAATTATATATACAATACAAAAGTTTGCAGTAATCATATTCAGTCGAAATAGAATTACGCGTGAAGATTGACTCTGCAGCAACCGGGCTTGTCATTAATCTATCTTATTTCATTATGAACTTTGGAAATTGTTTTTTGATCAAAATATCCCAATGAAATATTCAAACAGAATTTGTTCAAAAATGTTATTTTTCCAAAGATTTCTCTGACACAATATAAGATTGCATGAACATCAAGACCGGTTCCGGGGATATTGGCCCAGCTTTGCCCACGATCGACTTTCGTCGAATCCCGGGGAAGGTGTAGATCCAAGAACAGATGTTAAAAGGCAGCTGACGATAAAATGAATACGAACAAAACAGTGCCTGTATACGTATTAAATAATTAATGAACATTGTCACCCACTCTTTCCAGTTAACCTGTCTTTGAAATGTATAAAATGAATACATGCATTAATAAATACCAATAGAATATGTACGTTAGTATGAGTTTCGAGCGAACTTTCTAATGAATACATACTTACCTCTTCCCGAAAGTATGTACTGAATTATCTATATAGAAAAACACAAGTTGTAATCGCCGACCCATTCACCGATTGACTCATTCATAATTACTCAAAAATCGATAACTATTTCTTACACATCATAACCACCCAAAAATTTTATTGATGGCATTGATTAATTCTTTCGGAGGTACTAAGTATTTTTGAGTGATGAAACAATTTGACGATATCATTTCACAGTTGCCCAAGTGAAAAAGGGAAGAATAAAATATGTTAATAATCAACGGAACATGCATTAATTCAATTATTATAATATTATTATTATTATTATTATTATTATTATTATTATTATTATTATTATTATTAATTGCGATCTCACACCAGTTGCCTGGTGGTAACCGCTGGAGTTCGAGTGACTGCAAGTCTCCTCAAGTTTCAAGCCCTTCTCTCCAAGTACTCATAGGTCGCAGTAATACTGCAGTTTACAGTTTCTCACTGGTTGCCCAGTGGTCATTGCTGAAGGCTGAGTGACAATAAGTCTCCTCAGGTCTTCAGCCAACGTTTCTTCTCTCTTTCGCCTATCATGCCAGTGCAGCGGTTTGCGTTATTATTATTATTATTATTATTATTATTAGTAGTAGTAGTAGTAGTAGTAGTAGTAGTGGTGTTTCTGTTGTTGATTTTGAATTAGAAATACTATTCCAAATGAATTAGGCTTGTATGAATCCATACCAGCATGTGCTTATTGGGGATCAAGGGACAGCAATCTACTCAGAGCGCAAAACTTTCCACTGCATTCTTGGTGATTTCAATTCACCCTCAGTTTTTTCAGTACTGCGAATTTTTCTGAAAAAAGTTTTCAAAGTAGTTTCCAATCATCACCATATTCTATACTTTCCTATTTCTCTGGTTTAGATACTTGGACAGCTTTTCTTGCTCTTTTGTCTTCCCTGTCTATCTTAATGGAACGGCTTCATTTACTCTCTGATAGAATTATGGAGCTGGAACATGGAACCTAACCAAGAGACAGATCCGTAAATTGAGAACCATGCAACGTGCACATGAAAAAAATATGCTGGGCCTCACATGGAGAGGTCACAAGACGGCACAGTACATCCAGGAAGAGACAAGAGTCAGGGACATCACAAAATCCATTAAAAAGCTCAAATGACAGTGAGCTGGCCATGTTGCACGAATGGCGGACAACCGATGGAATCACGACTCACCACATGGATCCCCCGAGATCACATGCGGAACCGAGGCCGGCAGAATATTAGATGGAGAGACGAGCCAAAGAAATTCAGAAGGTACTGGCTCTGCGACACCCATGATAGAGGAGTGTGGTGAATCCTTGGGAAGGTCTGTGTTCAACGACGGACGTTAAAGTACTGATGATGATGATGATGATGATGATGAATGGAAAGAATACCTTGAATTGTTCCAGATTCAAAAAGAATCTTACCTCTCTAATTTGCACGATCTATTTCTTGTTCGTGCTTATACTGTTAGTCTACAGGATGATCACGAAGGCAACTGCATAATTCCAGCAAATCACTGTCCCTATCCAGTTGTTTTTATTTATTTGGTTGTCCAGAGCTAAATCACTTATTTTTATCCTTACAGGTCAAACATGACTTTTGCTATTGCGGTAGGCATCATTCACTATTTCTTGACCTTGCTCCAAGTGACCAACTATAGTTTAGGTGCTTGCAAAAATATTTGGCAGACAATAACTCAATTCAACAGGTCGTAAGAATCTGACATCGAAAGATTTGTGGATTCATGGAATAAGATTACCAAAAGCGGAGTAGAGTTTAATAATGATTTTATCAGTTCTACGTTCCAAGTAGATTGAAGCATTGGACAGCACTTTCGTTATAGCCTGATATTTCTTTATGAATGTCATTCGTTCAACCTTGCCCACTTTGTTTCACCTGCAAAACCATGTTTGTTTGTTGCTATTTTTTTTGTCTCCACGTAATGGTTTTCGACCTATTCTGGACATTAATTTTTCCGTTCCCTAAACAAACATTTGTTCCTCTTCTTCGGTTTTCGATTATTCCGTCTTTACTTTGCCGATCTAATCCATTAGTCCTTTGACGTGAAGCCGACACCACTATCGATTTTGATTAGTCCTTTTTTGCACATTTCTATCTTTACGTGGAGTTTATTGAGTTCAACCAACACCGAAAACAACAAAGTTGCCGTCACACTACATCATGTTGTGCGGTCTCAAATCAGTCGAGCACATCAAATGTGCCTGATGTTTATCATTAACTAGGGATGCTTTATTCAAACATATAATCGGAGCAATCTTCATTCATCGAAATGGACGGTATATTACCGCATTTTTAACAACGTTGGGTCGTTGACGGGTTTGAGGCCATTTTCTGAGTTTTGGCATGCATGTGATTGATGAATGTACAAATTGAAGCAGGAAAACAATTGGATATTCCATCCTTTTTTTACAAACGAGACACAAACATATATTTGTTTGTTTAAATTACTTACATTCTCTCTCTTCCCCCCACACATATATATGTATATGCACATACACAGCATATATAAGCAAGTGTCCGTATATATATATATATATATATATATATATATATATATATAGATAGATAGATAGATAGATAGATAGATAGATAGATAGATAGATAGATATAGAATGTGTGCATATTCACAATACATATGTATATAATTGTATGTATTTCTGTCATTACCTTTTAGATCTATTTTATGAATGTGTGCTCGTGTGCATTCACTTTTAAAAATAGAGGGAAATATCCTTTGGTGCATGAATCCTACCACACCTAAACTTCGTACATATTTTCATATATATTTTCATATATATTTTCATATATATATATATATATATATATATATATATATATATATATATGTGTGTGTGTGTGTGTGTGTGTGTGTGTGTGTGTGTGTGTGTGTGTATCAATTATGTATGTTTTCCGAGAGTAATAATGCCTGCAGAATACATGGATTACTTGCAGTATTTTGTACATATTTATATATGTATATTCATGTATTCAAGTGTTTATGCATATTTATTTCATAAAATTCCCCCTATTCACAATTTACATGGAGTATTTCCTCTTTTTTCCCCCTTGCATATTAGCTATCAGGAATGATTTGGTGGAAATACCTTTCTAATTTTCTTTAATTTTTCTTTATCATCGTTGCTGCCCAAGAATAATGATGTCGACCGAACAACGAAGACGTTATGACGATTTTTTTCCGTGTTTTCTAGGTTCGTATACAGTGCATTCCTTTTTAATAATTTCTCGTTGTTACGCGGTTGTTATGCGGCTAATGACAAATTTCGTGTTCTTCACAGCAAGTATTTATTTGAACCATTTACAAAAATATTTCACTTTGCTAATGTCTCAGTAAATTTGCCCAAGAATAGAGAAAATATATATTTTTTCTTTATGAAAAAAAAAAAAATATATATATATATATATATATATATTGACTCAATTTTGCCGATTATTGTTTGAAGTACACACGAACATATCATTCATAATAAAATATAAAGTTGGGATATGCCATCATATTGGTAAACGTTCGTGTCGCCCGACCTCCTTCTAGGGAGATACAATTTGGCATACTGTTCCACGATTCAGTTCTACATAGCTATGATTATCAATAGGGGGCGAATTAGTATGAAGGCAATAATAAAAATACATACATACACTCGCACATGCACGCATACACACACTCATGTATATATATATGTACATATATATACATATATATATAGAGAGAGAGACAGAGACAGAGACAGAGACTGAGAGACAGAGAGAGAGAGAGAGACAGACAGACTGACAGACAAACAGAGAGATGTAGATAGATAGATATAATTACATAACGTCCGAAAAGAGTACGTGCATTTCACCAGATAATTTGAAATCTTTTTTCTGATGTATTGTTCATACAAAAGATACATGATGTTCCTCGAAATTACATCTTTGTAGATACATTAATTTGAATAAATGATCATAGTGGTTATCAGGGACACACACACACACACACATATGTACATATATATAAAATGCTCTTCCATAGGAATAGAGCACTCTGGTGGATGGGGGATATAAGCAAACATAGAATATATTGTTTAAATTCAGCCTTACTGACCGTCTAGTTCCGTGGCTCAGCGGTAGGATACCGGCCTCCGGGTCTGAAGCAAAGGTTTACATCCTGCTTCGTGATACTGGATGGGATAATGGATTGTCTATAGCCACACTGAAGAGTTGTAATGCAACGAAACAGCTGTCTGTAGATGACAAAATAATATATACATATATATATATTCAGAATGACAGGGTGCCAAAAATGTATACCCAAATCGATATTAATTCAAATCTAAGAAAAAGTCTCAGCATATATCAAGTCGACGCACAACACAACAACAGTAAACCTAAGCTCAAGCGACAAATTATCTATCCAATAAGTGAGTTACTTCCCCTGCTTCTTGTTGGGTGACACTGAAAAAGTCCGAATTTCGGGAAAGCAAGAATGAGTTTAGCATAAGCTAACATTTCAAATTGAATACCCCACTAAACTGTTTTAATCGTCAAGTGAGCGATGCAGTAAAACTTCACCATCTACAATCAGTACCATATTCCCAATATTGTGCTCAGATTAGGATGGGGTGATGATTGCATGAAAGAAAGTAAGCAGAAGATGAGCCATACATCCGTAAAATGGTGGAAAGAGAGTGCGCACTTAATCATTATAGTTTTATTGCTAATGGAACGCCTTGCAAAGAGTTTTTCTTTTTAGAAATTGACAAATTTTGAGATTTTAATTGATATGAAGAACCTTAAATTGGAAATCGAAATCCTATTAGGAAAACTATGTGCTGCAAAA
Source organism: Thysanoteuthis rhombus (assembly GCA_963457665.1). Lineage (NCBI taxonomy): Eukaryota > Metazoa > Mollusca > Cephalopoda > Oegopsida > Thysanoteuthidae > Thysanoteuthis > Thysanoteuthis major. The sequence continues at coordinate 46,557,805 of OY735201.1, read as the reverse complement.
AAAGAAAAACGACTTTTAACCCCGAGAAAAAAATATATGTAAAAAAGTGATTGATTTTTTATTTCAAGGATCACTTTTGAAAAATTGAAAAAAAAACAAAACAAAACAAAAACTCTATATTCGAATGCATGTATTTTTGAGTCAGGATTTTATCCACATATTTCACAGAAAAAAAAATTTCTGCACAATAATGAAAATACGTGAAGTTC
>OY735201.1:46482596-46552596 GCA_963457665.1 Thysanoteuthis rhombus | reverse complement strand
ACATTTAGGAGAATATCCCAACATCACTAATATAATAATGACGGTGTAGAAACAAATTCAAACAGAATGCCGAAAAGACGAAAAGAAGTCGTCGACACCCCGACATAAGAAAAAAGTTCTTGATCCAAACCATAGAAGAGTCAATGCAAAAAGAGAGGAAACCATATCCATGCCCCGAGCAAGGATTAGAAAAGAGTTTAAGATTCAACTGAACATATTTTACAGCATATTGAACTTAAACATAACGGAGCTGTCCAGGAAAGCAGATTAGAAATACGGATCTCTCAATTACAGAGAGACGAAATATTATTGAAAATCGCACCACGAATGGACAGAACATAAGCAAGTCTATGGGACGTACCACAGAAGACAAAATGGGATATCTGCTGCAGTGGAAGAAATACATAAACCTGACCGGAGAAACAAGACAAAGGAGATGTACATAATGGACTTTTCAATACAAACTTAACCTCTCTTTCCGCACAAGAAAATTCTATCAAGATATCAATGGAGAAATGAGACATAAAATCAGATGCAGATGACCTCTGGAACGACATATGGTGCTGTCAAAAGTGACACGAGTCACGAGATAATACTGAAAGAGAACTCATATAGAAATAGAGGAGACAAAGAGAATATGATTCAATGAAACTGCACCCAAAAATAGTTTCCAAAAATACCCAACTGTAAAGCATCAGGGCCCGACGGGATCCACGAATATTGATCCAATGAATTCACTGTACTACATCATAGACTGATCCACCAATTTCAAACTTGTTTCGATCGAGGTGAAGTCACTGGATAACAAGAAACAGAACAAACCTCATACAATGCATGGATATTTAAAAAGGGAATCGAGCAAGCAACTATAGACCCATCATGTGCCTACAACAGTTGTGGAAAATTCTGTCTAGACAGAGAGCGGAGAGAATACATATTTCCATGGAAACAAATTGACACTGGAAAAAAATAACTTGCCCTACATTGACCAGATAATTCTAGAAGAAGTAAGAGAAGAAAAATGTTGCAATGGGATAGACTGATTGCAAAAAGAAAACATACTACATGATCCCACAACAGAATGCTCGAATGCTTCAAAATATTTGAGATTTGCAAATCAGGGCTGAGATTCATACCGAATTAAATGAACAACCAAACAGTAGGTTTTATAGTTGCAGAGGTGATTATAAAACGGGTATCTTCCTGCGAGAATCTCCCCACAACTATTTTTTACTGACCATGATCCAAATGAATAGTGAGGAACACATGGATCATATTCGTAGTAAAATACACACGATCATATTTTGGATGGACAGTGAATGAACTCGAAAGAATCGACTCGTGAACTGGGAAACTAATGACGAGACACAAGGTTTTGCACCCCAGAAACGTATATGCAAACATCCAGTGAAGATATTATGAAAAGCAATCGAAGCAATCCAATAAAAAATTTGAAAAAAAAAAAAGATAGCAAATGAAAGCATAACAAAAAAGACAACAAGGAAAGAATAATGGCAGCAGGAAATTCAAAAGACGGATACACTGGGAACTGTGCAAACGACTAGGATTCGAAATCTGAGAAGAGAACAGGAAATATGAGACTTGTGACCTCCAGCCGTCAGAAATGACCTAACAACTAGGATGAAGGAAGCACGTGTAAGTAAAGCAGGATGGATACAGCATAAACCACTGTGCTGCCTTTATATGTGATGACTCACAGAGGGTGGTTGGACACATGAGGAGATTTCAGCTATGAAACATCTTTTGGAGAGGTGTAAACCATAGAAACGCCATGACTGCGGGAATGCTGAGAGGAAGGCTGGAGACTTGCTGTCATTCAGTCCCCACCGTTGATCATCATGCATCAGGAAGACAGAAGGAATGAAAAAAGAAAGAAAGAATAGGAGAAAGAAAGATATTATCAATAGAAAAAAGAATGAAAGGAACAAAGGAAGAAATAACGAAAGGATGAGAAAAAGAAAGAAATGATAAATGAAAAAAATAATGATAGAAGGAAAAATGAATGAATGAAAGAAAGATGAAAAAGAACAAAAGAATATGGCTGAATATGAATTAAAAATGAATGAAGAAGTAAGTAAAATCAAGTGATGAAAGAGAAACAAGGGGAAAAAGGCATGAATATGTGAGTAATAGACAGATTTTGCAAATAAAAAAATATTGCTGGAGAAGATTCAATGAAAATATCTCAAAAGTGGAGAAAATTGAACAGAAAATTTGAAGGTAGACAAAAAACGGAAAAGTCGTAAGTAAAATACGAAAAAGCAAGAAGGAATAAAAAAAAATGAAATAAACAACATTCTTCTGGAAAGAGAAAACTACGTAATTACGAGAGAAAAAAAAACAGGATGAGCAGAAAGCGAAGGAAACAAATTACAATTTAAAACAACAACTTTCGACTCGTTCAGTGCTCTTAAATGTTGCAAGTGCCAAGGTTTTAGAAAAATGGACAATTTGAAGGCTGTGGAATTTACTATCCTCTGTCTCCATCGTTGTCATCATTCAAAACACCTCCAGAACACCACCATCATTACGACAGAAATGCCCATCCTCAATTGGCGCTAGGTAAGAACTTGTCTTAATAATCCGAGTATCAAATTCACGCGGGGAAGTAAACATCATTGTATAAGGAACTGTACCCATTCTTACACTTGCAGAGATGTTGAGCCCAAATTTAATCATATAGTTCAACTTTACCTATCTATCTAGAGTTGGAAACCGTAGAGTAGTAGTTATGTAGCTGGTCTAGCCATTGCATATGATATTGTTTATCACCATATACCTTATATATGATAAACGCTATGATGAATTAGTCTTAGCCAATTGAATATTCACTTAGAAATCCATCTATGATCGTACTATATATTAGGCGCATATATGGTTACAAGTCAAAAGGTCCAGATGCAAAAGGCCAAAATTTTAAATGCCTAGTTTATAAAATGCCTAATGCAAATGCGTCTAATGCAATAAGGTCCTGTAATGCAAACACACCCACTGAAAAAAGGGCCAATGCAGTAACGTTCATTTATACAAACATATCCAATGCAATGAGGTCCGATGCAAATAGACCTAATGCCCAAAGGGCCAATGCAAAAAGGGGCAATTTATACATGTATATATACATATAATAAACGTGCGTGATAAGTGTACATGTGCATATGTATCATGTATGCGTATATGTATAAATTGGCCCATTTTACATAGTTTCTTTGAGCGCTGGATCGATTTGCATTGGACCTCACTGCATTTTGACGTGTTTGCAGGAAATCTGTTGGATGACCTTGATTTATGTGAAACGTTCCATTCTTTTATTTGATTCAATTTGTCCACCTTCAATGACCAAGCGTATTTGATAGGACAGTTCTATTTCTACGTTTTGATTGTTGGGAGGAACTTTGATGATTGTTTAACCTCAATTTCCAATCTACCATAGATGCTCCAATATAGACATTTTTGCCTTTATATTTTCTTTTGTGGAAGATAAAATTGCTTGGTATAGGATGTTTTTTTTACTCAACAGCTATTGTTTGGAAAGCTTCCGTCTTTGTTTCTATAACAGCATTCAAGCACTGGTTGTTGGTTTGAGTTTTAAAATTTGTTTAGGATTTTTCTTTATTGTGATTAATTTCGTCTTATATGTTTACGACTCTAACGGATTTTTCAGAGAATAGTATATAAACATTTATAGATTAGATGTAAGGATAACTTGACGATATTATATTTAACTAATTTACTAAAGGGTGGATTAAACCACAAATTTATCTGGAGGTGGGGTTGGCGCCGCTATTTTGAGTTTTTTAGCGGTATCAAAACCATACTTTTGAGTGCATTATTCTAAATATCTTTGAACTTGTAAACATATTAATGTCAAACGAGTTTGTGGTGATTCTACTATTGTTGGATTTAGGTATTAGTTTAATGATAGTCGGTGGATGACAAACTTTGCAATTTGAATAAATTGGATATGAATTGCTTGGATTCGCAGGGCCTGTGATGCAGAATATCAATCGAGCCCGCACAATGGAATTCAGGGTGAAGCGCATTGTCTGCCAAATACTGTCTATGTGTTTATGACTACTCTCTGCTTTTCCCAACAGACATTAAATAAAACATTTTTGGAGAAGCCCAGACAAAACTAAATTTTTTTTCATCTTCAATATCCAAGAAATAAAATCTGTTGGGTTTAATTTCAAATACTGCGTCAAAACGGAAATTTCTAAAGTAATAATATCAATACTGAATATAATCCATCACTTTTCATAAATGGAACAAAATCGGAACACGTATCGGGTGTTTCCTCTCCCTGATCATAAGTGAATATTGCTCTGTACTTTATCATCAATATATTGAGCACTTCTAATGAAAACGATTTTATAAAATAATCGAATTTTAAAATTTCCACTGTACAACTATTTCATGAAAAATATTTTAGAATGAAGTTATGTACATAACATATTAACTTGACTCAATTTTAAATTTATCTGGCTTTTTATGAAATAAACCCACCACACATCACATATTGAATCTATAGACTACCCATTATCTCATCCAGTACTACAAGTAAGGATCGAAATCAGAGGCTGACATTTTATCCCAGCCGTACGCAGAACTGGACGGTCAGTAAGACTGAATTCAAGCGGTATATTTACTTACGCACAATTCCCCATCCACCAGCATGCTCTATTCCAGAGTTGGAAGAGCATTGCTATATAGCTTAAAATGAACGAGTTATCTTACTTAAAGAATGCTCAACCTTGAATAAGGAAGCTTTATATATATATATATATATATATATATATATATATATATTGAAACAACTTATTTACATGCACCAAGATCCTAAAATCAAGTTGAAATAGCTATGGGAAACACATTGGAATAACAATGATTGGAATGAAGATGACTTACATGAAATATAGTTGTTGGTACTTTGACTTTGACTTTGAAATGTAGTCGTTGGTACGTTGACTTATGAAATATCCTTTTCTGTAGTCGAGAAATTGAAAGTTTACATGACTGTATACATACATGATTACATAAAAAATACGCAGAAATGCATACATTTAGGGGCTGTTTGTCTCCTTTGGTAGACTCTTCAACAGTCAATGAGATTAGATTAAAAGGGAAAATTTGTAATTGATAAACAAGTACTATCGCTTAAACTGAGAGTCAGGCAACGTGTACAAGAGAGACCGATACTCAACATTAGATGGAGAGATCACGAGAGTGCTACATTCGAAGAACGTATATCATAGCATTTATTAGGAAACCCCAATAGCAATAGGCAGGCTATATTGGAAGAATATCAGACAACCAGTGAAGATCACCACTCACAAACTATCCATTTATGGAGATTTTGGGATTCACCTCCACTGGAGACCCCGGGGACATTATCTAATAGTCCCTCTTCCCCTTTAGCAACGCCTCTGCATGTACAGAAATAGATTGATATTCAGCCAGGTAAATATATCCATATGATACACACACATGAAGAAATATGGCCAAATTAAATAGGACCTTTCAGTTTCAGACGGAATTTTTCACTTGATGATATAAATGATTTAAGAATATTGTGTTTTGTAAATAAATGAATGGTGAACGTTAACAGATTTTAAAGTTCCGCTCTTGCAGGTGTTGCTTTCCTCTGATTGGAAATATCATTTTGTGGAATATCTGATTAGACTGCATCAAGTATAAGATTTTCTGGTCATTTCCATTATTTATCTATCCGAATAGCCCAGGCATGTTCAATTGAATTCGTGTCACAAAACTGACCCGCCAATGAATGTCGGTTAAGACCTTTTCAGGAATTCCATTTAGAAGTCTTTTCTGCACAATGGCGTTGAATTCTCTCTGGAAAGAATGCTGTTTTTATCCGAATAAGCAACTGTGATTTTGTGAAAGATTTCCCAATAAAAAAAAGGTACGCACGTTTCTAAATGAGTATCCATCAGACGCTTCGAAAATCTTGAATGCCTTGTGTTCTAATATCTCCTTACAACGGAAATTAGCCATGTTTGATAATAGGCTGCAGTTATATCAAACATAATTAGATTAAGCAATCTCCGAAACTATATTCGTTCGATATTGGAAAATTGTACAAATAGGGATTCCTTTGAAAAGATTATCGTGTACCGAAACCTCAGTGGTATAACCACAATCCCGATTGCAACTACCTTCTCGGCTAAAAATTGATGAGTTCAAGAAATGTTTTTCTTCTGATATCCCTTGCATAAAAAACGGAGTCCTTCTTGGTTTGAATTCACACTCCGCTTTCCAATCGTGGTTATTTTCAATCTCTTGTTTCATTGCACAAAGATACATTCCTGATGGCCAGGATCAAATGGATATACACACAGTGGTTTCCTTTTCTTCATTTATCTAAGATTACGTTTTTTTTTTAATTTAAGAGCGTTTTTTTCTGAATTACGATGCTCTTTCATGCTGGATGATTCCATTTTTTGATTGATCACCAAGATTCTCACTTTCAAAATATGACAATTCTTATGATTCTTGTGTACAAGACATGGGATAATAAGTGTTCAAATGGTTATTTCTCCTCGGTTTTATACTTAATCGAATGATCGTCAACGATTTCATATTTATCAAATTATAAATACAAGTAAAACTGATGCTCACCACATCTATCAAATGATTTTGTTCACATCTCTCTCTCTCTCTGTATATATATATATATATATATATATACACACACATATGTATATATATATATATATATATGCTTGTGTGTATGTATGTGAGTGTGTGTGTATACGTGTGTGTTGGTTCGTTCTTTGTTGATGAGTGAAGTATGGCCAAACTATTTGTAGTAAACTTATTAGCGCAGCCATGTTAATTAAGAGAGTAATTAGGCAGCTTGTTCGACCCAAACAAACACCACCAGCTCCGATCAATTGACACTGAACAATTTCTTCCATAATTCCAACAGCTCATTTCTTTCACCTGCCAAGTCCTGGCTCTAGACTAAATGAAATATGAATTCTTCAATACTTATTGATTTAAACTTTGGCTGTTTTCTTGATGTAATAATTCCATTATTTCATTCCAATTTCTTGTCCGTCCTCCATCTGTTTTTGAAACTTTTAATAACAATTCTGATAAATAGGTGGTAAGGTTCAAAACAAATTAGGTCGATATAAGACAAGGTGTCTTCTAGTAAGACTTCTTATCCTCAAAACTATTCATCATTGCGATGATGCCAATCAATAAACCTATGGAAATTTACGGAATTGCCTAAAAAAACTCTGCCACCTGATGTTTATGAATGACACGAACATTTAAAACAAAAATGAACTTGACGCCTTCTCGATCTTAGGCAATATCAGAATACAGTTTTGAATACAGAAACATGCATTGCTGATGATGCACTAGGGTAAGCAAGAAGCAGAAAAGAAAGAATTGAACTACCCAATCGGGAAATTATTTGGTCACCTAAAAGGAAAGAATATATCAAGAAATATCAGAAGCAGATACTATCAAGCTGAACGAGACGAAGAGCAAAGCCTACGATTTATACCTTGTGAAAACAAGGAAAACATCAGACATTAGTCTAATTACATAATCAAAAGAAAGAATACCTGGATAGTAAGTATTGTACAAGATCCAGGACCCTCCTTGAACTAGATGCAAAGGATTGACAAACTTGAATCACATAACACAGGATTTGTGGACCAAGCATGAATCTTTGCACTGAAGTGATGACATTGATAGACTTTGGAAAGTAAAGAGATTTGACTCATCAGAATTTTACGATTGAGTAGATTTTATTTGTGAACAACATCCTCAGGGCACAAGTCAGAGCAATGTGACGATAAGTAATCGAAGCAAGCGTGGAGGTAGAATAGTCATACAATTCAGGATAAAATTCAGTAGATTCCAAAACGAAAAGCCAGAAATGGGAAGGACAACTGAATGGATATTTCAGGAGACAAATTGATGTAAATACAGAGGAGACCAGAACAGCGAAAGTCAATACTTATTTATGGCAGCTGAGAACGATACCATGTGAACTAATAATAAATAGACACGGTACAACTAAACAGCAAATGATACAGCAAATGACATGGAAATAAAGATGAGATTGTCACTCAGCCGGAGAAAGAATACGATAGTAGGCATAATTTCAATGCGCGCAAAGCAGGAATCTAATTAAATGATATGAACTTCTTTAGTATGTCGATATTCAAACAGATCAAACAATCAAGGCCATAAAAGAAATTGTAGTCTAGAACATCTACCGAGGGCAACAAATATCTTAGGGACCCTCAAAAGAAGAAGAAATCAAGCAAAGAATTATCCTAGAATAGCAAGCCTTCTGTAGAGAAAGTTCAATCTTCAAGAACAAGAAAATCTCATTAATCATAAAAAGAAAAATATAAAACCAATGCAGTCTCCATATAGTCACCTATAAATGACTGACAAACTGAGAACCACGAATCGTGAACATGAGTGAATCATGCACAACATTACATGGAGAGACCACAAGACAGCACAATATATTAGGAAAAAAGGAGACAGCATAGAAACCATCAGGAAATCAAAATGGCAATGTTGCAAGAATGACAGAGAACCGATGGATATCATGATTTAAAACAACGATCACCAGAGACAAGATGCAGATCCACAGCCAACAGAATATGAAATGGTGAGACGAACTGGACAGGCTCAGAAAATAGTTGATCGGCGACACTCCTGATGAAAAGGTTTGGTAAGTCTTGGGGAAGTTTTTTGTCCAATGACGTGCGATTAAAGACTGAAGATGATGAATTGCGTATTTAAATATTGCAGCAGGCTACTGATTAAACAAGCTGAACAAGTATCTTGCAAGAGAAATGAAACGATTGTGGGACACAGAGACGAAATCTATGCCTATCATGATTTGCTCACCTGTAACAATCTCACTCATTTTGAAGTGGTTTGGAGAATTGAAACTTTGAGGAATAATCGAAACCATCGGATTAAAAGCATCGATAATAAATAAAATTATCTAGAATAGAGGGCATTTTAATGGAATTTGGAGGACATTTGCTGTTATTCAATTTTCTATCAAAGCTAACATTTACTACGGGTGTAAAAAAATCAATGTGTATGAACAATATCTATTATTATACGTGATATAATTAACAATAATAAAGATATTGAAGAAGGTATTGGAGACTTGAGAATGATTGCTGTCCCGCAGTCTCTGGTCTGAACATGTAAATGCATATATCAAAGCAAAAAATCCCAAACCCATAAAATCAGAAAATGTTTTTTGGCAAAGAAAAAGAGGAATCGGTTAACTACATGATAAGCTGATGTGGTGAACTTGCACAAAAAATTAGCAAACCAAGATAATCACTGCACTGGGGATCTAGTAATTGATTTCGGTCCGACCATTGGAATTATTTGTCTCAGGACGAACTGCAGGCTATCCACTACATCGAAATTGAGATCATCCACTATACCCAAGCTTGGAAACCAGATTTGATAGTCATCAACAAGAAAAGAAAAGGATGTGTCAGATATTGAATCTGAGTGTACCGAAATAAATACAGAATAAAGAGACTAAGTGGGAATCACCATCAGTCTTTTAACGTCCGTTGTTGGATATAGACCTTCCCAGGGATTCGCTACACTTCTCTATCATGGGCGTCGCAGAGCCTGTACTTTCTAAATTTGTCTCGCTCGTCACTCCATCTAATATTCTGCTGGCCTCAGTTGCGCATGTGATCTCTGGGGATCTATGTCGTGAGTCGCGATGTCCATCAGTTGTCCACCATTCTTGCAACGTGGCCAGTCCACTGCCATTTGAGCTTTTTAATGGATTCTATGATGTCCCCGACTCTTGTCTTTTCCCGGATGTACAGTCTTGTTGTCTCTCCATGTGAAGCACAGCATAATTCTTTTATATTCACGTTGTATGGTTCTCAATTTGCGGATCTGTCTCTTGGTTAGGTTTCATGTTTCAGCTCCATAAGTGACGATTGGAAGGATGCATTGGTTACACACCCTTCTTTTTAATAATCTAGAAACTGTGAAAAATGGAACATTACGATTAAAGTTGTGTCTGTTATAGACCTGATATCTCCAGACACTGACGCTGTTGGAAGCTGCAAGGTTACCAAGAACGTTGCTGGAGATTTGAGCGTTGCTGTCACTATATTTTCAATGATAATCATTAGAAATCCGGTGTGAGCATGCAATGACATGGAACAAAAACAAAAACGACCGTGATAATAATAATAATAATAATAATAATAATAATAATAATAATAATAATAATAATAATAATAATAATAATAATAATAATAATAATAATAATATCTGAAAGATAGAATTTGGCAAGAAACTATTGACCGACCAAAATTTTGCCTTTGAAAATAACATGAAGAATATACGTTTCAATGGAAAGAAGGGGACTTTTACAAGATGTACAAAAAGGATGCAGAAAAGGAACATAAAATAATATCTCCTCTGCATTGAGCAGATGACCCCGAGAGAAGTAATAAAAATAAGAAAAGACGTAACAGTTGGATGGATTGATTACAAAAACGCATACGACATGATCCTACATATATTGATACACAAAGGCCTCAGGATATTCAAGATTAGCGAATCAGTGTTGAGAATCATAGCCAACTCTATGAAAAACTGCAAAGTGCAATTGACAGCTGACGGAGAAAAGCTAGCTGAAGTAAATATAAAAAGAGTTTTTTTTCAGGAGACTCTTTGTCTCCACTGTTATTTGTCATAGCTATGATACCACTGAACTGAATCTTAAAAAAGGGACAGGATATCGATTCTGAAAAGCGGAGGAGGGAAAAAGCAACCAACTCATTTGCATGGATGACATAAAAATGTAAGGGAACAGGAAGAACTGTAAATGTCCATCAAAAACATTTTTTAAAAAACTACTGCAACGACATCAGAATGGAGTTCGGAAGATAAACTGTGTAGTAGTAGTAAGGCAAAGGGGGAGGCTGATGATGATGGAAGGAATCGACTCACTGGATAACAAAATAACTCGAATGTGTTTCAATAAGATAACAGGAAATGAAGGGAAAAATAAATACCTTTCAAGAAAACACGAAAATATTATGAATCAAACTATTTAGCATGAATATGATACGAGGGATGTACACGCGATTAGTATCGATTGTGAAATATTCAGGATGATTTCTTGGATGGGCAAATCAATACACCTGTGGTGTAGAAAACTCATGACAATGTATAATATTCTACGCTCGCGAGAGAACACAGACATATTATATGCAAAGAAGAAAGAAGGTGGTGGAGGATTCAACAGGGAAGAGGACTGAGTCAAAACGACCAAAATGGAATTAGAAAAATGTACGCGATTAAAATATTATGAAAAGCACTCGAAAAGGGTCAATAAACAATCTAAATGTAACAATAGATGGAGGAGCAAAGTGCATAAGAGAGAGAAAAAAGAAATGGTTGGAACAGGAAAAGAAACTTCACAGAGAATTCAAAAGACAAATAGAAAACATTGCAGACGAACGATCATGGACACCAAAGTTTGAAGAGAGAGATATGATCCTTCATCTTGGCAGCCCATAACAAGAACATAAGGCCACATTAGGTCAAAGCTGGGATCAAGAGAAGCCAGAAAAGCTGCAAAGGGCTTACTCTTTGGAAAACAAAAGGATACAATAAACTGCAACGACAAGAACGACAGAGTAACAACAGTCATGCACTAGGAATTGTGCAAGCAAATTGAGTTGGGCCATGCAGATAAGTTGTACCAGCACACTCCAGAGATTGTACTGGAGAGCAGGTCAAATACTCTGGAATCCTGACTTTCAAGCCAACCAACGTATTATAGCCAGAAAACTGGATTTGGTAATCGTGGATCGTCAATCTGTCGAATCGTAGACGTGGCTGTACCTGTGGTTCACAGTATCAATTTAAAAGAAAGCAAGATGAGTAATCATGTTATCGGAGAAATTTTTGAGTTAACCAATTGGATATTCTGGAAAGACCTACAATAATTAAGATTATCATGGTTTAGTTGCAAAAATATTTTAACGTCATTCTTTAAAAAGGCAAATTTTCGCTGTGGTGGTCTCAAGTGAATGATTTCTCCAAATATTGGTATATCATCATTGGAAAGGGAACTTCTTGCTGAGTAAAGTATCCAGGAGAATTATTCATCTCAGAGGACCCTATTCCTATATATTTTCAATCAAATGGGTAACATCCGAACTGCACCTTCATACAACTATGTTCACTCAATTGGCTGTGAATTGTCTTGTCTTTTACCTTCGTGATTATCGCTGGTTCGTTCAGTGACTTCTCTTGTTGCTGATTGGGCTCAGTTGCAGCTCACCTTTTCTCTCATCTGTTTCCCCTCTCCGTGGCAAAGGACAAACTAATTTGCATTTCATAACATAATGAGAAATGGAAAAAATGAAGGGAATTTAATAAGCTGTTGTTGTTTTTTTTCTTCTTTTTCTTTCCTTTCCGTTTTTGCAACATTTCAGCTGGAGTTATAGGTGCTTGCTTGTTTGTAGATTTGAAAAAGAGCGCAAAAAGCGATGTGACAACTTTTTCCCCTCGATGTTAGTTGCATATTATCTAACAATCCTTGCACCCCAATCCCAATTCTTAAGGGGTGTAAGGTTGACGCGAGTGTCTATCACTAAGCCTTTGTTATAACTACAAACATATCCCTATTCCAATTGTCAAACCAGGTCCTGGATGACATTCTTTGACCTGTCATCTGTTATACCCCTAGCATTTGGTTACGCTTCAACCTGGAATTTTTTCTCCTAAAAGACCCATTGCTCACCCAACTTCAACTTACTTATGATCAAGAATATTGAAAGGAGTACTTCAATGTTAAACATGCACAATTTATTCCCATTCTACATCGTCACTATCTCCACACATCAATATTTCCCAAATGTCTCAATGAATCTCGTGGAAGTGAGGCCAATAAGCAGCGAAAGAAGTCTTGCACTTCTAGGGTGGACCCATGCATGAATATATTCCTACATCCAGGCTAGCTCTCTCCTATATCTCCAACGGTTCACCATCTGTCTACACAATATTTTCAAAAAGTTTTCAGTGAATGTCAAAGAAATATTGTGGGATGGTGAAGATTTGTCCACACAGTTGTTTCCTTAAGACATTCATACTCACTGAAAGTCTCAATAAAATATCCAGTCGTTTTCATATTAACTCAAAAATTCATACAAGACTATACATCACCTCAACTAATGATAATGGGGTATTGTTAAAACTATTCGTTATCCTAATCAAAAATATATAATGACATATTTAATTCCAATCGCTGTTTTTTTATAATAGATGAAATCAATGTTTTGTTTTTTTTTGGTGAAGAAAACGAAAAGAATGTGACGGGCATTTTTCATTGAATTCAACAGATTGTTTATATAAGTATGACCGATTCGTACGCTTTGTAATGTACAGCGAAGTGGAAACCGTTTGTTTTTTGTTTTTTTTTAATCATGTATCTGTCTGTCAATTTGCAAGGACGTTGATATGTACTTGCTTGTATCTGTCAGTATTACTTTTTACTACAGAGGATATAACCCCAGAAAACGAAATGCTCATGTGCACACTGTACTTTTGAATCAATATTGTTGCCAAGTCAAAGGTTGTCTTCTCACTCCAAAGAGAGGTGACGAAGCCAACACTTGCCAGAAAGATTAAAAGCCTTGCCCATCAGGCAATGTGATATTATAGCCATTTATCCTTAGGTAGACTCACATTCCCTTCTCTTATTTCGATTATTTCCCCGTAAGAATTATATTCCAGTGTATAAGATTCCGAAAGCCCCTGGGTCTAGATCAAAATTCATACTTAAACCTTACCCGGGGTCGGAAATAATATATTTATATTTGCTTGCCGACATATTAACAGCATCTTAGGAACATTCATTTCTACAAATATACACTTACTCATATGTATTTATCTATTGTCCTGACAACGTTATGGAATGCAAATTATAGAGCAGTAAATTGGAATCAAGCTGTCAATAATGGTTTTATTTTCAGGGGTACACCACAATTTGTAGATCATCACCAACTATAGGCGCCAAACAGAAAATTTTTATGCTGCCTTATAAAATTTCTGAAACACTCTGTATATAAATATTCATGATTTTGAGAAACCATGGGTACAGCACAGCTGTAAAGATACAGTTATTTATAGAAAAAAAAACTCTGATAGCAACAATGTGGCCAATGAAATGTAAATCATGTAGATATATCCTTGAACAACGTTTCTGCTGAGTCTAAGGATATTTACTCTATTGAAGGTACCTGCATCATAGAATGTACTCTAAAGAAGAATGATATTTTAAAAAAATATTGGATAGGGGAAACATAGTATGACTAGAACGGAAAAAAGTTGTTTAGTTGGTGTAATATTTATTCATATTACATTATTAATCAGCGACGAACCCTTTGGTGAACTTCAGCTGCGTATTGAAGGAATCCTTTTCTGAGCATTTTGGGATTTTTGTGATTTTCTCCTTCTAACAATAACCAGTATTAAAGCCAGGTATTGGATAGGCTTTTGATCTCTCATCACGTTGGAATCTTGTATTCTGTTTGGTGTAGGCAATATTGTTTGACGCACACGTAGGTGCACACACACACACACACATATATTTATATATAGAGAGAGATACATAGATATTTATTAAGGCTCCATTATTCAGGGTTGAGCACTCTTCAAGTAAGATATCTCTTTCATTATAAGCTTGTGCAATACTTTTCCAACACTTGAATAGAGCACTGTGGTAGATGGAGGATGATACGTAAGTAAATATATTGCTTAAATTCAGTCTTACTGACCGTATAGTTCTGCATAAGGCAGAGGTAAAATGCCAGCCTCTGGGTCTGCAACGAAGGTTTCGATCCTACCTCGTGCTACTGGATGGGATAATGGATAGTGTACAGCCACATTGAAGAGTTGTAATACAACGAAACAGCTGTCTGTGGATGATTCAATTCTTTAATCATATATATATATATATATATATATATATATATATATATATATGACTAACACCTTACCACTGAAATGTATCAAGTCACGTCAAAAAATTATAAATTGATCTTCGTCAAACATATTTGAGGATGATTCTCTGAGAAAGATCTGGATTCATTCATTTAATAATTGCTAATCCACTCATATTGAAATTGTTAGTTAATTAGTTAATTCTATTTATGTGGTCCTTCACTCTAACTTTCATTGTTCCTTCTGAATACTAAAGAACTAGAATTCACTTTAACCTTATAAGTTCATGGAAGAGAGAAAGCTGTGTTACCTAAAGTTGTCCACCTGATTCATACCTGGGTTGTTTAACTACGAAAATGGCACCGAAATATTACATAAAGCCTCACTCATCTCCAGAAAAAAAATCTCAAAAGAAACACAGATAGATTTTTTAAAAATCCTGTAATTGTTTTATACTGTCTCTGAGTCTATGTTTAAATATGTATTTTACACCTTTTTCTCTGATATTTATTATAAAACCCCGAATCACTGTTGTCAATGTCCGTCGTTTTGTTTTACTCTCAGAACACGCAATATTGAACCACAGAAATAAGTGGATTTTTCGCCATCATTTCTAGAACTTGTGAATTCTTGGGACGGATGAATGAACATGACAACATCCGAGGAAATAAAAAAATTGTTACACACAAAATACATGCCCACGTCCATACACACATATCCATACACACACACACACACACATACACACACACACACACACTTTTACACGTGCCGAAAGAAAAAAAGTGGGATAGATTTATTTTTAAAGTGAGCGAGAGGTTTGGGGATAGAAAGAGAGAAGCATCCATAACATTAAAACATATTCAGTTGAGTTGTTTGCTACTATTTGTTGAGTGGTATAATTCAACATATCATAACGATTGTTTATTTTTTGGTTAAAGCGTCACGATTGTCAGATGCATTGATACATATAATTGGAAAAAAAAGATATTCGACCATTGGTCCTGAACCAAGTCAATACAAGAAGTAATCACAGAATGATAAGACATGAAATTCAAATTAATACGAGGGGAGAGCACGGGAACATGTTCCGTACAAAACAGCAACCATTTTCCGGACAAAATGATAGCAATGGATCCTTTTAGCTAGAACTGAAAACAGGTATGAACTTATCACCGAACCAGATGAGAACAGCAACGAGTATCAACAACGACTTTTCTGATAGAAGCTGTTAACATAATTGAGTCAAAGTGCAAACGAACGGTCAGTAAATTCGCAAAAGAAACCAAGAATCTCGTGGAAAAATGCAAAAATCTCAAGACACTAACAACAACAAGAGAAGAGATTGAATTAAACAAAACCATCAAAAGAAACGGAAAGAAGATAAAAGAAGATGCAGAATAGCAGTCAGCAAAAGAATTCTCGAAATATGTCGGGGCTTCAAAATTATAAAATGGAGACTCAACAACAAATAGGGATTGAATCGTTGAAGACAGCCAAGAACTTTACAAAGACTTCAATTACTCCAAACAAGGGACACAAGACAAAGAAGAGGATATACAAGTTACAAGTAACCAGTTCGAAGATTTCCGTGAAGTTATTCCGTGTGAAGTGAAACAAGCCATCAAACGGACGGAAAAAGGAAAGGCCCTTGGACCCGATAACATCAGCATATTCAACTTATACTTAAGACAATGTAAAGTCCCAGACAACTTGAACCCTGTAATCACAATGCTATTGCATGAGAAAGAGATCTCGAAACTTCTAAACAACTGCAGGCCAATAAGCCAAATCAACAGCATCTACAATTTCATTTTTATCCAGGTGATCAACTGAATCACCAAAATGCTTGATGAAAGACTACCACGGAAACAGGCCGTATTCAGAAGAATAACTCAACCATTGAATATCTCCATTCAGTAAATAAACAAAGCGAGAACAGCGAAATATACACAATCACTCGCTGTAGCTTTTGTTGACTTTAAGGAGGCCTTTTGATTCCGTAGAAATCCCTGAGGTCATCGATGCTATTATGCAACAAGGTGTACACCACGTATATGTCAGAGTCTTGCAACATGTATACTGATACTGCAGTTCATTTGTAAGGCTACATAAAAACTTTGAGCCCTTTCAGCTCGAAAATTGAATAGATGACATTCTACCAGAGCCAGTTGGAACCGTCAGTTAGACTGCAACTAAGGATAAATCGTAGCAGTCATCAATGAAATATGAGCTGTTCTCACAACTCTACATTAGCTGTCAAACGAGAGATGAAAACTTAGACGAATTCTTTCAGCATGAGAACCTATCAGTCATCGGCACTCTGCAATGGAGGAAGAATACGGCTTGAGATCAAGTGACCTGCTAACATCCAGACTAAAGTCCTTTGTGCTAACTGCAGTTTCTGACGAAGCTGCTATCATCCAAGTGAAGCCAACGGATGCCGAAACATTTGCTGAATATACCGAGCATGTATTAATTCCATGTATCTGCGCTGTGTGTCACGTTTAGACTTCGTTTGAGATACGTACGTGGATGACATCTTGAAAGACACAGCCTGGGCTAAGCATGGAAAGAGTGTAAGGAAAGATGTGGTTGGAAAGTTTGCCATACCAGGAAGCCGGTAGAACTTTTCGTCGATTGACAGAACTATGCAATTTCCTGTCCAATGTCCCCCTCTGGGTGTTCTGTGGTGAAGAGTAGGAAGCTGCCCCCATAGATGGAAAGGGCGTGCTCTGCACAAATCTACTACAGGATCTCCAAAACCTTAGCCATGAAGAAACTGATAGTCGTATGCCTAATGCGTGTATTCTACGCAGCACAGTATGGTCACCGCTATGTACTCATTCGCACTGTTGATATGTTGTGATCTTGGCTGTGTATGCCATGAGTATATTACTTGTTGGATGTAAACTGTGGCAAGCAGATTGCCCATTAAATGGATGAGTGTACCAGATCAAATATTGTGTATGATATGATTTTACGCCTACATCCGAAGTTAAGATAATTCAAACTATAAATTCAACATATCCAAATCACCAGACTGTAACATCTGCTCAAGGTAATTCAGCTTTCCTACTAAGTGTGGGGTCATGCAAGTGGATAAATCAAATAATGCTATTTGGTGATAGTTACACTTTCTATGTTGAAGTTAAGAAAAATATATTCCATATTGCAACGTTTGATATGAAAGTAGATTTGTCAAATTATGATTGATTGATGTAAAACCCTTCACTCCATAAATGTCTCAGATTTTACAGATTGAAGAGGGGATTGCTGAAATTACGGCCAGGGGAATTTGAAAGAATCGCCTTTGGGGGCAGGGGGCCTTGACGACCTTGACAATGAACCGAAGCTCTGCTGGTTTGCTGATCATCTAGCAACTGAATGACTGGAGAACGACTGTTTTGTGAAGAAGACTTAATATAAAAGTTTGTGTATTTGAAAAATAGATACTTTGAAAAACTTCTTACAACCAAACGTTCCCTTTTTTAATGGTGAATTTGTCTGTGACTGAACCAGCTTAACTCAACCATCCTCATAAAGATCCCTTCCGTGGATCTCTGAGTACACGGCATGGGCGTAGAATGATTTGGCAGAGTGAGATCTGTTTGAACGAGTTTGGAACCATGTCATAGTGCTATCAATGTCCTGTGCTTTAACAAGCTGTAACAATATGTTCAGTTTCTCCGGGCGTCAAAACGAGACAACATGGTCAGCATGAAAGTCACTGTCGGAACTAATAAATGTACAACCGATTCTGGCAAATGGACCAAAGGAAATCTCAGATTATGCAAAGAATATTATCAATAGGTTTGTCATTCTTTCGTTGGACACAAATATCACCTGCTCAATGTGAACCATGCAAGTAAGGAAGGTTTTCCTACAAAAGAAAATCTCGGTGTACCAAATCCTGCCTACCCTAGCAGCTCTGGTGGAGTGTGTTAAGAGAGCAGTGTACCAGGGGTCGCTAACGTCTGAGGGAAGACACTGGTACCGGACCCTGAGCTGCCATCACCGAACTGACTAGGGATGGGTGAAGAGAGAAGGAATGTATGAGCCTCACTAGAAGCCACAAACATCTAAATCCTGGCGCGAGCTGATCTCTCCTGACTGCAAGAGTGGTTGCAAGGAAAGCTACAGACGCAAGAGAGCTTCACTTCAATGCAAAGGCTTCTGTTTCTGTGAAAGAAAACTTTGCCAACGTGCGCAAAAATCTCTCATCTACAGGAAAATTTGCCGTGCCATGCCATGGTTCACAGCAAGTTGCCGTGATGAACAATTAAAATGATCAGGATTAGTTCATGAAATACTTTAGATAGTATCCAGAAATCACACTGGTCGTTTAAACTATATTACAAATGACACAGTTAATGGCATAAGTACATTCAGCGAACATTCTCATATGGTCTATGCTGAAACGTTGTTATACTCGCTGCTGCTAAGGTTTAAACAGTTTTTATCATAACATATAGAGACAATTTTACCATTTACTCTATTCTTAGACTAGAGTTTGACAATAATAATGGTGCTGAAAACATGCTAACAGTAACTTTTGTTGGCCCAAATCTTCTCAATCAGTAGCAGCCGACAGCCATTTTGAAAATAACTGACGTTGCCATCAGAATGCCAATCAGCAATGACACAATATTCAGATTAAGCTATGAGCGCACTAGAGTTAATTCTTTCAGCACAAATAGATCATTAGGTTAGGTATGCTACTTCAATATTGGCATAAACTCAAATATTAATAAATAGGGTAGTAATGATGGAAATTTAACAAAGTATTCTAAAATAATCGTAACTGTGTGTTGATAGTTGTTTACTAAGCTTTGCATTGTTTTTGCTCAAGGCCACAAGTCTTGAAACCCAACGGGGATCGAACTCACTGTTCAGTAGTAATGAGATAACAGCTAGCTAACCATTACAACATGGTGAGGCATTCCCATGAGTTTACATTGTATACAAATCCAACTTAAAAGAATTTCATAATGCTTATGATAAATGATAATAGAGTGATAACAATAACTCATTTACCTCCAATGAAAAAAATGAACACGCTTGAAAAAGGCTATTTAACTGAATTAAAATCTGTGCTCATCAGTAAAATTGATTCGATACCCATCACTATCTTCATCGTATGAAAACACCAAAGGTCGAGTAAGTTCCAAGGGTATTTTCTGGAAGTTTCCTGGGTAATCTGGAGCTGGGCGATAATACCTGATTCTGGGATGGGAAATCGAGCATCAAAGGATATTTCAAGCTCACAAGGATCACAATTTGCTCTATGTGGGAGGATACAATGTTTGTATATGCTCCTTTTGGGGGCTAAGAGGATTTTCTAGTTTTTTGGAGCTTGCTCTTCCGAAGACTTGTCATCCTAGAATGATTATTAGCTTGATTTCTTCTCCTTTTACGGATTTCATAGAGATTTGTTGTCCTACTTAGATGTAGTGGTCTACAACTTTCATTTTGATTGTTTTATGCTTGTCTTCAACGTATTTTTCACACATGATATTTGTCTGAAGTTCATGTAAAGAACCACTTTCTTGCTTTCATCATTCTGTAGTTAGAGGTCTGAAAATTTGTGGTCAATAAGGTATTTGTTGTGTATTCTGATCCTTATACTTTCCTAGTCATGGTTTTGGAAGATCGTCTCGGGGCAGGCAGTAAAAAGTTCAGATGAGCTGGTGCCACCTTGTCTTGCCCCAATACAAAGCTGGAAGGGCTCCAAGTCTTTATGTAGACTGATAATGGAGCTGCTGTGATGTTATATATGTCGCCAGATTCCGACATATACTGAGACTACACCATATAGAGTGACAGCATCAATGACTTTGAAAATTTCCCTGAGTCAAATGCTTTTTTGATGTCGACAAATGTTACAGTCAGTGGAACTTTAAAATTCTGCTGATTTTCTTTGTTGATTTATCGAATGGAGATGGTCAATGGTTGAGTAGCTTTTTCTAAAGCCAGTTTGTTCCTGTTGTTGGTTTTCATCATGCAGAAACATGGAATTTAGCCAAGAGACTGACCCAGAAACTGAGGACCATGCAATCGTGCGCATGAAAGAATTGTATTCAGCATCACATGGAGAGATTACAAGAGAGTACAGTATGTTAGAGGAAAACAGGAATACGATATATCATAGAAACCATCAGAAAACTCTCGTGTTAATGGGCTGGTCATGTTGTAAGAATGGCAGACAACCACTGGATATCCAGACTAACACCCTGGATGCCAGATATCCAAAGCAAAACCTTGATCGGCAGAATTTAAGATGACTAGACAAACTAAACAAGTTCTAAAATTATTGACTCCGTGACGCCCATGATAGAGAGGTCTGGCGTTTTTTTGTTTTTTTTATTAAGCTCTATGCCCAACGACGATCGCTAAAAGACAGATAATGATGAAAATCGCATCCGTGTTTGTGTTTGTCTCTCTAGCTAGCTTCATACACACACACACACACACATATATATATATATATATGTGTGTGTGTGTGTGTGTATGTGTGTGTGTGTGTGTGTGCATGTGTATATGCGAGTGTGTACGTGCATGTGTGCATTTATAAGAGGTGGGGAGGTATAGAGAGTGACTTTCTATCTTCGCACCAGTCTCATCAGCTAATTTGAAAGCACTCTTGATAAAAGTGCGCAATCTCTAGATTGCTACCAGTGTTGGGTGCGGCAATGCTAATTCATTTTAAATACTCTGCCCTTCTTTTGCGTTATTGTCAAAGAAGGTTGATACATACCACCAACCTCCGATGGTTGATTGGATAAAAAATCGTGATAACAAACGCTCAGATTACTTACACCACCATTATTCTTATCATTAGCCGCCTTCTCCCCTCGTGTGACATCATACAAATCGAGTGTCCCGTTTGAACTTGCGTGTGCAAATAAGCATGTATGTGAGTGAGTGTTCCTGTGTGTCTAACTACGCAATTACATATTCAATAGGCGGCACAATTTAAATTCCTAATGATTCTAATTGAAAGAGATGGGTTCATCCAAGGGGTTAATACTCTATCAATATGCCTGGGACTCTTATCTGATTATCTGTCTGTTCCGGGCGAGCAGAATTTAACAATATCATTACGTGCAGCCACTGTCTGGATATCTAGATGCATAATCAACACACGACAAAGGCGCTTTCTGTAATTTACTGCAGGGGCAGTGCTCAGCAGAACAGGGCCTGATGAAAGTGTTGGATGGTGTAGCTGGACAAGAGAGGAAAATAGCATGCACCCGGAGAGGAAGTAACGGGAGGACGAAGACGAGACAAAGGATTACTTGGGTGAGACCATTCAATGGTATATGGGCATTGATAGAGGGTGTCTGGTAACAAAGCCAAATAGTCAGGCTACTGATGTCAGAGTTAGGGTGAGGTGATGCTGTCCTGCATTTTTTCCCCAAGAGAACATTTCAAGATAGTGACGCTGAAGTGGTAAAACTAAAGTTGATGTGATGACATTATGACATATTTTTCGTTATAGAAATATCAAAAACATCAAGTATATATATATATATACATATATATATATATATATATATATATATATATATATATATATATATATATATATATATATATATATATATATATATATATATATATATATATATGTAT
The DNA here is from genome assembly GCA_963457665.1 of Thysanoteuthis rhombus. Lineage (NCBI taxonomy): Eukaryota > Metazoa > Mollusca > Cephalopoda > Oegopsida > Thysanoteuthidae > Thysanoteuthis > Thysanoteuthis major. The sequence continues at coordinate 46,529,928 of OY735201.1, read as the reverse complement.
ATATAATCAGCGTAATGATGCTACGGATATTGTTGATACGAACAACTGATTCAAGCAGCATTAAAGTATTTAGAGATTAATTTCCATAAGTATCAAGTTTCCTCTTTTGGGTAAATGAGCCAATGATTGATAGGGTTCTACAACCTAAGACTGGAAGTTTTAACCGTGCATTTCCACGAGTCATTAAAAAGTATGACAATTACTTTTGTCATACAATAGGCTTTGCATCTTTAATAAATAATCTTTCAAGAAATATTGTAATGTGCGTCCATGCAAAGTTGTCTCCCTTCTAAGCTGAAGTTATGCACCAAGTTGACATTGACTTTTTTTTCATTCTACATTTTCTGTTATTCCACATTTCGGTAAACATCAATCCCTTTACTTGTTGGTTCACTTCTTATTACAGTGATATATTTTTTTGCTTATCTATTCATTTCTTGAATAACGTCTCTTTTCAAACATTAGTTCTTCACTACATTCACTTTTCCGTTCCCTGTTCATCGGAAGAAAATATCTGAATGATTGCTCAAATAAGTTGAGTCTTTGAGTTGATACTCATAAGTCTGCAAATGAAAACCTCACCTAACCACTATTTAGAACACTAGCCTCTTCCGCTGAATCGATCATTTTAGTATCTTTTCTGCAAAAAATTGTCCAATAAAATTTTAGTACAGGCAGTATTTGCTCTTCAAAGTTTGGTTCGCAACACTTTTTTTGGTTTCCTGGAAAAGAGCGAAAGTAACGTTCAGCTTTTGATTTTTAGCGAGCCATTATAGAAGCAGTGCACACATTCTCATCCCTGTCTCCAGTACTTCCCCCATCATCACCATCTTGATCATTTTGGGTATCTGGCAACGCTCGAAGACTTTCCCATATGAATTAATGGCAATTGCTTTTTCACGTCATTTCAGCCAACCAAATGCTTATATAGGAACACTCAACTTTTGGATAGCAACGGGTTGGGGATCTGGATATCGGTGAATTTCCTTCCCAATGATCCACTAGATTCATATAAATAGAAAGTGTGACTAAAGCATACTACTTGAATTCAAATATACGCAGGCAAACAAGCTTTAAGTTCGGTGTGTTTACTATGAAAATAAGATGAAGAATTACGTTAAAAAAATCTTACGCTCTTTCGGAGAGAGATTTTGAAAAAAAAAAACAAACTTCAATGATTCAATGATCCTAATGCGAAAGAGATTTTTTTTTCAGTTTAGTGCCATTATTCGCTTGCCAATGAGAGTCATAACGATTAAATACAAGTATTCTTTCTTTCATAAAAGTAATATTACAAATCTTCTGTAAAGATCATAATCATATTTGTCAAAGAAACAATGGATGAATACAGATAATATCTTTAAACATTTGTATACCAACCGCATGAATGTAAGTATGTGTTTTTTATATGCATATAAGCAAGATTGTGGGCGAAAATGAATACACATACACATTCAACTAGAGACAGAGACGGGTGAATATATACCTATATCAACGTTTGCAGGTCTATATTTCGCTTGCAGAATGCATATATACATACCCTCATATAAACACACACAAACATGCACACACACGCACCCACACGCATATGTATGTGTAACTGGTGCTGAGAGGTTCGTTCAAGTTGACGAGAGGCCATTGTAAATGTCTTCTTGTAAATGCACAACATATTTTTTTGTATTCACATGCCATAAAGCTCGTAATGTTTCTGTTCTTTTTCACACAGCTCTGTTCTCGTCTCTTCCAGGCTTGGCCTCCGTGCCTCTTCACCTCAAACGTTTCGAATAAAATAGCAAAAGCTATTTTATTAATTCTTCGTGACTTGAGTCTAGGAATCATGAATGGTGGTAGGTAATTTGATTCCGACGACATTTTTATTCGATTTCATAATGTAACTAATAAACACCTGAAGCTGTTCGCTTGGCTGTAATTTGATATGCTGTCAATGTGTGTGCGTGTTACCTTTTAAATCAATTTGAATGATATGAACATGTGTTTAAGTAAGCGATGTGTGCTTCATGCTTGACGCTTCCTTTCTCACCAGTGAATGCATGTAACTGTGTGTGCGATACATTTTATCACGGTGGTGTATAACAGACACACTAGAATTCAAGATGGCGATTGCTCCTTTATCATTGCGTATACAGACGTCTATACAGAGCTAAGAAAGCATATACGCACTATAAATATTCATGTACATATAAATTTGTGTCGGGATCGGTTCGAAAAGAGACGCAGAGAGACAGAGAGAACTAAGGGATAAAAGTTAGATATCAGGATACAGAAGCAACAAACGAATTCAAGTTATGTTTACTGGGTTCTAGTGTCATTCCATACTAATGTGTTCTTAAAATCTTCTAGGTTTTTATACACTTATAGTAATAATCATAAAGCGCATTCAAATGTCAAGAACAGTTGAGATCTCCCACAAATATCTTGTAATAAACAGAGAAAGACTCCATAGGAAGTTCTGCTCGTAATGGCGCGAGTAAATAAATGTCTGCACATATCAATTTTTCATCAAATTATGTATGTATGAGTGCATATAAAAAAAACCTTGTTCATCTCTGTTTGAGAGAGCAGAAGTTTTATATGCTGTATATTTTATGCAAGAAAAACACAACTACTAGTTATAAGGTGACAAAAGCCAAAGTTACTTTGTTCTGTTTTCGTTGTTATTTCATCGGGTCTAACGACGAGATATATTTTGGTAGAATCGTGATGTAGAGAATTTAAGGCAAAATCATGCATTGTATATAACGTATTTTTTCTACCAAATACGAATCGATACTTTGATATTTCAATGAAAATTTCAGGTTCACTCGGAATAAACTTGCTGCTCATTTGATTCGAGTATAAATGTATACTCAATAAAATTAGTCATGCTTACGCATCGGACAGAATACCACAATTCGGAGACAAAACTCCTAAGTTTTTATCGAAATTAGCAAAAGAATAACCGGTCGGTGCCAAGGGGATAGGAAACGCAGAAAAACAAAAAAGCCAGACACAAAATAGAAGGCTGATATAGAAAGGGCCTCCAGTAACGCAGGGCAAAGGTTAGAGTAATCGTGGTCGACATGGGAAGAGCAGTGGACTCATAATGGCTGATAATGATTTATAGAAAAGCTGCTTCGTGTGATTTCTATGAGATAGATTCTTTTATAAATGCATAGCAATAAGCAATTTTGCATTGACGTTTTCACACTGTGAACAATAATCTTTTGATAACATTATCTGAGATTATCAGACACGTTTTTCCCCAGTATGCATGCATATGTGTGATGTTTGTCTACACGTCAAACAGTCGATCTCTTTGAATCTATCTATCCGTCTCTTTTCTAAGGCTACATTTTCTCTAGGCTACATTTTATTTTTTCAGTTTGTCTGTCCTGATGCAATTCAGTAGAAGATAAAAAAAAAAAACAAATCTTGAAAAGTTATTCTTACGTGCTAAAGGTCATTGATCAGGCACCGACAATTCAGCACGGAGCTGAACCCCAGAGCCAGCCATAAATAGCTGTTATGTATGGAGTTCACGTGTTTTTAATTTCGACGTTGTCCCTCTTCTTCATATAAACATGGTTACCGGCAGTGTGGCCGTGGCATACCAAGACGAAACGTACGCAACGCTATTCGTGCTAACTCAAGTAACCAATACATTTTGATACGACCACGCTTAATAAGGTTTAATTAAGCGCAGCGTAAAACGTGTTTAGGATATTAGTGGAGCCAGTCGAGTGGAAGGTACATTTGGTTCAATGTTTTTCTTAGGTTCAGTCTTTGTGAGTGAATTTGGAATAGTTTTTTTTTTCTGGTCTTTTTATTCCTGAAAGATATACGTTTATAAGCGCCCAGCTTCGCTCATTTTTATATTTGAATGTCACTAACAATCTCTTGAACATGGATATTTTCAAGTTTCTGTGTATTGATATATACATAGTTATGAATCTCCCTCTCTATAAATATATAGATTAATATATCAGGGTATGTGTGCATATGTGTATATGTGTGTGTGTGTGGTGTGTGTGTGTGTGCATGAGTGTGTATGAGTGAATTTGCATGTATATGCATATTCTTATGTGTGTATGTTTATATATACGGACATATAAGTTTATATCTATGTATATATGTACATAAATATAAACTTATTTATTCGGAAATATTTATATCTACGTGCATATGCGTACACTTGTATGCAAGTACATGACTGTGTTTCTTTGTCATACACACATGCATATACAAATACACTAATGCATACACCTACATATACATATATATGTGTGTGTGTATGTGTAAGTGTGTATGCTGCAAAAATCCAAACAACAAATGTCATGACCAAGCAGGTAAAAAAAACATAAGTATTTTTTCTTTAATTTTGAAACAAAAACTTTGGCATGGAGGCCATTTGGAGAATGTTCTTTTTTTTTGTTGTTGTTATTTTGACTATCTTACTCTCAACTAAATCTTTTTCCAGGCCCATTCATTCTTACGAAACCCTCCATTCATAAGAATTCACCATTCTCTTCCTATCTTCATATTTACTCCATTTGCTCCTTGAGGTTCAAACTACTCAAGACATCCCCTGATGAATTCTATTTTTATGTTTACAATTCTATGTTGATGGGGAGGAGTGAAATTTCTCATGTAAAACTAACCAAAATAAGAGACGGGTTAATACGAGCATTATTTCTGGAATTATATCAAGAAAACAAGGGGTTGATCACCATAGAGGGAATGAGGATTTAAGATGGCGAAGAAGAAAAATCCCTCTTAAGATGAAAAAAAGAAAGGTGAAAAAAGAATTAAGGAGGGTGGTTTTCTTGAGAAAGAGAAATACCTCTAACTGGGGGCGGATACTTAATTCATTACCTTTAACTTGACCAGGGAATGGTTCCCCGAGGTTACTGGACTGCGTGTGCCACGTATCGGTGGGAAAAAGTAATTTCACCCGTTTCCTCTCAGCTGAATCAAAGTTGCTGCACGTACCCATCTTCTGTTGAATTCTGTACGATGCTATATTTTCCTATTACATCTAAACTTCACCTTGTTACCCCTGGTGTAGGAAGAAGTCAGTCAGATTCTGGCGAGAACAAGATTTGTTCTCCCGTCGCATCGTAAATATCACCACCCCCACAGCGGCCAGCACCGTGAGAAACACCATCCGGCCCACCCCAGGATACATATGTTGTCACACACGTCCGAGACGTCTAGTACGATCATTACGTTGGGGTCAAGGCAGGCTGTCATCTCACTGACGTAGCTCCAGAGCGAGTAGACATAGTCACTGAAGAAAAGGGGTGGAAAGCCGTTTCCGCTATGCCACAGTAACAACAGGGACGATAGTGCAAGTCATTGAGGGGTAAAGCATTTTGAATCAACAGTATCTTCTAGGCAGTGAGAGGAACCAAGGAGGTTTGCTCAATGCCCGCCGACGCTCGCAGAGAACTGCGCATCTACCCAGGGTCTACAACGACTCACAACCCTGGGAGCGAGTTGGAGATTTGGGAAGGCCTTAATCTGATACTCTCATGCAGGTTCCCTAGTTAAGGAGTGGTTCAGGAATGCCAACTTTTCGGTGGGTAGGTGGATTGACAGTATCATCCTTTAGCTCATTGGCTTGTCTCCCTTCCATAAGAGTGAAAAGAGCCAGAGCTCAAGTGCCATCTGCTTTGCAGCGAGAAGAAGTACGGTCAAGCGATGAAGGATCAGAGGGAAGATGTAGATGCAGCATGCACGACGCTGATCTTCAAGGATAATTTCCTTCCGCATCGAGGGCTTCGACTTTTGCCTCTACTGCCAACAAATACTTCTCCAGTAAGAGATCAGGACTAAACAACACCTTCAAAATGCCGATAAGTCCGTTTGTCTAGTTAAAAGGCCCCAGAAGAGGTATGCACCTCATCCTGGCTCCGAACTGCAGGCTGTTCGACTTGCTGCCATTATTCTAAGTCACCTGTTTATTTATCGGATAGACGCTTACTCTATGTCCTGGTATCAAGACACGTAAATGGTTACGTCATCGGCATAAGCAAGCACGCTGGTTGGAGCCCTATCAAGGGGGTTTATTTTTCGTGTGGGCGGACGTGCTTTTCTATCTCTTAGTCTGTGAAGAAGAGCCCCCAAGGCAACGAACAGTGCCTTGTGGAACTCAAATCTGGTGCTCTTCAACCTGCCAAGACCCAGTGGTCTGCTGTCAGTCGCCTTTGATCTAAATTGATCAGCGCTGCTCCCGAATCGTATTCGAATTGTCATGGATCGATCCTCTCTTCATAGTGTAGTTCTGCCCCGGTCCGACCAAATTCTCTGTGAATATCCGGAGACGATTCGGCAAGGTCTCTTTGCCAAGTCTTCGCTTTCAGCATATATATATATATATATATATATATATATATATATATATATATATATATATGCAGATTAATGAGTAGGGTGGTAACCAGACATGTAGATAATCGATGAATTCTGGTCTAAATTGAACGTATCGACAGGAAAGAGTGTAAGTGCTTTCGTTGAGAAACCTTGTGTTGTCCAAAAAATGCTAAATGAACTGCATGAAGAAAGCGAAAAAGTAAACCTCATATATATCAGTAAAACAAATATCATGGACAACAAACACGTAGCAGACAAAGATACAACGATTTGAATGGAAAATGAAGAGTTTAAATGAGTTGACCACAACATCTACGTAGCACAGCGAATATCCTTGAACAACTCTATAGAAGAAGAAATCGAGCAGAGAATCAGTATAGGTTGTGAGTTTTTGGTAGAGTTGGCTCCGAGAATAAGAAAAATATCATTGATACTAAAAAAGGTGGAATATGCAACCATTGGATCTCCCCGGTAGTCTCTTATGAAGCTGAAAAATGGAACCTTACCAAAAGATTGACCCTCTTACTGAGAACCAGACAACGTGCACTAGAGAGAATCATGCTCAATCCCATATAGAGAGATCATGAGATCGGTGCATAAGGGTACAATTAGGATATGGAGATATCATAGAAATCATCAGAAAATTCAAATGGTGATTGGCTGGCTATGTTGGAAGGATATCAGAAAAAACCGATGGACATCATGACCTGCGACAGGGATCCATAGAGATCATATGCAAAACCATGGCTGGTAAAATTTGAGTTGACGTGACGAACTAGACAAGTTCATTAGGAACTGGTTCCGCGACACCCATGATAGACAGGTCTGGTGAATCACTAAAAGGCAGCTGCTGTTGATGATGGTGATAAAATTGTCGACCTGTAAATATATATATATATATATATATATATAAAGTGCACAATATCATAACTATACATACGTTGAGCTGATTTAATAAAATATTTACAAACTAATGCATGAGTATGCACTCTAATCGACTTACATATTTTTCATCAGAAGTTTTGTATTCCATGTCCGGTTTTGGTAAAACCCTTTGCATACATCACCATGCATTGGCACTCATTCTTTTGATCATGCTTTTGCCATTTAGTCAAGTTTCCAATATTTTCATTGTCCTTGAGCAGCATTCATCTCTTGGTTTACCTTGATTGAATTCTTTGCGATTGATTTCACCTCAAGTATTAATGAAAACTTTCCCTGAGCATCCGATTGATTTTATGGCTGGGTAATTCGATTTTTTCTGCTGCTTCTCTTTTAGCTTTGTGCATCACCAGCATAGCACATGTTTCGATTCAGCACTCGATTCCAACGAGAACTGTTGTAATAGCCTGGCTATTTTATGGAGTGCTCTAACTTAGATGTTCATAGATACTCTTCACAACTTTTGAAATCTATTAATAATACAGATATTCTCAAAATTTTGCAGTTTTGGGTTTGTTTTTTTTGCTTAATGAATACAAAGACAAAAGCTGTTCACACACATCAGCACATTTCAACATAGGCACTATTGAATACAAGTAGCACATCTAGATAATATTCAGCCTGGTACCCGATTTTCTCAAAGAAGCGTTCTCTCACCGATGGGCTGATCCCTAGGCCGCCCAGCTCAGCTGATGCAACTCTTATGGCCTTTGTTTTGTATGGCTACATTAAACGAAACAAAGAAATTACCAAGCCATATCCACATTGATGGAGAGATGCCCCATCTCACCTGGCTGGAAATTGAAGATGTGCAACGTACAACTACTACCACTTATTCCAATGGGTAGAGATGTTAGTGGGGAAAAAAGCTGCATAACTTTGTCGTTATTCAGCAACAAACACCGCCCAATCATGTAACCGTTTGTCTTTCAATTGAATTCCAAAGTTATGAAGACAAGGCCAGATATCTGCCTGAATTAGAATCCAAAAATAAACAAGCTTGGCTGCGCAAAGGTCAAATACCCTCGATTCATTTAAAATTTACTTTAAACAAAACAGAATTCATTCTTCCATACAATATTATTAAAAAACAATGTGTCCGATTTCAACTCTTTTGGCAACAGTTCACGTTAATACGATTTGCGAGCATTAGCCACTCGAGTCGATATGTGTCGGGCTTTAAATTTGTGACTGAATTTTTCATCAGTTTTTGAGAAGTTCATTTAGTCATTGTTATTTGTAATCGAGGCCATTGGTTTTGATACATACAAAATTAAAGCCAAAACTCATTAGTTGAAATCATTATGTGGTTGGATTATTTTCCTCATCTTTTCTTTGTCATTTTTTCACATTATTTCGATCGTACAACCTCCAACCTTCGTTAGTTGTCGTTGGTTCATTTCTTAGGACACATGTCAATTGGACTGGACACGTAATATATTTTTTCCTTTCTTGTAAATCTAATGCAGGATAAGTACTCCGTTAACACAACCAGAATATACAGGGAAAAAAAACGGATAGGACGTGTCAAGACCAACTGAGCATACGTTCTGGACATCGATTCCACAGTCTACAACAAACATCACCTGACGAAGCCTGGAGCGGGGGGTACACGATCACATCATAGATAATACACCACGTTAGTCGAAAATTGTCAATGGTAAAAGTTGGAAGTAAGAAAGAAAAAAAGTCTTACTCTGTTTAATGAAAATAAGGCCAATAGTAAGGAAAAAGATAAGGTCTGCTCAGCCTAACGGCTAATCTACAGCTGGCCTCAAAATAAAGAAAAAAGAAGTAAGAAAGAACGAAATGCCTGATGCTTGATGTGTCCTTGGAAAAGAAAGAAAAAAACCGAATGCTTAATCTCTCACCGGCCAGGTAAAAAGAAAGAAAAAAAGGCCTACTCATCTCAATGATTACCCCTATCCCAACTGGCCTTGAAAGCAAGAAAGAGATAGAGAAAAAAAGGTGTTATGTTAGGCTAAACGTCTCAAACCACAGGGTCACTGGAAAATAAACGAAAAATTGATTTTTTTTCTTGTGATTATGTTGTTTAGATGGTTTTGTAATAATAACTATTTTGATGGCATCCTTAGTAACACAGTTATGTTTGGCCTGAATCAAAAACAAAGATATATATAGTTGTTATCAAAAAATAATAATATATGCAAACTAACAGAAATTCAATGAATACAAAATATGAAACACTTTTTGACTTTCAAGTTCATAAAATACTACAAAGAACGCAGTTTTACAAATAATCATCTTTTTCTTGTATCTACTCTACCAATTTTCTTACCGATGGAAGAATCAATTGTTTGGTGAAATACAATCATTCATCGTACCGGAGAAATTTGATACTGTCATTTCTGTTGTTGTTTGACTCGTCATCTATTTTTGTGTACATATCATTTTACGTGTATGACTCATAGGTTTTTGATGATGGAATCTCCACTCAATACGAAAAGAATGACAACTCCAGAGTTTAACAAAAGATAGACTGTGAGAACTCAGATTGCCGTTAATTTAATTTGCTTTTAAAATGGATCTAAAACCACTTTTACTTTACACTCTTGGAAGAAAATGGGGTTAGGCTAAATAAAATAAAAAGTTATCGAGGTGCTGAAGTCAAATTGGGCGTTTATGATAAAAAAAAATGTACGACTAATCTCCAAAAAGAGTGTGCGTGGGGTAAGATAGAATAGTAAAAGAGAGGGGCTTGACGCTCAAAAGAGATGGAAATTTATAAAGGATAACGGTGAAAATGGATGCATAATGCTAATAAAAGGGAGGGCTAGCGTCAAAAAGGGGAACATTTTTATAAATGTGGGAAAAAATAGAAATAGGGCACCCAGGAAGGGGTCAATGGGGAAAAACCGGTTTACGTCTAAAAAAAAAAGGAGCCAGAGTTTCAAAATAGGGTAGAGGTGATCTTAAAAAAAGGGCAAGAAGTTCCCTTTCGATTCTGAACACTCACAGTGGAAAAGCTAACTAACTCATTATCTTGGTCCTAGAGGTGGAAAAAAAGCTCCCCCACGATGTGAACCCCAAAAAGGGAAAAAGATTTTCCTCTTTGATTTTCGCACCTGAAAGTGAAAAAAGTTCCCACTTTATTCAACCCCTAAAAATATACATAAACTTTCCCTCTCGATATTGACCAAGCAAAAAATATATCCCTCGATTTTGCGCCCTGAGAATGAAAAATAAAAGTCCCTCTTCGAGTTTGACACTCAAATTGAACAATTATAGCCCATCTTGATTGAGACCCTTAAGAGAAAAAGTGAAATTTCCAGTCGATTTTGATTCCTAAAATTGGACAAAAAAGACCTCAAATTTTTACACATAAAATGAAAAAATGCCCGTCGATTTTGATCCCTAGAGATTGAAAAAAATCGATTTAGGCCTTGAGAAAAAAATGAAATTATTACCCTTCGATTTTGACCCATGAAAGAGAAGAATTCTCTCCTGTCAATTTTGACACATGAAAGTGGGAAAAAATTCTCTCGAATTCTGACCCCTGAAAATGGGAAAAAATAACTCCCCGATTCTGACCCCTAAAAGTAATAACCCCCACGACAAAAATCCTCGATCAATCTATATCCCAACAAATGAAAACAACCCCTTTAAATTTAAATCCCTGAGAATGAAAAACAAACTTCCCATAGATTTTGACCTCTAAAAATGAAAGTTCCCTATCGATTTTGACCCCTAAAAGGGAAAAATCAATGCAGATATTTACATGCAATTATTAATGTACAAAGATCCAATACCATTTTTTAGACCTACCTCTTTCTTTCTTCAGAACTTTCTGCAGCTATCGTTCTCTTTATCTATCTTTCATTCTTGTTCAGCATTCTATCCTTTTTGCTCCTTGGCTACACTGTGTTTCAATTTATATGTTAACTCCTTTGTTATACTACTTAGCACTTACGAATGTATTTTCTGCATGAGCCTTCTAGGTTCAATTTGTTATCATTTGTTACACAAACCAGTCAGTTCTGATAAGGAGTTATATGCCATATACCTCCCTGGAATATACGATGTGAAAAAGAAAATGAGGCCTCATAGCTGAAAACAAACAAGGAAAGGAATGATTTATCTTTACTAAAAGGTATCCACAATCTTTTTGGGCAAATGTTCAGTAGAAACTAAAATAGAGATTTTTGGCCATGCACGCCAACAATACGTTTTTAAATAAGGAAACCACCCAACCCACAGTCTAAAATGGTAGAGGATCCATAACGTTCTTTAGACTTCTTCCCTGACTATTTTAATGGATATCTTGATCGTGCAAAGGATTCAGAAAAACGAAGGATTACCAAGGGATTTTTTGGACAAAATGCTTTGCCCAATCTAAGGAAACTAGGTTTGGTCTGAAGATCATGCGTACATAAAAACTTATAGTGCGTATCCAAAAGTAAACAAGAATAGTTGAAACGGGGGGAATGTATTGTTTTGAACCAGTCAACAATGTCAGAGTCTCAAATCCTTGAAAACCCCTTGAAAAATGGTTATAACACGCAATATAACACGCAGTAATTCTGCAATCATTCAAGAACAAACTGCAAAAAAAGAATGGAACTACCAGCTTAATGGTGTAATAAGCTTATAGATGGGTACAGTGGGATAATAACAAAAAATGCCTGTATAGTTGTACATGTCATACTTTCTATTTCTCACTTAAAGATACTATATGAAAGTTAAAGGGAATCGTTAGAATTGCTTTTAACACCTTTTTGAAATGTTCTCATGATACAAATGTGACATATTTGCATTCATTTCTGGGGATATAGTTCAGATCAAACAAAAAATAAAGGGTGCAAATAATTATGATCAGCTCTGTATGCCCTCGGTTTATTCCTTTCAAAGTTGTCGAAACATTCAATGATCTCATATCGTATTTTGGTTTAGATTGATGTACCTTACGTAAAGAAAAAAAAAATCGTTATCTGCCTGAGCTGCGCGTAGCCTGGAAAAGGAAAACTCGACTCAGCAAAGTCTCAAATCGCAGGCTTGGTTAACCCGCTTTTCCCTCTCTTCCTATATTCCACGTTTTTCCATTCATTCGAAAATGTTGATTTAATCCAAGCAAGTGCGTTGCAAATTAAGTCCAGCTGCTTCCATTTCCACCCTCTGCTCCTGCATGAACTCAATCGCTTGCATAAACTTGTTCTATGCTCAAAAAACAAACGCCAGAAGCCGCCATCCTCCCTCAAGCCAGTTTTATTAGATTGAAGTTTTAACAAAGATCTCTTCAGAGGGACCCTTTGTGCGGTTAAAAATGTGATATTCAGGTTAACTCAATGGACATTTCGATCAACACGATTTATTTTCATAACTACATCTCTCTCTCCAAATATATATATATATATATATATATATATATATATATATATATATATATATATATATATATACACAGATTATTGCATCATCCACAGACAGTTGTTTCAATATATTACATCTCTTCGATATCCTGCCTCTGGGCTACGGAACTGGACGATCAGTGAGGCTGAATTTAAGTGATACATTTTTTTACAAAGAATTTCCCCATCCACCAGAGTGCTCTATTCCTATGGAAGAGCATTGCATATATATATATATATATATATATCTTCCTAGAGATGATCTCTTGGACTTTTCCCCTATGTTATTCAAAAAGGCATGAACACATTTCTTCCTATACTTTGGTCCATTGCAGTAAACCTCGATAACAGTATTGACACTGACTTATCACAATGGTTGACAAAGAGAATTCAGCCATTCAAGTATTTTTTTCTGTCCCAACAAAGATGTATCCTCATAATATCTGATACTTTATTAAAGCGTGGGCTGTGCCAGGTAAAAAGTTTAAAGATGCTGTGCAAAACAAAAGTCCAGCATGACAGATCTATATGTATTTTTATATGAATACACACACACACACATATATATAAATGTATGTGTATCTGTGTGCACATGTCTGTGCATGTGTGTGTGTGTATATATATATATATATATATATATATATATATATATATATATATATGTGTGTGTGTGTGTGTGTGTGTGTGTGAGAGAGAGATAGTGAATCTATTCCTCAATACATAACTGTCCCGTTGAATGAAAGAAATAAACCCCCCAAAAATAAAAAAAACGAGGTGAGAATTTGAAAAGGGAACAATTATTTGGGCCATTGCATCACCGGCGTTTTTTCTAGCTCTATGGTGAGAGCAACGCTTAGTTTAAGCAGCTAATCTACTGGTTGCAGGTTCGATTCCTCCAGCAGCCCCATTTTCTAAAATTGTTTGTTTTATTCACGTTGTTTTAGTCAAATTATACGTTAACCGTGTATTGACGGGAGACCAATATAAATAAAAGTTTCTCTATATAATATAACGGAATTCATGATCATTTAGTCGGATCTTATATCTCCATTTCTATTCAGGGTTGAGCACACTTTAAGTGAGGTAACTCATTCATTGTAAGCTTACGCAATGCTCTTCCATAGGGATAGAGCACTCTGGTGGATGGGGAGTTTCTGCAGAAACCAATATCGCTTGAATTCAGCCTTATTGACCCCTCAGTTCCGTATTCCAGAGGTAGGATATCGGCCCCGGGTCCAATGTGAGGGTTTCAATTCTGCCCCGCGGTACTGGATGGGATAAAGTCTATAGCCACACTGAAGAGATGTGATACATCGAAACAGCTGTCTGTGGATGACACTATATATATATATATATTTGTAATAATACAACGGATATTGTTTTTCCAGGCCATATCGATTTCATCTTTTGTTTAACCTAGACTCTTCCCCAGGTTTGTAGTTTTACCCACTGTCTTTCCTTTTCAGCATTAATCCATAGGATCAACACAGTTCATGGATTTTAGGTAGGAGTTTCGCCTTTGGTTGGCCAGAGGATTAAAAATGTATGCATATTTAAATAGCCCTACACAGTTATATAGGAAAATGTGTACGGTTGCAGAAGGAGGGAACCTACGAAGCAGAGAAGATAAGACTCTTGGTATCCATTTTCAATATCTTATTGCGGATTATTAAGGAAATCTCAATCTGGAAATATGAAAATGATTTTCAAAAAGAAAAGCAAATATTAGAACAAGGAAAGAAAACGGTCATATATCTCGTAATCGACAAAAATCCATCCGAAATTTTAACCAGTTCTTCCTTACCTGGTGACCTATGCTTTCACAAAATTCAATTGAAAATTTTTGAAAATTTCTAGAGATACCATGTACACATATACTGACGATGCAGATAACCGTCAGATTTCCTGGATTCATTCAAAAATTGGAGCACTTCTCCCGTGGCATATTACCCACTATCCAACAATCTTCTGCAGAAATTCATTCAAAATGAATGAGTTATTAAGTTATGAAGACAAATAGCTACGATGTAGGAGTGGTAACTATATAGGTAGACACTAAAAAATGTTCATCTCCCCTGTAGCCTATATTCTACCCTTCTTCAAAATTTCCTTCAATTTTCTTTGGAGGGAGGTTTTATGTTGTAGGAATTTTGCTACATTGTAGTGGAGGTAACTGTGGATGGATCTGCTCCGAACATTTAATCATTTCTCATTTGGTTCATTACACACCCTTCCACCAAATTCTGTTGGAATTCATTGAGGGCCTTTGAAGATATCAAGCAGACGGACAGAAAATGTTCGGAGATATTGCATGGTGAGCACAAAGAGTTATGACATAAGGGAGGTAATGCTACATGGATCCACCCCTAAATAACTTCCTCTTGTGGAGCCCTGGCCACACTTCAAGAACAAAATTTCATCAAAATTCATAAAGATTTTGATGGTATGGACAGACAGACAGACAGACGGTCGAAAAGACACGGGGTGATACATATTACCCTCTAACTTTGTTTGCTGAGGTAAATTATGTGGCAAATAAAGTAAATGTTACATTTTTACACACACACACACACACACACATACATACACACACACGCACGCACGCACACACACACATACACACACACACACACACACACACACACACACACACACACACATATATATATATATGATCCAGGCTGAAAAATTACTTCTGGAAGGTATAAGACAGATTAAGTTCCTCGAAAAAAAATCTTTTTCTTCGTTTCCCTAAAGCCTGTCATGTCAATATGCTCACACACACACACACACACACACACACACATACATGATGTCGACTGTATATAGATGATGGCATCTATATATATGTATGCCTATTTTTTTAACATGCATGCACTCAAATACACTTGTTCACACACACATACACAAACGCTTACCCCTACCCCCACATATATTTGTATACTTTATGAATACACATATGTCTATTAATGTAATAATTAATGGGGACATGTTTAAAGAAAGGATAGGCTATGAAATGTTCAGTGAATCGAAGTTATTTTGACATATGCCGAGAATGTCCTCAGGGGAAAGTTTCCACTTTCGTTTTTGTCATAAACGCACAATCGCGATTTATTTCCTCCACTCTCAACATATACTCACAACAGGCGTTACGTATTGTGGGGCACATACATGTAAACATTCATTCCGACGCATACTCAAAAGATACAGAAGAAATAATGCTGATATACTTCGAGGTTCACGTGAACCCGTAAAAAACACTTTCTTATTAGCGTGTGGGCCTGAGCTCATCCAAGAAATATAAACCCAGTCAGCCATCTTTGGAGCTTGGATGTAGTAAACTATCTCAATAAGTCGTGTTGTATGATCTGGAGACTAATCTCGTTAATGATTACTGCGAGGACCATTCAAAGAATATGAGAGAGATTTTTTTTTTAAGTTTGAGAGAAATACTGAAGAGAGAAACACACTGAGTGGATATTGATTGAATTTAGGATATTTTGCTCATAATTTAATGTACGTCAAAACTTAGCAAATAACTCAAGAATGAAAAATATTTAAGATGAGAGCTTGAAAGGTTGTTTCCTTATTTATCGCGTTATCTTATGAAAGAAGAAGACAGAGAACTTACTCAGTTCAAAATCTGTGACGTCGTTTACACAATATTTGAATAGAATTAGGCGATAGTTGTTTCCGTGATAAAATTTTCATTTTCAATTGATTTGAAAAAAAAAAGTAATGTAAAGGTGTTGGAAGATTTTCAAAAAGAATATCTGAAAATAGACACTAACTGTTTTCCTTGGGCCTTGCTTCATTTTCGTTTGTATTCAAAAAGCGCATATCTATGTATGTTCCCTATAAACCATAAGTCATAACTCTGTTCTTACAATATGAGATGTTAAAAAATCTTTTGGTCTTTTATATTATCAACATTTTTTTTTTCTTACGTCACATTTTTTTTATATTTCGAAGAATAATTCAGAACAAGAATTATATGACATGTTCGGAAGCAAAGAACAAATATTCATCTTTCTTTATCCACTTCATCTATCCTTCTAATCTCATGAACGATTTTAACCGATTCAAATTTGGTCTGAGCGAAAAACTTGTTTGGTATTTATAAAACTGCCGTCCTTCATCGCAATTAAAATATGTATACCGAATCATTGTGTTTTTGACATAAATAATTGCATTAATTGCCCAAGAAAAAATATCTGCTTATCTGATATAAAATAGAAGAGACCATTCCTTAAATCAAGTTTGTAGCAATTTACTTTTCAGGGTTTGAGACTAAAATACTACGTCCAATAGCCAAACAACGTTTGGTTTCGTCTGTAAGTTATGCATAATTGCTTATTAAAGAATCTACTAAAGCGAAAACCCAATCAAAAGCTAGCTACTTCAAGCCAGAAGGTGAATTTGCCTAATGTACCAAATATCAATTAGACTGCAGAATGTTTTCAGTTGTCGGCTATATTTTTCAGTCAAATGAGTGACCGGGAGCAAAATGATAGAGAAAAAGTTCAACATGCCAACGAGTTTATATGTTCCATCCAGAGATTCTCAATATTTTACAAGACTATAGTTAATGTTGGTTACTAGAGACTTTTCAAGTATAGAGATGTGTTAACAACTCTGCAACTGGTTGAAGAGTAAGGATTCTACCACATAGGCAAATATACGCAGCGTTTCGACCTCGTTTGGGTAGCTTTTGTTTTATTTCTTTCTCATTTCCACCTGCGTTGTTTTCCCCAGAGAAAATCAGAGGTTGGGATTAGGGAGAAACTGTAAAATTCTAAATCCTGGAATGCATGCTCTAATGTTGATATGCCCTTGATTTGTCTTTAAGGAAGAAAAATCAGATGGGACAACACAGAATGATTAACACCTGAAAAAGGACGGTGGGTACACGGTCGAATCGTTGTGAAATAAATAACAACTACCGAAGCAATTGAATTTGAAAGCATTACAGCTATAATTTTGAATATACACCCGCGTGTAAATGTATGCTCACACTCACATAAGTGTGAGAACAAAAAAAACAGCCATTTTTTCAGCTAGTCTTCAAAGATATTTTCTTTTCATCCACATCCTGGGAACAACAGTAATTGACGTTTTCTTAATCAGATCTTGTTGCTTTCTTTTTTTTTTTTTGGCAGTGTTGATTGGAATCCACGATGTTTTTTATTCCCCCCTGACCATAGACACACAGACACACACAACGCACAAACAAGAACACACACAAATACCAACGACCTCGATAAATCTAACTAAACTCCAAAACCAGGCAGAAACTATACCTGCACGTATGTAGTACTCTGGCAGTATCACGGAGAACCAGCCTAGTGATATCGTTAAGTACTGGTGGGGCGCTCTAAATGAGTGATAATGATGCTTTGGTACCGAAGCCACCGATTTATTTGTATTCATAAATACTCCTATTCACAGATAGATAGATAGATAGATAGATCAATCGAAAGGTGTGCTAGCGTGTGTCCATGTGTTTGCATACGTATGTACGTGTGTGTGTGTGTATAATCAAATGATGTATATACGATTTCTCTGATGGCAACTTACTTTTCGGAAGAATGACATCATCACTGGTCTACCCTCAAGCACACCGGTATCCTAACACTTGACGTACACTTTTCGTGAAAATATTAAAAGTAAAGAAAACTGTAGAAAAAAAAGGTGAAATATTTTGTAATGTTTTTGCCAACAATATACTTTCAGACTTAAAAGGGAATATCTCAATCTGTTGGCAATGAACATGCTGCCATGATAAATAAAATCTCACAATATGCCTGTGCAAGATAAGAGCAAAAACAAAGAAAGATTTTTAGAAACGGAATTATGGATTAATTATATTTCGTATCATTTATCCTATACAAAACTGGCCATGGTAATAATTGAATGCAACAAACCAAATGCATAGATATATGAAGCCAAATGCTTTATACGTAACATACTTTGATGTTCAAAAATATATTCGCCATATCATTCTAGATTCACTACAATCCTTGATATTAGTCTTTAGAGGCGTTGCTTTCGTAGAGATTCCATAATATATATATATATATATATATATATATATATATATATATATATATATATATATATATATAGAGAGAGAGAGAGAGAGAGAGAGAGAGAGATAAACAGAATCACACCAGCCTTCTGAACACGGGTACGAAACCGGTTAGGGCTTATTAAAAACTAATATACCCCAAAACCATAACAAAAAAGTTTGGATTTCTTTTTTTAAAACTTTTCTCAAATATATATATATATATATATATATATATATACATATATATATATATATATATATATATATATATATATATATATATATATATATATATATATATATATATATATATATATATATATATATATATGTATGTGTGTGTATGTATGTGTGTGTGCATTGCACGAGCATTTGTGAACTTCTGTCTCTGTGTCTACACGCATGAATATTTAAATGTATGCATATGTGCGTGCATAGTTTTTCCCATAGGTATGTATGTATTT
Organism: Thysanoteuthis rhombus; assembly: GCA_963457665.1. NCBI lineage: Eukaryota > Metazoa > Mollusca > Cephalopoda > Oegopsida > Thysanoteuthidae > Thysanoteuthis > Thysanoteuthis major. Next base: position 46,510,714 of record OY735201.1, on the reverse strand, counting down.
TGCGTGTGTGTGTGTTATGCTTAACTTATATGGCTGCACATACTCATTCCACTAAATTAATGCCACGCTGTATGACAGATTGTCCATTACTGCTACTCATTACGCATTTATTCGCATTACAGTACACATGACTAAATACGCGTGTTCCACGAGTAAGTCCCACATGTAACTGATATGAGGTAGACTTTATTTACACTTCCTAACCAACCTCACCATCGCAAGAATCGTTCTCTTATTTATGGAAAAAAAATTACTGTTTCCTTTTACAAAAGAAAATATTTTTTGCACGTTTTGACATCTCCTTGACGATAATAACAGTACAAAAATAATATTTAGTGAGGGACAGAAATCAAGAGTCAGAGCTTAATAAAAAAGAGTTTGAGAGAAAAAAAAAAAACGAATAAGGAGACAGCAGCGAGACAGATGTAACAATAAAGAAACTGAAGTTGTTGAAATTGCATAGTCATGTGTAATGTTACATATGTAAGGAAGTAGCCAAACATTGTTTTTGTAAAAACTTGCCGATGGAAAACAAGAAATGATGTTTAATCACAAACGTCTCATTATACCACACACAAAGCCGTTTAATGATAAGCAGACACGGGGAACTGAAATGCCAACCTATATAAATAGTTAAGTATTATTATATACGTCTACATACAGAGACAGTTGGGAAAAGCTTGGTTAATGAGGAGAGACTGGAATCAAGGATCATTACAGGGATTCGAACTTGAAGTGGCTGCGCTGAAAAACAATGCCAATGTAGTAAATACTATCATTAGATTTCCTAGATTTTCATACAATGCGATAATATGAACTGCCATTTGGTAGATAGACTTTGTAGAGTATGGAGTTTTGCTTTGGGATAAATCATTTTGAAGGATTAAGCATTTGAAAATCCTTACTTTTGTTAGAGACTGAACGTTAGCATCGTAAACAAATTCGTGGCGGTCTCAGCCACCAAACTGTCTCATTGCTAATGAAAAAAACTTTCGTTTAAATAATAATAATAATAATAATAATAATAATAATAATAATAATAATAATAATAGTACTAGTACTAGTAGTAGTAGTAGTAGTAGTAGTAAATTGGGAGAAGGATGAAAGTAACAAATAAGGGATACTAGCGTGTAGATATTAAAATCAAGTTATGACAAGCGAGCGGTAATTGAAATATACAGGCTCATGTGTTTTGGAAATAGATAAATTGAAAATACATGTTCGCTCCAGAGCTTCTTTCCATCTACATATTCTATTTTCAGTGTTTTTATTAACAATGTTCGTTTAAACAACCCGAGGTAAACTACGGTTTTAATAACTATACGAAATAAACTTTATGCTTCCGGACATGACTTCGAGGATTTACACGTGCTCTTTATCATTCAAGTCACTGAACAGGCACATCTGTAAGTCCTTAGGTTAACTTGGTGTGAATAGGACGCACGACTCTGTATGCTTCGTTAGCTAATGGCTTGATTAACTGTGACACTCCAAGAAAACGTCTGGAAAGAACTTGGATAAATATTTGCATTGTAGAAAAAGACCGCAGGGCTTTTCTTCATGTCTATATACTTTTGATGAATCTCAACAGATTTCTTAGGAATAATGAACAAATCTTAGTTCTATTCAGTTTTAAAGACCTTTAGTTTACTTTGGTCGACGATCTATTTATAATGAAAATGAAGAAACGTCGTCCAGTTTTACACACATAGAACACAAAGAAATATTCTCATTATAATCGCTCAAAGGAAGCTATTAAAGTAACGAAGGTTATTCAAAAAGGATCATCACTACATCAGCTACTTACATTTTGATTCTTGAAAGATATACAACATTGGTTTTTGAATTAAGCAGATATTTACTCACAGTGTATTTATATAATAGAGAGATAAAGTGTGTCCGTATTGTAGTCGATGACTTCGCAGCAAAGAGAAAAACGAAGACATATTCGAAATCAGCAGACCCCAATCCACCTTTTAGGTCGGTTTGTATGACTCCCCTTCAAGGAGTCGGAAGTGAAGGAGGACTTCCTCTTTCTTAAAAGGGGTCAATAGTGAAGGTAACTCTTTTTCACCTAGGAGAAGCCAGAACTGAAGGGAAACTTTCCCATTGAAAAAATCAATGTTTTCATACCTGAAAATTTTTATCAAGCATACACAGTACTCCATATATAATGATAAATGCATTATATCATTAGTAACTCTATTTGAAAATATTTCCGTTATTACACGGAAAATGTGTCACTTGGCAAAGACAGCGTTACTATAATAAACAATGAATGTAAAGGTTTATTTCAAATAGAGCTTCAAATGATATAATTCATTCTGTCGGATTATATATCCATTTCTTTATATAATTGCCTGCACTAAGAAACAATATTGCAGATATGGACACTAAATAAACAAAAATACGACTGCGGTGTTCGAGCAGTTTTTTTTAGGCCTTTGCATTTCCACCGGTCAGTTTAGCTTAATGGTAAGAGCAACGCTAATTTAAAGGAACTACCGAATCAGTCGCAGGTTCGTTTCGAATCGCAGCCCCATTTTCTTTAATTGTTAATTCTACCCACCCTGTCTGGGACAAGTGACATATTGTCCGTGTAATAAGAAGACGTCTCAAATAGGGTTTCTTATAAAATAATAAATTCATAATTATTCCGTCGGAATATATATCCATTTCTTATGTCTGCTCTGATATTTTCATTCTTTGAAATACACTAAAATTGGGCATACAAGGAATTGCTTATTTGAATGGAGAATTCAATTTATTCAATTATTGGAAGAATTAATGCAAAAAAAACAAGGGATTGTTTTTCAATGGCTAACTCATAGCAGAAGATCTTTACTTTCTTTCAAGTAGCCTTGTGAAACATTCCATCGTATATTTCGTCACATTATCTTCATTGCTTTTTATTAATTAGCTAGAATTACTTCAAATCTCATGAAAAAGAAAAAGCACGAGATAGTGTTTTGACAGCATGAAATCAAACTAATATTTACTTATATGAGAACATTTTCATATGTTTGATATATTGTTATAAAATGATCTCATAAGTATTTTGCTTTCGATTTCAAGAAACCTTTTGATTGAAAATTCAAGTGGGATGGCTGTTTCCTGTGATATAAATGAATTTCAACCTTAAATAACCAGATCATCTCCAAGAAACATTTTTCCATTTTGATATCATTGATGCTAATCTTAAATTTAATGTACATTTTCTATTTTCATTTTTTTTTCTATTTCCTTTTTTTCTTCAGACAAGATGGATTTATTCTTGGATGAGAGTTAGGATTATCGATCCTGTTCGAAATACGTTTCCTAAAGTACTTTATTTGACTTCGCTTTGGCATTTTGTGTCAAATTTTGAAGCTTCAGTAGTGACTTTGATTTCCACCCAATATATGTGCCTATATATTTCAACACATTTCTTTTGAACTCTTAGCAATTCTTCCATCACTCCCTAACAAAAAATATGATTATTCAGAATAGTTTTGATTGGATATTATGTTCAACTTGACCATTATTTGCTGAAATGCTGACATGTTCCCTCAACTGACTGTTTTTCAAAGGCAGCAAGAAGACATCTAAAGCTACATGACTCCTATTATTCACAGTCTCGTAAGTCAGTGCAAGTTTTGTTGTCCCATGCATTTTCACTATGTTTTCTCAGGTGTGCCTAGGGTGAGAGAGTCTGACGAATCCCATTCTTTTCCATCGTTCCTACTTTTTTATGCCGTGATTAGAAGAGAGCTATTGATTACCATTTTAAAAGCCTGATATGACTCAGCCACAGATTGAACTCATGACCTACTGATCCCAAGGTGAGCACTCTTCTACTGGTCAGTATTACATGACCTCTGTTGACATGAATAAACAGGATGATAAAGTCAATGTTTATTGTGTTATATATATATATATATATATATATATATATATATATATATATATATATATACATATATTCATATATATATATATATATAATTGTGTCTATCGCCGACAGCTGTTTTATTGTATTACAACTCTTCAGTGTGGCTATTGACTATCCAATATTCCACGCAGTACCACGAGGTAGGATCGAAACCTTTGCTTCAGACCGAAAGGCTGGCATTTTACCCCTACGCAGAACTGGATAGTCATTAGGAATCTTAGCGACATATTTACTTATGCAAAATTCCCCATCCACTCGAGTGCTCCATTGAACAGTTGGAAGAGCATTGCTCAGAAGCTTACAATGGACGAGTTGACCTTCCTAAAGAGTGCTCCAACCTGAAGAAAGGAGCATTAATTATGATAATAATTGATAATTGTGTAGTCCACAGACAGCTGTTTCGTTGTGTTATGTTATGTTACGTTATATATATATATATATATATATATATATATATATATATATATATATATATATACACACACCAAAAATGCCTTTTTCCATGTAATTTTGAAATGATGTCGTATGTCGAGTATCAGGTGCTGATCAGATGATCGACCATTCTCCTAAACCTAATAAAGAGAAATAAGTAATCAATAATTTAAGTGCACTTTCATGTCAATTTAATCAAAATTGAACTCAAGTGGGATTAAGAATTGAAAAAAAAACACAAGGGTATCTAATGAATTGTCACCCCTGTAACTTTCGCACCAAAAGTGTCGCACCGATTGTGACTAATAAAAATGAAACCGACTTTGATGCTTGTTTTCTTTTTTGATTTTAAAATTATTGATACTTCTTTAATTTGTTTTTTTTTTAATAAAAAAAAGAATAATATGGGTATTACTCTGTCGTTCTGGCTGCTATTGCTGTTGCAGATAATTAATTAAATGTTACATATTAATCAAGATGGCAGAAAAATAGAGAAAATATAAATACAATAAATTTCATTGCGAGCTTAAACTGTTTGCCATTTAGTGCTCTTTTGCCGTTTTTAGTTTTGTTTCCTGAGCGAAGTTAAATGTTAATACACCTTTTCAGAATGTCCTTACAATCTGTCGTTTATAACCTTTTTGATTAAACACAATAAGATTCTGGAGGTGACTAATCATAGAAGAAAGAGAGTTCAAATTATATAGAAAATAATATAAAAGTCGATAAAACTCATTTAGTGGCATTTGCACCGACCGAATTAGTAAAGCAGATCTTTTATGCACACACATGCACACACGCACTCGTATGTACATAGTATATTAAATTTATGTAAACTATGTGGGTATAAAAGACTGAATTCTTAGTGGCTATATTTTTCAGTAAGGGTTTTTTTTGGTCACGCCAGATTTTGCGATAACCATCCTAAGATATATTTTGCCCCCTTAAAAGAAATCCCAGTCGTGGATCTTGAAATTAAACCTTGTGCGGAAAATGTCGAACATTTCAAAGATAAAATCTACAGAAATGAAGTCGAGTAAAAAATTCAGTTCGCTTTAAATTGGATCACATTAAATCTAAATGTTACACCAAAAACTGAACCCTAAACAAATCAAACATTTGGAATTTATTCAGTAACGTGGCCTAACCGAAGAGGGTGATGGATAGAGTGAAGAAAGCACATGTCTCTCATATTCAGCGACAAGATATACTTTAAAAATTGTCACTGATCACGTGATTAGGTGAACGATTATGCGTCTGAACGCACATCATGCGCTGATGTGACTTTGTCTGTGGAACGTATACACAGAAGCGACCAGTGGGCTTTCTGTGAAGATTGTCTGATATTTTTCTACACCCTACCAATAGACACTAGATCACTGGCCTTTGCTGACAAGTTGAGTTCATATCAAATTGGTGCATAACCATCAAAACTAATCATTAATATGAGTCAAGAATCAGCACCCATAGCTGCCGATCGTACTCCCTTATCAAAGTGATTAAACTAATTGAAGTGAGTCTTTGCGTAAAAGTAGATATAATATCGTCATAATCATCATCGTCGTCTTTTGACGTCAGTCATTGGACATAGATTCGCCAGACCTCTCTGTCATGGGCTTCGCAGTGCCAGTACTTTCTGAACTTGTCTAGATCGTCTGTCCATTTTATATTCTGTTAACCTTGGTTTCACAAGTGATCTCTGGGGTTCCGTGTTGTGAGTACTGATATCCATAGCAAACAGAAAAAATAAAAACTGGCTACAGTTGCTCTAACTTTCTTGGGAGAGGCAGTTTGGATGCAGGCATCATAGAGTAGAAAGTAAGTATGGATAAATATACAAGACATTCATACAAGACAAGTCAGGCAGCCATAGGGTTGAAGTTCACTCCTACTTCTATTCTGTCTAAAGAAGATTACTGCAACTGCTGTATTGTATAAATAAAAAAATATGTATTGAACAATGAATATATGAGATCCTACAGAATGAATTATAGATTGTGTTATCTCATAAAGAAACTTATTTGAAATGATCTGACGTCATTGAAGATTTATATACTTACACAACGTAAATAGAATAAACAGTCGCTACATTCTAGCGGCTGTCCTATTGGTCGCAGGTTCGTTTTCTGCTGCAGCCTCATTTTCTTAAATTGTTTATTCTACTTATGCTGTCTTGGTTGAGTGGTACATTAATCGTGTAATGACGGGAGATCATTTCAATTAGGTTTCTATGTAATATAGCGCAATTTATAATTAATAAAAAAACACATAAAATGGATATATATTTTTAGTATTGAATTAATTAGTTTACTTATCAGAGTGGAATTAGGCGTTTCGTATTCGTTACATAAATTTTAGAAGATATGTGAGACTTGTCTGTTTGGATCAGACGGTAAGAGAGCTGCTTACCGATCATATGGTCACATTTCAAATGACGGTATGGAAATGTTGATTTCATATAGGTTTGGTTTTAGGTGACTGGATAGTCAAACAGTGAAGAGTTTATTCCCCCTATATTAAGTAAAGATTGTTAGTTGTCATTCTTGTCACAGGGTTGGGAGAATACTTGAGCAAAAGTCTGACAAAATATTCTTCGTTTTGAAATCCTGAAAATGTGATCGCAATAATAAATGCATATTTCCTGATAGTAAGCTTCATGGTTTGCCAATTAACAGCATTGATTCGGATTTAGTTATACGATTACGTTGTCAGAAAACCGAATTGAAATATTTTGAAAATTTTGTATTCTTGTATTGATGAAATTGTGCCTCGTTGGTTAACACCGCTAGACCCAGAAGGAAATACTTACAAGAAGTTCAAAATCATTGGAATAGTAACAATCGATAGTAATTTGAAACAAAAAAAATACGTGATTAACTCTCCGTGAATTCCATATCATGTAAGTAAAACCTAGCATATTTTCGAAGAGTCTTCAAGCCCAGAAAAAAGAATCAGCAGATTAGAGGAAATACCTTCTTTCCAAAGAACTATCATCCGTGTCATTGATAGGCTGTCAATTTTATAGAATTCGTATAATAATCAAGATGATATGAAACTTTCAATAGGAAAGTGAAGCGCTTCGTATTTGATCGGACTGTAAGAGACGTGAATGGTTCAACGTATCACGGGGTGAAAGAGATGGCATAATGAATTTTCTTTGCGCGCTTTCACTTAATGATTTGTAAAGTGTTTACTTACATTTTGTGTGTCAAGTCAGTTTTCAAAAGGCAATGTTTGTTCTTCATAACTTGAGTAATGAGCACGAAAAATTAATTCACTTATAATGACGAAATTAATCAAAGGGGGGCAAAAATAATACGTCGCTTTCATGCGCGATAATGAGCGGAGGAAAGATGACGAGAGCGAAGAACTTATTTCCAAATACAATATGTAAATTTGGCTGCAGAATAATCGTAGCTGCCTGACAGGGCCATTTCTTTCAATATTGCTGCGGATTCGATAATTAGAGAAAACTTATATTTTAAGGATTTCAAGCAAGAGGAGAATGATGATTAATAAACGCACGTATATGTACCTCTTTTTCTTTTCTTTGTGTGTTTATGCTTGGAGTGTTTGTGTGCAAATGCATATATGCTCAGCAATTACTATTTATTTAATAGCGCTTCGTGTTCAAGATTAGATAAAAGGTTCTAGATATTCTTATAAGTATCTACATTTCGAAGTGTTCACTTAAATGCCCGTAAGCACACACAAACCCAGGCTAATTCAGTTGCACCATAGAAAGTACATTATGTTTGATAGTCATGAATGTTGTGTTATGTAATAATGAATTTGTCAAATTTGATCTTGATCAATGTAGTGGCGCACTGGGGACATTGAGTAACGTAAACAAACCTTCTTAGACCAAAGCATATGCACATCAGCTTAAAAGCGATGAATAGCAAACTAAATAGATTGATAAGTGAGGCTGTATATCAAGAAGTATACCGAGAGGTAGTCTGAAAGATGCAAATCCATTCACTCTCTCTACTAAGAAGAAGTGTATATTAAATCTACGATAAAGCGCTAAACCTCTTATATCTACGTCAGATGCCAGAAATATAATCTGAAAAAGAATACAATTAAAACGAAAAAGGATTGCTCATATAAGCATGGCGGATATTTCAGGTATATAAATATAGGGAATCTCGATATAGATTAAGCAGCAGCAATTATCTTGATAAGATACAAAATGCATTCAGATGTTTGTATAGCAACGTTTACCTGATTTTACAAGGCTAAGATGCAAAATTTAACCGCCATGAAAATGACAGAAAGCTATACAAAAATAGATATATTAGTTGCTCTTTGTTTGAATATACACATGCTCTATGCGTGCAGGTAGCTAGAAATCTAAATGTTGGTTTTTAAATATTCGAAAACAAAAAAAAAAAAACTTGAAACAAATTCAATTTATACAACTGAAGCAAGTCCGAAGTTCCTTTTCTCTGAAAACAAATCTACGTAACTGACGGACAACATCTGCTCAACAAATCAGCAAATTAATCCTAACCCACAGTTTGGACTGTGCGCCTTTTTAGACCAGACAGAGTTATCATGGGCGTTATCTCAGAGGCGTTTACACAAAGAAGTTATTTCTCTAACACCAGCGCTAGGTACGTCGACTCAGTAGTTTAACAGTATCCATATCTCCAACAAGGCCATTCCGTGTAAGTGAACAAATTCATTATCTTGACGGTTATCGGAAACAAGTATACCTTTCGGTCGCAAAAAAAAAAAAAATCGTCCAATTACTAATTCATTTATTCCCAAAACCCAAATATATCTGGGCGAACCAAATAGAGGGATTAAGAGTTTGGGAATGTAGAAAAAATACATTCATTGTTACACTCAAGAAAAGGGTTATTCTATAACTGGGATTAGTGGAACAAGAAGAACAATCTATTCAACGGAAAGGGAAAGACGAATGATACCGGTCGACCGATTGAACATATTTTTCTGTTGTTTTTTTCCCCCACTACTTACATACTAGTAAGCTCGTAATGTGGAAAATTCTTCAGTGAAATACATCTTATACCACGAGTGAAATCAGTCAACCATTAATGTTCCCCTAACCTACAGTGAGCCTAACGCTTTGAATGATCTTGTCGAAGGACATTCTCTACTGGACTGTGGAAAACTCTAAATCATTCAAGGTAAATGAAGAAGGCGAGAAACGATGGAAAAAAATAAGCCACCTTTATTTAGTCATGGGATGTATTATTGTATTCTACAAATTTCTTTGAAATGATAAATACTGAGGAGCAACATCACTTTTCTGAATTTTATGTGGGTAATGTACCATTTAAAAGTATAAGTTATACAGATGGATTACATTGATACATTGGAAATTTTGCATTCGATATCTAAATTGCAAAAATGCACAGAGGAATTTTCATGCATCCTAAGGGAATCAACATACAGGCATTGTTCAAACGATTTTTTTCATTTTTGTGACCGAATTGTGACAGTGCTATGATAATCCAGGAATCAATGTTTACAGGCTGAATTTTGCATCATTGTGAACATTAGAAAGTCTTCTTTCAGAATTTCGAAGTTCCTTTTTTTTTAGAACACCATTTTCTAAGCTGGCCTCTGATTTGATCCTCCTGCATTGATTTTACTCCATGAAATCCAATGCTTGCACAGCTGATATGGTACAGTGTTAGAAGGTAAAATCTGTGAACATTCTAACAATGTATCATGTTACTTGGTATCTGCTGTGCAAAAGAAGTTACCGACAAAAACGAGATGATAGTTATTTCAGCACATATATATGAAATTCAATCTCCAATATATATATATATATATATATAGAGAGAGAGAGACAGAGACAGAGACAGACAGAGACAGGGAAAGAGACAGAGACATATATTCGTACTTGAAAGCTTGATACATCACCGAGAAGAGAAGTCTATCAGCATTTTAACAGCGTGTTGTTGGTTTTTATTTGTTATGAAAAAGACATTATAGCCAAACTCCTGCATTAACTGTTGTCTATTGGAAGGAGGAAGTAATCATTATGGCGGGGTTAGAATCTTGGAGAACGGACCAAATAATATCCAAAAATTATTCAAATTAAGATAAAATGTTTCACCAGTTTTAATAAGCGGTCATTTTGACATTTGTGAAGGGGTAACCACATTATATATGAGAAGTAATTGATTTTTGAGATCGATTTAGGAATTTTTATCTGATTGAGTGACATTTTTTGTTTTGATTTCACCATAAAATTCTCTATCACGATACATCCAACTGTTCACAATGAATTTCATTGATGATTTGGGCGCGTATGATCAATTAGATTTCGGATTGGACCCAAGAATTTTTCTTGATGGAGTGATATTGTTGTAAGTTTTTTTTGTGTGTATTTGTATATCCGATACTGTCTGTCCATACGATATATCCACGATACTTATGCACGAACCACATCATACGTAAGTAGTGATTGAATATAGGGATGGATTCAGGGATTTTCTCTTATCTTGTCTTTTTATGAATTTCAGAATTGGCTTCTGATCGTTCACATTATAACTCCAACAGTTCTCAATAAACTTCGATGGAATTTTGTGGATGGAATGGACACTTTTGGCGGAGATAGTGATCAAAGAATTTGTTCGAGAGATATTTCCTTATCTGCTCGTGTCTATTCACATGATATTTCCCAAAGTTATCGATGAATTTCGATAGAATCTTGCGTAAAGTTGGGCAATGGGCTGTAAAATAAGTGAATAATTGTAGACCTGATCCATGCACAATGACTTGGTCATAGAAAGGGAATGTAAATTAACAGTCGTCCATTTTGACTTTCAAAATGGCCGCCCCCCAAATTCCCAGAAAAAAGAGGAAAACGATTTTTCTTATATATGCTTCAATCTTGTTGCCATGATTCTAATCCCCTGTATGATAACATTTACTTTCCGATAGATTGATATCAGTTTATGCTGAAATACCTATCTCCACGTCTTTGGCCTTTATATTACAGATAAATCTCAAAGAATTCACTGTTAAAGGTCCTATAAGATTTTCTTTTCATCGTCACATATATATATATATATATATATATATATATATATATATATATATATATATATATAATTAGATAATTAATTGATCATCCACAGACAGCTGTTTCGTTGTATTACAACACTCCAGTGTGGCTATAGACTATCCATTATCCCATCTAGTACAACGAGGTAGGATCGAAACCTTCAGACTCAGAGGCTGGCATTTTTTGTCTATCCTACACAGAACTAGACAATCAATAAGGTTGAATTTAAGCGATATATTTATTTACGCATAATTCCCCATCCACCAGAGTGCTCTATTCCAAAGTTGGAAGATATTTATATAATTTATAATAAATTGCGTTATATTATATTGAAACTATATTTGAAATGATTTCCTGTAATTACACAGTGAATAAATCATTTGACCTAGACATTGCAAGTAGAACAAAAGAGCAACGGTTGTATGTTCGATTTCCTGCAACGACCCCATTTTCTTTTATTGTTTATTCTAGTTACCTTAACAAGGCCAAAAGATGCATTCAGTGTGCAATAATGGTAGATCATTTCAGTATTCAATATAAAAATAATTTCAATATAATAATATGCAATTCATAACCATTCTGTAAGATTATATATCCTTTTCTTAGTATCATATACATATATATATGCATTTATATAAATATTGGAAAGAGAATCTCATCGATATGTGCTGGGATAACTATCATAATGCTTTTGTCTGTAACTTCTATCATACAAGAGATACACAGTTAGAGAGCTTGAAATATTTGCTTTTTTTTGCTCCATCACATCATCCTTAAAAACATTAAGGTTTTCTTGCCCCAAAACAAATTGGTACACAGAAATACGTTGAAATTCTGAAATAGGACGCTCTTATAATGATGCCACATTCAGCTACTCATTTCCTGATAGAACCCTGCTCGGTCTTTATTGACCCGACCATTACAATTTTTTTAAAAAAACATATGGGTAATTGACATATTATTGAAATACAAATTTGATTGATTAGCAAAAATCATAGCTCCACCCCAACAAAAAGACCTATTGAATTGTGGATTGTCTCAAAACTATTCTAATGTAGCCAAGTGCAAAAGTCTATCAAACATTGATACGGATATTATGATGTACTATACTATGGTGATCAATGTCAGCAGTCTTGGTTGGCTTTCATGCCAGTTTTGGTAGTTTCTTGAAAGCAAAGTTAGATGTTTTGTTGGAGGCATAATGGATACAATATATATATATATATATATATATATATATATATATATATGTGTGTGTGTGTGTGTGTGTGTTTGTTCTTTAGATATATGGTCGCTCTTTTATAAACATCCATTTACCTATATCAATTGAATGCATATAAGCGTGATATATTCCATAGGATTAGAGCACTCTGGTGGATGGGGAATTTATGCGTAAATAAATATATCGCTTAAATTCAGCCTAATGATCGTCCAGTTCCGTACCAAGAGGTAGGATACCGGCCTCCGGGTCAGAAGCGAAGGTTTCAATCCTGCTTTGTGGTACTGGATGGGATAATGGAAAGTATATAGCCATACTGAAGGGAGGTAATACATCGAAACAGCTGTCAGTGGATGGCACAATATTTTTATTTATTTATTATATATATATATATATATATATATATATATATATATATATATATATATATATATATATATATATATATATATATTGCATAGACGTTTTTATTGAAAATATATCACTGGCGTTAACAAGGTTCATAGAATAAACAACTAAAATAGATCGGGCAGCTGTTAGAATCGATCCTCACACAGATGGGGTAACTGCTCCAACATAGCGTTGCACATAGAGCTAAACAGTTGCCGGTAAAGCAAAGGCCCGATTTACTGTTTTAACTCAAAATTCTCGTGTTGTTTATTCTTGATGTATTTGTTTCTTTCAACATGACAGACATGTAATAAGAAATGGATATATACATATGATCCAACAAAATCGATATGAATTGCGTTATATTATATAGAAACCTTTTTTTTCTAATGATATCCTGTCATTACACGCTAAATGTATCACTTAACGTAGACAACATAAATAGAATAGACAACTGAAGAAAATGGGGCTGCTGCAGGAATCAAAACTGTGACTGATAGGGTTGCTGCTTCAAAGTTGCGTAGCTCTTACCATTGACCTAAAGAGTCGCCGGTAACGCCAAGGCCCAAATGACTCGAAAAAAATTAGAAAATTAAAGAAAAGAGGACTGCTGTTAACGCAACGATGAGGCTCTTACCCTATCCGTCGCAGGATCAAATCCTGCTGCAGCCCATTATTTTCTCTGATTATTCTCTTTGTGTTGTCTGGACCAAGTGGAGCATTAACCGTGTAATGACGGGAGATCATCTTAAAGTTCTAATATAATATAACGCAATTCAAAATCATTCTGTCGGATCATATATATCCGTTTCTTGATGTATATATATATATATATATATATATATATATATATATATATATATATATATGTGCACGTGTGTGTGCAGTTGGATTGACTGGAAGAAAAAGAGTGAATGCTGTTTGGCCATCTAATGCTAATCCTCATGTATAGAGGTTACTTTCGTTTAGAACTTGAATTTTGATGCGAATATTCCAAAGTGTGGGTGATCAATGAACATTGCTATAACGAGCAATCAGTGGATATGTTCAGTTGATCAAATACGCCAAGGATGGTTTCTTGGTGCAAAAGAAATTAAATGCTTTCTTTTTTCATTTGAATTTTCTTCACCTTTTTTCTAAACTTGCCCTCGTCATTTTCTTTCCATATTTCCCTTATCCTGTGCAGCAAGTCAAAAATTGGATTCCATTGGAGAAAAACACGAGTATCGTTATTGTCTATAGATTAGAGCCATCGAGCCATTGATTGGCTGACGCTCTTTGACAGTTGGTGAGATTATCCTGAATCCTAAGCATGTTGGGAAATCTTTCGGATCAGTTTTGGTTTTTATACTTTTGTCTCCACGAAGAATTGTGTCAGCAGTTGTTAGTGAGCACGCTAATCTAAGTTATATCAAATGCCGTTAAAACCTTATCACACGCATGCGTGCACTTCACCTTTCAAAACGTCAGCATTGATATTGGCAGGAAAGTAAGCAAGTGTGTGTTATTGCATACATACACGCTCTAACACACACATATATGGGTAGGAGTGCATATATATATATATATATATATATATATATATATATATATATATATAGATAGATAGATAGATAGATAGATAGATGGATAGATAGATAGATAGATAGATAGATAGATAGATAGATATTTAAGAACGTACAAGCATATCTCTGTATAAATGATTTATTCATTCATTGGTTGCATATACACATATATACTCGGATTTGTTATAACATATATATGTATATATATGTATATATATGTATATATATGTAGTATTTAAATTGAATTCATTACAGTAACATGTTTCAGCTTTGTAAGAAAACCAATTTTGCATGAGATGTTTTGATATCGCAAAGTGTTCTTACTTAAAATAGACGGACTCTTCAATGTCTTTTCATCTAAAAGTACTACTTTGACGAAGCAGATAGGCGAAATGTATAATAAATCTCATTTAAAGCTATGTTTATTATTGCCAACTTGATACATTTTTTCTCGGGTGTATCGTATCAAGATACTCATCATATATTATGTCCTGTTCTCGGATCTAATCGGCTTATATATTATACACATCCTAGAAAGAATATAGTAAAAGTAGATTGTAATAAAACTAGTTGGACACTAGAGATGATTGTCTGTCAGTTATGAACAAGGTAATAGGCCCTAAATCAGTAGATTTCAAAAGAATATCATCAGTTCATTTAAATAAACGCGAGTTAAAATTGAAATCATCCCTAGCATTAAAGGTGGTGAGTTTCTTGGAGATAACTCTAAACCTGGGTGATAAAACGTATTGACCCTACTCAAAAGATGACCAAACCCCCACGTACATTAAAACCATTTTGAATCACCCAACATTAGTACTTAAAAGAATTCCTAATTCTATCAACACTATCATCATCATCATGATCAGTCTTTCTACATCGGTCGTCGGACATAGACCTTCCTCAGGATTCATCACACTTCTCTATCATGGGCGTCAGGGAACAAGTACTTTAACACTATGACTACTATTAATTCCTCCACCAAAAAAGTCTTGGGTGAAAAGAAAGAATTATACAATAATGCCTCAAAATGAGTTTTTTTCAATAATGAATTGAATTTAATCGAAAGCATAGATTGCAGCACCAATAAGTGTAACATCGCAAAATAAAAAGAGAAATAGAAACAGAAAAAATTAATGGACTAATCGACAAACATTTCCCCATAGAAAATGCGCTACATAGGATCATTAACTGAAACATTTCGAAAATCAGCTACAGTTATATCAGAAATAAAAACACAATCATAGATTCACATAATAAAAAAGTAATGAAGTCTACCTACTATCATAACAAGACCAAAAACAATGATAAGAGCAAAAATGGTATAACCGGGAAAAAAACTGTAACTGCAGAAATAAATACACATACCCCGTAAACAACGATTGGACAAACGAAAACTGCATATTTAACAACAATCGCCACAATTGAACACTCATAAAGCAAAAAATCTTATATTGGAATCTCAAAAGTCTACTGGTAATCTAGATACTACAACTGCAATAGATCTTTCTCAATTATAGTACTATAAAAATATAAGCACTCTCAAAATAATTTTGGCACCATAAAGAAAGATAACTTACACCTCTTATAAAATGGGCTACTATAAGCAACTCCAAGTCCACCCAATGATTATAACGACAAATCAGCTGGAATGAAGAGGCTTATAATAGGCTGCTCAAAAATAAACCCAAAATTTAAAATAGCTAGGGTGATATTAAACAACCAAAGTCAAACAGGTCAATACAACCCCTTACATATGTATAATCAATATCCAACGACTGATTACTACCATAAATAAAGCTAAAACGTGATCTACAGTCACTTTACATCTAATTCAGCACCAATATAGCTTTGATACTCAAACTCACACTTAGGCGATACAATAACATTTGTAGATTCAAAAATATTAGAATAAAAGGTTAAACTACTACAATTTCTATCGGTGCGTAAACATTAATATTAAAAATAATTAATTCAGATTGAAATTAAAATTTAATCAAAATAAATACTCACATAGTGGAAATCTGAGATTGCAGTGGCAATTGACTTATCCACCCAAAAGCACTTTACAAACATCTATAATTGATTCTTTTTCAAGTAAGAAACTATTTTTCAATCAATCCTAACCAAGGGTAGGTTGATCTATTCTTCATAGGCATTACAATGCCGTATAAAACGAAAGTTTCTTGTTTATATATATATATATATATACACACACACACACACATATATATGTATATATATATATATATATATATATATATATATATATATATATGATTGGGTACAAATATGTGAATATTGACATCTATTTTAGTGTGCATGCATATATATGCTATTGCATGTCTATTTGAATTAAGATATGCATTTGCACCTACAGATGTATCAGTGTAAGTATTTATACATGTGTGCTTCTAAGGGATGTTAGTGTAACAAACTGACCAATGGGAAAATATGCTTTCACGCGATAGTTAGATTGACAAACAGGCAGATGAACGATTTGATAAAAAAATGAACACAAATTATTGTTTTCTGACTCTCACTACTGCAATAAAGCTTGGAATATTGGAGTAACCTGTAAATGTTTCGCAGTATGTAGATAGATTCGAGAAGTATGCATTAAGCACCAGCCATGTGGATATTTATTATTAGATATACGTTTTGGTGAGCATTACATCCATCCATCCATACACGCGTACATATATTCCAGTGTTACGATGCATTAGAGTCGACCCGATACATAAGCGAGCCAAACGGCTGCTTTGGGCCTAGTTGCAAACAGAGGACCTCGAGAGTATTGACAATAGTCAATTGTGTTTGTGCCGCCGAGGCGGTTTGGAGTCCCAAATCAAATTCTGCTTGGGGCCCCCATAAACATTTTGTCTGGCCCAGCAATACACTGCATGTAAATAGGTTGATCGGTGGAGAATATGCTTTTTAAATCACTTTTAACTTTTGGCATAGAATCATAAAATGTCGATTGATCAATGAACTGTTTAGACGGAGGTATAGCTGGCGGGGGAACTATTTGAAAAACACTACCAGGCCGTCAACGGTGGGGATCCCAAAAGCCTTTTAAATAGTAGTTCATCTACAGCATTTCTACTGGCAAATCTCACAGTTGGATGGGGCCCCACAAAGTTCTAAGCCCCCAAAGCCTCCAAATTCCCCAAAATCCCTGGCTACGTCTCTGAGTTCACAGATGACAACTGTCGATATTTTCTTCAACATTTGTACATGCAAGTCAATATAGCGAAAGATTTTTTTCAAGCCAAAGCAACTACCCCCTTTACTCTCATCTGATTGCTGAATGCATGTGAATTCAAATCCAAATCGATGTGTTATTCGAAAACTCCTTAATTCCAGTTGCTAATTTCTTTTCATGTTTCTACATTTATATCCATCAGTTTTTTTGGTGTTCATAAAATGTATTAAACCTGCATCGGATCATGTTATTCTTACATATCTAATCATCTAGATAATAGGAATCGAATGTTTTGTGAGCACACCATTCAATTTTTTCCGACACTTTTTACTTATACAGAGATGATTGTGTACAAGCATGATTGCAAATGAAGCCGATATGTGAGCACAGATAAAAAATCCATTGGTCCATAGTATTTAATAGCGGGGTTTTCTGTTCATTGTGCCGAGTTATAGAGACATTTAAGTTTTCATGGATGTGTCTTGGGCGTTAAAGCCTGACAGCGGGCACCCATTTCTAGGATTCCGAAATCCTTCTCAACAGGTCGAGCACTGAGCAAAGAGGAATTAAGTACCATTCTTTTGAGGCGAGCACTTTACCAATGTGATTTACCAGGGTGATTTTTTCATTTTTACAAAAATTTTACAAAAAGAAAAAAAAAAATCAGCTTATAAGTACAAGGACTCATTGAGAGCATGATAGAAACATTTATCCAATACGAATGCAAATATCTGCTTTAACACAGACATACATACACACACACACATACAAACATACACTACTTCATTCATGTTCTGATCAGTCATATCAACATCGGAATCGGGTGTTAGTCTCAAGCGAAAGTTATGCATTTATTTAAATCTGCACAAATATAACAAAATTAGTTTGAAAAAATGAAAAGGTGCCGTCAATACACTTTGCTGCAAACTCACCATCGTTTACAGATTTTAAAAACAGTTGACAAAATGTATCAAAATATAGTTGGAAGAAAAACGACCATGAAGCCCGAGAATATCGCACGAATCAAACACCTTTCTTTTCAGCGAACTTCTAGTACAGATTGGAATTTGTCAAACTATCATTCAGAAGACAGCAAGATAGGCCTGGAGACGTTTTTAAGGATAATCTTAAAGATGTTACAAAAATTGTTCCACGATTCTATTTATTGAGACGAGTTGAAAACCCTTGAATAGTACTGATGTACGTTTTAGTAACGTTTTAATGATGTTCAGACGTGGCTGGATGGTCTGAACTGTCTTAACATCAATATACATGAACACATAGACGTAAATATATATGGTGTAAAAATTTATTTGGATCAACTTATAAATATGGAAGTGATATACACACGTATGTAAGAAGTATTCAGAATATCATAAGCCCTCAGACTTGCACAAAGTCATACACATATCCGCACACAATTATATATATATATATATGTGTGTGTGTGTGTGTGTGTGTGAGCGCAGGCGTGCGTGTGTGTGTAAGTATAGAGAGAGGAGAGGGGGGACACATAAATCCATGCAAACCTAGACTGAGACATTCCATTGCACTCATTTTTGTATTGTAAACTGGCCTTATCCTTCCGCAGACAAGCTATGTAGACTTTCAAAGGCCACACACAACAGCAGCCCAGGCGCTAATCGCTGACTAATGAACACACTTGTATGAATGTCTAGAATCATTTCTTCAATAACCTTTTACTTTTGGACATCTCCATACTCAATCTCATCTCTCTCTCTCTCTCTCTCTCTCTCTCTCTCTCTCTCTCTCTCTCTCTCTCTCTCACACACACACACACACACACACACACACACACACACACACACACACACGTAGACAAAGGCAAATAGCAAAGCGTCAGAACCTATACAATCCTACATGATATGGCATTCACGCTTGAACCGAATATACGCATGTGTTTTGCAAGATATCGGTAGCATTTAATTGATGGAGACTGCAAATTACAAAGTCTTTTTTAATACATACTGGAGATAACGTTTCTCATTGAAACAGGCAAAGGTTATCTTAGGCCTATAATCAAGCCTATTGCAACAGAAACTGAAGTCAGAGTTTTGCCACTCCAGAATCAAATATCGTCTTGGTACGTTGATAAACGGAAATACGATTAGATTAGTCCTAGCCTTTTCATTTCCTATCTCAAGAAATAGTGTGAAAGTAATTTAAGAAGGGAAAAAACAGTTAGATTATGCCAAATCATTCTGTTCTTACTTTTTATTTAATTGTAAGATATTGCTTAGTTTCACAATTTTAGTTGATTAGAGAATAGTCACATATTGTTGATTCTGTTCCATGTCACTCATTCCATGTTCTACGTTAAACGACAGAATGTAAACATACATATTTACATACATACATGAGTAAGATTAGTGTTATTACATGTTTTTTTTATGTAAAACCGGAATTTTTCTTATAATGTATTATATGCAAATACTATATATATATATATATATATATATATATATATATATATATATATATATATATATATATAATTTACAAATGAATGCCTCATTAATCAGTAATGTATTATTTCTATTGAAAATGGAAAAATATAGCGAAATAGGAACATCGGTAAACACTGGATAACTGAACCCACATTAATTTCCATTAAACATTGAGGGTCTCTAACCTACACATTTCATAATCTTTGCCAGTGCTCAGAGTATGGGTAAACACTTTTTTAATACATTTTATTCATTCATACAGTTTGTACTCGATTCAGCTCTATTTCGCAGCTGCTTTTTTTCCCCTGTAGAGAAACCATACGCATATGGGAGCTCTTCGGTGAAGGGACATAGATGAGGTGATTCGCTCGAAATTTCACACATATTTGTTTTGCCCGGATTCCACTCACTGTTTCGCCTGAATTCGGAAAGACTGTTGCCTTTCCCCCTTTCTGACCCGGGTGCCCATGAGAGAAACTGTCATTCGATTTTTTCAACTTCTGTTCAGTGTTGTCATTGTTTTGAATATTTGCAGAGAAAGTAAAAAAAAAAAAAAAAAAAAATAGAAATGTTTGTGAACACGCTTTTATTGTTATTATTTCTATTATTATTCGGACTATCCTCATCTTGGTTGTTTTTCATACAACGTTTCGGCCGTTGTACTTTCCGGCTTTCATCAGGTATTATCTGGTTGGTGACACACAGCGTAGTGGTTACAGAATCAGACAGAATTACTGCAAGTAATGTAATGGTTCTGAGTTCTAGGTTCAATCAATAATAATTCAAAAATACTACTACTGCTAAGAGGGGAGTACGGTCAATATACCCCCGTCCTTAAATAAAGGGTTCGGTTCGTTACTTCTCCACACCTACCAGATGATACCTGATGAAGGCCGTAGAATACAACGGCCGAAACGTTGTATGAAAAACAACCAAGATAAGGATAGTCCGAATAATAATAGAAATGATAATAATACCTCATCTCAAAAATTCAGAGATACGCTTTTATTGTTATTATATAAAACCTCTCCATATTAAGAATAATGCGCAACATGCTTGAATTATATCTTACTGCGATTAGATAATGTAAAGTGTAACATTTTGGGTACTTTTTTCTTCATTTTGATTAGAAAATCATCTCGTTTATTTTAGTATCGGATAAGCCACACTCTATCACTGGATTGATTTTGATGATCAATCCAGGCTGATCCATTCCAGCACTCAAACCTGCAACATATGAATGTACCTGTGTGTACACTCACGATGACATCATAGGTGATTAAATGAAAAAAGAAAACACATATAAACAAAAAAGAAAGCACAAATGAACACACGGATATATACTCACTCACTCACTCTCTCTCTCTCTCTCTCTCACACATACACACACACACACACACATATATATGTATATGTATATGTATATGTTCGGATTAAGTTTCAGCAAATCACTTACATGCTTAGTGTTCATGTCTGGCAGTATAAAGCCACATTGCTGAAACATTTGTTCGTGACATCGTCTGGTTTGATTCTGAAAAGCAATTACCTACAAGTACATGAAGGGGGCAAGCCAGCCGCCGTCGAAATGTTTACTTGCCATTTTCTTTTATTTTGAATTTCAGATTTCTCATTTCTATCAAAATTTTGGGCCTCTCATGCCAGCCGAGATTATTTGGCAATCATCATTGCAGGCAATCGCTCCCTTTTTTTTTTTTTTTTTAATGTTTCCCTTTCTTTTCTTTTTTTTAAAGAATGCGAACCAATCTGTTTCGGCTGCGTGAATGATAACTTTCATTTTGCCCTTACATCGTTTCCTATTCTCTTTTTTAAGCTTCAGTCGTTAGTTTTCCCATTTTATTGTCTTTTTACATTTCTTCTCGAGTGTCGTTGATTTTTCTTATCGAAGTTTCTTTTTGTTTTCCCACTCTCTTCCATCTTTCCTCTAGCGAATTGCACTGTGTGTATAATGATTAGAAACCACCAACCAATACTGTCAACGTAAGTTTCTTCAGTTTTAAGCTGTCCTAACTGGTTGCCCATGTATGTATGTATGTAAGTATGTATGTATGTATGTATGTATGTAACATGGATTTACAGTGGCGATTGATTTTAGTATTTGCTTCTTATGTCTTGAAAAAAAACAAATAAACGTCTTTCTACATAGCTAGATAGTGTTTTGAGGTGGGGGGAATGACAATGCACGTATATGTTAAATTGATCCCTCATTCTATATCCAGCAGTATTCACACTTTTTTTTAACTCGTTTTTTTTGTGAGCACTGGCCAACAAAAGTCGAGAGAATTAAGTTATTCATTGCTCACCTCTTCTTCATTGATCACCCTCAACACAGCATACTGCCAAAAGACATAGGTCACGATGCAGTTTCTACTGAATGTCGAACCAGGTCTTTTTTTGTTTTTTTTTACTTTTTCACTTTCCGTGCCTCTTTTTTTTATCTATCCGGTCATTCTTTTTTATTTTTTTTTTACAATCATTCATTCTTTTAATATCACTAAAAAGTTTTATTTTCCCCCTGGCCTCAGTACAGTAGAGGGTCAAATAAAAGAAATATCGAAACTGTGTTGAGCTAGTTTTCTAAGTAGAAAGGCCTCAACTTGGAAATCAGCTTATGAAAATCTGATTTTATCTCGATTCAAACTTGGACCCTTTTTTGAGAAGTATGCAGGTATATCAGCCATGAAGTAGCTCCGATTCCCACTTGTATTCTATAACTTTTGTAGAACCCATGGTTGATTTATTTGGGAGTGATAGTTTAGTTACCATATGACGGTGAGTTCGAGCCTTACATTGTCCTCCAGTAAACAGATCATTAATCGAAATAATTATTTACTATTGCAGCTTTTTTTATTTGTTTCATCGATATCAACATATATTAGGATGCATTGCATAGTTTATAGATTAATTAGATAACATTCTGAGAGTGCATACATAAGTTATCATTGAAATTATATGGAAGCGCGTTCATATATACCAAAGATGCAAGGGAGGAAACTGTAGAAAATTTCTCAGCCAGCCCCCAAACTTAATCGATTCCTTATCAGCCCATTGTTTGCCCTTCCACAAAAATGCCAGTTAGATTCATTGAAAACCTTTGTAGATATTCTGTAGACAAATATGAGTGAATGCATACATGGATATAATTATACATGCATATCCCGTTAAAAAGAACGAAAAAAAATGCGACCAAACCTTCCTATTCTCATTGTCTTACCTTACAGATAATTTTTTTGTAATTCATTGAGAACTTTAAGGGGTTTTATGCTGACATAAAGCTACGATGCAAGGATGTTAACTTACGACATAAAATCCCGAATCCATACTGAAAATTTCCTACTAAGTACGTGGGTCAACCTATTATAACCCAATGTAAGAAGAAATTCATTGAGAACTTTTGAGATGTTGTGCGGACAAACTGACAGACATATAGATAGACAGAGAGACCCAAGTGAATACTTTATCTTTAAAAACTTTGTTGGCAGAGGTAAATGACTTTCTGTTCATTTGTGCGGCTTTCATGGATATTTGATATAATATATCAGGCTTGTGTGTTTGCAATACATACATGTCATTTCCTGAAATTTTACATAATTGCTTTTCCCTCTTTTTTTTTTTTTTATTCCTGTTAATTTTTATTTCGTTGATTGTTTTAAATTTCTATCGTTATTTTTTTTTCTTCGCTGCTTTTTCTGAAATTTCTTTCACTTTTCTGTTCATTCCATACTTCATTCTTTTTCCGTTATTTTTCGATCCGATCATTCCATTTATTTTTCACTTTTCCCAAGTTTTATCTCCCCTTACTCTTTTCCATTCTTCTCGGCTTCCCAAACTCCCTTCCTGTTTCATAACATCCTAAACTTTGTGAATAATTTCTTATATTTCCTGTTGATTTCTCTACCGCTCAGTTGTTAAGTCTTTTTTTTTTTTTCCTTTTTCTTTTCTCGTCTGTTTTTGTCCTTTCGAAAAGACCAGGCGATTTATCAAGCTAGCACGTACAATTTTCCATATCCTTGATTTCTTCTGATAAGAAAATATCAGCGGGAAAATCAACGTTAACTGAAAAACTGAGCGCTAATATAAATTAACACTTCTCATTCTAGCTGAGAACGTGAATCATGACATTTCAACATTTTTTTAATTGAAAAAAGGAGAAAAATGGAAAATATTAATTGCGTGGTGGTTAGTTGTATTTCTTCATGATTTTAGATTGTTTGAACGAGATAAAAATCAAAAATATTTTTTCAGACCAAAAGTAAAAGATTTTTGCGGAATCTTATGCATTTCCTATTTTCTGACAATTTTTTTGCCAAGTTAGATATATCAGCTGTCAAAGAAATTGTTATCAAAAATCTTAAAGACAGAGGAAGGAAATTAAGAAATTGCGACAAGTTAACGTTGTTCTTCTAAGGTGTGTTCAAATTTACAGATCCTTGTTGAAATTCGTAAATTATGACATCTGGAGAATTATATAACATTTTTGGGGAAATATATATGGACGTGTGTGTATACATACAAATTCACATACGCACTTGCTCACGCACAACTGTGTACACCAGCTATGGAATTTGATGATTATGAAAATTCATAGCAAGCTATTTTATCAAATTTATTCCGTCTTTCTTTTCTGGTTCTTGTTTTTTTTTTTTTTTTTTTTTTTCATCATCACCAGTGTCTTATCGCTCGTTTGTTTCATATGAGTGCATAAATACTTGCAATTATTCTATATAACTAAATAGGTATTTTACTTAACTTGATAGAAAGGTGACTGTAAATCTATATTTATGTCGTTATATCCATTACTGATGGGAAAGATTGTGCAGCACCAATCTAGTCTGACTGCCATAATGATTGTCATTTGAGATCAAACATGTGGAAGATAAAGATTGATGTTTCGATGCATTAATCGGGGGACACGTTTGATGGAAGAGTAACTACTTCTCAGATGTATTTTCGTTATTCCTTGCTCAATGATACATCTCTTTATATATATTCACCTCAACATAGTACGGCACAAGGCAAGTTGAAGGGGAGTGCGATTTTTTTAAAAATGTGTACGAAACCAACCTGTAGCATCGGTGGGATACATGCAACCATTCTGTACCTTGTTTATTTAATTAGTAGTTATACCCATGAAGAGGTTCATAGATACATTGAAATTTCTATGGAACGATGAAGGAAGGAAAAAAAGCGACATTGTTTTAGTTGGAGAGTCCATTACTTTGAATGGTTGGTAAGAGCTATTTCTAACGGCAAAATGATTGCTCTCAGCGGAAGGAGCAAGTATTAGGTTAAAAAAAAAAAAAAAAAAAAAAAAGCAAGAAGGCACCCAGCTCATAATATCAGTGATACAAACGAGTTGATAATAGATCGTCTATAACGGGAGATCTTATGTCGATCGAACCCACTAACAACTGCCAGCAACATTAGTTTGCTGATCGATACAATAGGACGTGCACCCTAATCCATTTTTTATCAACTCACTCGATATATCCTGTGTTTTTTGGAGAAAGAAAATACTGAATTCGTTTACCGGGGAGAGTACATAGTTTGAAATGGTGAGTATATTTTTGCCTGGAAAATCTTAAACCCCCTTTTGAAATGCTGAGTGTTATGGACAACGTATATATATATATATATATATATATATATATATATATATATATATATATATATATATATATATATATATATGTGTGTGTGTGTGTGTGTGTGTGTGTGTGTGTGTGTGTATGCTGTCACTGAATTTCCTTATAACCTCCAGTTTTCGATCCAGTGCTTCAAGTTAAGTCAGTAGGCCATGGTGTATTCATCCCAAAACAAGCAATTGACAATACAATGGGGGGGGGCATATTCACCCATGAAGCATACACTCTTCATTGTAATAAGACAGGACAATGGATATATGTCTACCTGATGAAATCATATGCTCTTAATATGCAATTATACTGCAATAACAGACCTTAATATATGCAAATGTATGCGTAACCGATACTTAAAGCATACAACACACAGACGTGCATTAACAACTTTCAAATTCATGTAGGTTGAGGTGATTGTTAAAATATTGCGATAAATCAAAACTTTATTTTTTTTTTCAGTAGATGTACTTAATTTTTTAAAAAATTCTTGGTGAATTATCTAAACGATTCTTTGAAAAAAGTAAATATCAAAATAAAAATTGTGAAATGAAAGTGTCAAAATATATTGAAGTATAATAATGCACTGAAGACGAAAATATATAATTATCTATTAAAAGTCTGAAGTATACATTTCTATTCACTTTGCATATTTTAATTGCCTTTATGGAAAGTCATTTTTTAATCGAGTGTGAATCTAAAATTACAAAAATCATGAACATAAAAAAAGTATTTTTAAAAAGCAGAAAAAAATCTTATCAACTTGACGATTTAGATACCATTATTCGTTTTTTCCGAAAAAAATAGTTTTTTCAAATGCTCTCAAAATCATACGGCTTTTTCCTTACATTTGTTTTGATGAATACATCAGTTCTTTAAAAGGTTTGATCTAAAATAGTTTGATCCACCAACTTACAGAAGTCAGAAAAATCATATAGCCTATGAGCTTCAACATTTCAAACAGTTTTACTCCAATGCTAAATCTCGGTTTCCCTGATGCATGATTGTGGCCGACAACTTGGAACTTCCATGCATATAGATATGCACACATACAAGAATACAGACTGAACAGCAAGGATCAAACTGATTGAACCCCGAGCATTGAATGGAGTATGAACTTTATCAAAAACAGGTGAGAGCTTTACGTGATTTCTGCAAACATTATTGACAGGAGAAGACCGTCAAATTTAGCGCTCGCTGTTCGGAGGTCGCCAACAAAAGAAACACAGCAATGGTGATGATGAAGGAAAACAAAACACGGGACGGAATTCAATTGCCGAATATCCATTATTGTTCTTGTATTTTACTTTGTCTGCGCGTCAATACCTGCATGGTAATGTGAAATATTGATTTGATTTCTTCACTTATGAATTATAATTGGTGAAGAAGAGATATAAGCATTATAAACACGAATATGATTTTTCAGACTCCTTTCTCTATACACACACTCACAAACACACCCCACCAAACTGACTCACGACAGAATGCATATATATATATATATATATATATATATATATATATATATATATATATATATATATCCATCCTTTGTAGTGTGTATTGTGTGTGTGTGTGTGTGTGTGTGTGTGTACCATTTGATGGTTATAAGTTTGCTGTGAAACGTAAGTCCACCATCAGGAGCTTTGCTTTGTGAGCAAAAAATGGGATCCCACCTGCTACGGTCATCCAGCTGAGTGAGACCAAGTTCAGTCTGATATATATATATATATATATATATATATATATATATAGAGAGAGAGAGAGAGAGAGAGAGAGAGAGAGAGAGAGAAAAGGAGAGAGAGAGTTCCTGTGAGAAGCACTTAAACAAACATTTTGCCATTAATTTCTCGGTTTTGAAAGTTAAAAACAGGGTCATTAAGCAAGAACCCAAACCTTTTTTGCAATCAACATAACAAAGTATGCATCAACTCTCAGTTCTGGTTGAAAATATCACCAAATAACTTGCACAAACCAGTCTTTCATTTGTTTGTTCGTTCGTTTTTGATCTTGTTGATTATGACAGACATACGCTTAGCTATCGTGAATGGCCGAGAGACATGTTTTTGCAAACTGTTTCTGCTCTTATCAAATATCAACATATTCATTATGTAGAATTATCTTCGTAAACCTTTCATTCTTCTTGAAATTCTGACTGACTAGTATCCCAATGAAATAACACTCAAATACCCATAACTGTGCG